>CM022298.1:369415890-369962873 GCA_011799875.1 Thinopyrum elongatum | reverse complement strand
TCAGCGCCTCGCTCGCGGACCGAAGACTAGCCGCCGGAGCCACCGCCGTCGGATCTCTGCCCCGTTTTTTCGGTTTAGGTAAAAAACCGATGCATTTTTTAGAAACCCTAGCATCCTCGTTTTTTTTTTTCCGGGAGTTATCACGAGACGTTCGGCCGTAACGTTCGTTTTAACGAAACACTGTGTTCACAAGTTAGTCAAAGACAGCAAACGTTCGTTCGTTAGCCTGTTCGGTCAGTTTTTCTTTTTCCAGGTTTTTCGCGATATTTTCGTTCGCGATTTTCTGATCCGATTTTTTCGTTCGTTTTAGTCATGAGTCACCCCTCCCATCACCTCCTTTCGCCATTCGAAATACCAGCAGCCATAACCTCTAGCTCCAGCCGCGAAACCCCACCCCTCCATCCGACCGACCCACCGTGCCCAACCGGAGCCTCTTCCCCAACGATGCGTCCACCGCACAGCTCAACGTCCCTCATCCACCTCCCTAGATGAGGATCCGCGTCGATCTGTCATCCCCTGGTTCAGCCGCCCCTCCTCCACCTCCAGGAGCTACTCCGATGATCGCATCGTCTATAACGGCTGATCCATCCCCACAGCGACGCCCTTAACCTGCTCCCGGAACTGCAGCATCCTCAACGACTGTAGACCTTGGCGACGCGAGGCCTACTCGGCTCCACAAAGAGGTTGTACATCATCGCATCGCACCTTCTCCTTAAACGACCTCCGGAGGAAGGTGTGCCGATCTCGCACCCATGCACGCGCGGCACCTCGAAGCCGGGGCACCGCGGGCGACATCTTCACGGCGCTCTCCCCCAGTGCGAGGATACTTCAGGCAGCGGAGTCCCTACCAGCCATGATCTGCGCTTGCTGCTCCGTGCTCTCGCTCCACGTGCTCGCACGCTGATGTTGACGGGATGCTCTGACTCATCGCTCGATCGCGTTGCCTGCCCTGCTATTCTTCTCTGGCTCTCGCTCGCCTCGCGCGGCTACTGCTTAGGCTCTGCTCGGTCGCCAATACTGTCTCGGCCTCCCCTCGCTGTGCCTTGCGTGTGGAGGAGGAGAGAGATCTACCTTATGTTTTGAGGGAGATCGATCGACATCCATGGATATGTGTAGGAGAGGAATAAGGTTGGGAGAGAGACAGAGCTAGAGTGTTGGAGGGGTTGGTGGTGGAGTTGCTTCTCACAAATGGTGGGAGAGGCCTGCTAGACAAACGGAGCAGCCTCATGGTGGGGAGAATTACACAGCACTTTCCTATAGCCAAGTCACCTGGGATCAGTTCAGCAAGCATTTCGCACTGCCCATGTCTCAAACTGGAGATATGAGCATGAAGAGGCGTAAGTTTCGCAACTTGGCGCCAGGGAAACCGTACTGTGGGGCAGTACGTGGATGAGTTCAGTAAGTTAGCTCGCTATGCCCCAGATGATGTGGCCACTGATGCCGCACAGCAGGAGAAGTTTTATGGAAGGGTTGAATGATGAGATGACCATGCAGCTGATGGTAGCAACATTCGCTAACTACCAGGAGTTGGTAGACCGGGCTCTTATGATGAAGGGAAACAGCAACAGATTGGAGCCGCAAAAGGAAGTATGGACAAGGGAAGTACAATTCAGGGAGCTCAGCAGAAGCCTCGTTTTACCCCGAACTCGGGAGGATATACATAACCATGGAGCCATACTCACAATGGAGGAAGTTCTGCATAACCACAGTGGCCCCAAGAATGGAAATGGGAAGGAGCAGGCAGCAACAGAACCGCTCTAACCCAGCCACACCCGCCCAAGAAGGATCAAAGTCACATTACTTGTTTCAAGTGCGGGAAGACTGGACACTACGCCAATGAGTTGTCCTGAACCGAAGAATGGTAATGGCAATGAAGCTCTGGGAAGAGAAGCCCAACCCTTTCAACAGGGGACAAGTGAACCATGTTAACGTGGAAGAGGGTGAAGAGCAGCCGGATGCAGTTATATAGGTAAGTTTTTGGTTAAGTCATTTACTGCAATCATTCTTTTTGATACTAGTGCATCGCATTTCACGTTTCAAGGGGATTTCTGGACAAGTTTAAGTTACCCACCTTAGCCCTTAGGTCACCCTGCTAGTAAGCTCAAGAGAGCAGAGTATATGGCCAGCCGATGGTGTGATGGTTACCTTAACCATTGGTAGCCATGGATTCCCTCAAACTTAATAATTTTGGAGTCACAAGGATTGGATTAATACTAGGCATGGATGGTTGTTGAAGTATGGAGGAAACATTGACTGTACAAGTAGGTCAATTACTACCACCACCCGGAGGGAAAAAGGATTAAGTATGTATCCAGGCATGCGCCAAAGAGGACACAAGTAAATTCCCTCTCAGGAGTTGTTCAGGAGGAATGCCAGTAGTGAAGGATACCCAGAGTATTTCCAGAGGAGTTACCGCGCATGCGCCGGATCGAGACATTGAGTTTTTGATAGAGCTGTTGCCAGGCATCGGACCAATATCGAAGAGACCATACGGATGCCCGCAAATGATCTGGAGGAGATTAAGAAGCAGTATCAAGGAGTTATTGGAGAAAGGTTACATTCGATGAAGTTCATCCGTGGGGAACACCAGTGCTTTTAGTTGAGAAGAAGGATGGATCATTGAGAATGGTTTGTTGATTATGTGCATGAATGAAGTGACGATTAGAACAAGTACCCACTACCGATGATTAATGATTGTTTTTGATCAGTTGCAAGGAGCTAAGTATTCTCTAAGATCGATCTGAGATCAGGATACCACCAGTTAAAATCCGGGAACAGGATATACCAAGACAGCCTTCACCACCAGGTATGGGCTATTGAGTATACGCGGTTATGTCATTGGATTAACTAATGCCCCCGCCTTATTTATGAGTACGATGAATAAAGTGTTCATGGAGTTCTTGGATAAGTTTGTCGTAGTATTCATTGATGATATCTTGGTATACTCGAAGAATGAAGAGGAGCACAAGGAACATTTGCGTTGGTTCTCGAGAAGCTTAGGGAAAATCAGTGTATGCCAAGTTCAGCAAATGTGAGTTGGTTGAAGGAAGTTGGTTTCTGGACATGCTATATCAGGGAAGTTATAGCAGTAGACCCCACAAGGTTCAGTCAGTCACTGAGTGGTTGGCACCCACCTCAGTTGGAGAGATCCGAACTTTCTTGGACTTGCAGGAATTATCGGGATTTTGAGAATTTTTCGAAGATTGCGAAGCCTATGACAGAGTTACTGAAGAAGCGACACCAAATTCTAACGGATAGATGATGTGAGGCAAGTTTTCAGGAGTGAGAAAACATTTTGGTTACAGCCCCAGTACTGTTCTGCGAATATACGCAGATTTCCAAGTGTATGCGACGCTTCTCGCTTCGGATATGGAGGTGTACTTATGCAGGACGGAAAAGTTGTCTATATGCCTCACGTCAGCTTCGCCGCATGAGTTGAATTATGCCACGCATGATTTGGAGTGTAGCAGTTGTAGTTCATGCACTCAAGACCTGGAGACATTTTCTTATTGGAATTGTTGTGATGTGTACACGGATCATAAGAGTTTGAAGTACATTTTCACACAGAAGGAGCTGAATCTAGGCAGAGGAGATGGTTGGAGCTTATAAAGGATTATGACATGAAGTTGCATTATCACCCGGAAGGCCAATGTCGTAGCAGACGCTTGAGCCGGAAGAGTTATGTCAAATACCTCCTACGCGGAGGGATTACCAAAGGAGTTAGCGAAGATCTCAGGGAGTTTCGTTGGAGATAGTCCCTAGAGGTTTTGTGCAGCAATAGATGGTAACGTCAACATTATTGGGAAAAATTCGACGCAGCTCAGACAAGATGATAAGGAAATTGCTGAGATAAAGGAGAGGATGAGCAAAGTAAAAGCCAAAGGTTTTCGTTGAGGATGGCACGACACTTTGTGGTGAGGGACCGTGTTTATGTACCCAATAATGCGGGATCAGGAAGTTGATACTACGGAAGCTCATGACTCGCCATACTCGATACACCCTGGAAACACCAAGATGTATTGGATCTGAAGGAGCGTTTCTGGTGGATCGGTGAAGAAGGACATTGCCGAGTATGTAGCCGTTATGTGATGTATGTCAGAGAGTGAAGCAGGACAGAACATCAGAAGCCAGCAGGATTACTGCAGCTATGCCGATACCCGAATGGAAGTGGGATAAGACTTGGCATGGATTTCATACCGGATTACCCAGGACCCGATCGGGATATGACTCTATTGGGTGTAGTAGTGGATCGTTTGACCAAAGTGGTCACCTTTATCCAGTGAAAACCACCTATACGAGTGCAAAGTTGGCCAAGAGATATTATGACCAGGATCGTATGTCTGCATGGAGTTCCGAGGACCATCGTATCAGATAGAGGAACACGTTACTTCAAAGTTTTGGCACCAGCTGCACCAGACCTGGGAACCAGGCTAGAGTTCAGTACAGCCTTTCATCCACAGACAGATAGGACAGATACCTGGAGAGTCAACCAGATTCTGGAGGACATGTTGAGAGCTTGTGCCCTAGATTACGGATCGAGTTGGATGACAATTTGCCTACGCGGAGTTCTCAACAACAACAGCTACCAAGCCAGTTTTGAAGATGGCACCTTTTGAAGCTTGTTGGAAGGAGGTGCCGAACACCGTTGTAGGGGATTAAGTGGAGACCGTCAGTTGTTTGGACCAGATTGATTAAAGAATCTGAAGAGAAGGTTAAGTTGATTCGGGATAGACTGAAGGTAGCTCAGTCCAGACAGAAGAGTTATCGCCGTAACAAGCGCAAGGAGGTAGTCTATGAAATCGGAGACAGAGATATTTCGGGTGTCAACCTCTGCGAGGAGTAAACGCTTTGGAGTCAAGGAAAGTTAGCCCCGAGATTTTGTAGGACCATATGAGTTTTGGAAACGTATTGGTGAAGTGCCTACAAGTTGGAGTTACCCGACGGACTATCAGGAGTTTCATGATGTGTTTCACGTTTCCCAGTTGAAGAAGTGCCATGCAGAGTGGCCGATATCCTCTGAGAATACAGTGCCGCTGGAAGCAATTCATGTTGGATAGTGATTGACTTGACGAGGAAAACCCGTCAAGATTCTCAAGTTTGCCAGCAGAGTTACACGTAGCAAGGTTTATCAAGTTTTGCAAAGTTCTGTGAAGCCACCATACCGAGGATGAAGCCACCTCGGAACAAGAGGAAGACCTACGGAAAGACCACCCACACCTATTTTCTAGCCAACCTGAATCTTGAGGACGAGATTCGTCTTAAGGGGGGTAGGTTTGAAATCCCAAATTTCAATTTGGAATGTTATACATAGGTCATCATATGCATATCCATATTTATTTGCATTTCGTTTGTGACCTAGAAATCTTAAGCAACTCAAGGACCCACGGAGGAGAGTTGGGATTTCGTTTATTTTCATATTTGAATTTTCTCAAATGTTTGAAAAGAGGATCATTTTGGTTTATTTTATTTTTCTTCCGAAATATTTCATATTAAAAAATAAATGAGAGGAGATAATATGACTTCTCCAAATAAAAGAAATATTGGAGGAAAAAATGTTAAAATCAAATAAATTAATTTTATTTGGATTTTATCGCCATTTTTATTTGAATTAGAAAAATATGCGTTTTTCAAAATTGCACAGAGTCCCAAATAAATGTTCACCTTGTCGGTAGATTTTTAGAGGACGGGAAATTTATTTCAGGATTTTGGAGTCCGTTTAGTATTTCTTTTCTTTGTTTTCTACCTTATGTTTTGAGGGAGATCGATCGGCATCCATGGCATATATGTAGGAGAGGAATAAGGTTGGGAGAGAGACAGAGCTGAGTGTGGAGGGGTTGGTGGTGGAGTTGCTTCTCACAAATGGTGGGAGAGGCCTGCAGACAAAAGGAGGGCACACCTCAATATCAATAAGAGAGGGGATGCCTGCCTGTCTGTGCACGTGCGTGTGAGAGACGGGTCAGGAGGCATGCACAATGATGAGGGGGGGCGATATGGTTGTGGTAAGCAGACGTAACTACATAGGAAGATCAATCGTCCTTTGTCGAAGAAGGGAGAGACATACTTGTGAGGTACGTCGATCGATGCGTGGGGAAAAAAAAGAGTTATAGTCGACCTAGGTATATGTAGGGATTGATCGGTATACATGCATGCATGTGTTAGAAGCAAATAAGGCCCAGAGAGAAGGATAGAGAGAGAGAGGGATGCAGCTAGGAGGTAGTGCAAGAGGCCTACTATATCGAGGGGGAAGGAGTGTGCGAGTATGAGATCGATGAAAGAGGGGCGGGAGTGAGGCATGGACGGTGAGAAGAGAAGAGGGAAGCTTGTGTTTGTGGTAGGCCACACCTGGTAGAGAGGTATATCGATCGGTGTGTGCCGGAAAAGAAGGAGCTGGGGCCTACACACACGTGGGTGAACGACCTAAAGTGAAAGATGATGTGCGCGATGGAGCTAGAGAATGCTGAGGGAGGGTGAGAGGGAGGCGGGTGTGTGCATGCACGAGAGAAAGTTAGCGCTAGCTACAAGATAAGAGGATTGTGTGGGTGTAAAAGACGAATAGAGATCATAATTCATTATAAAAGTGGTTCGGATACTTGAAGAAGATATCATAGTGTTTAAACCGACGATGCATGAATATATTGTAACATCCCAAATTTTCACATTTGGAATGTTATACATAGGTCATCATATGCATATCATATTATTTGCATTTCTTTGTGATCCTAGAAGTTTTAAGCAACTCAAGGGCCCATGGAGAGAGTTGGGGATTTCGTTTATTTTCATATTTGAATTTTCTCAAATGTTGAAAAGAGGATCATTTTGGTTTTATTTATTTTTCTCTCCGAAATATTTCATATTAAAAATAAATGAGAGGAGATAATATGACTTCTCCAAAATAAAAGAAATATTGGAGGAAAAATGTTAAAATCAATAAATAATTTTATTGGATTTTATCGCTATTTTATTTGAATTAGAAAAATATGCGTTTTTCAAAATTGCATTAGAGTCCCAAATAAATGTTCACCTTGTCGGTAGATTTTTAGAGACGGGGAAATTATTTCAGGATTTGTGGAGTCCGTTTAGTATTTATTTTCTTTGTTTTTCTGCACGGAATTATTTAAAAAAAATTCCGGGACCAAACTGGGCCGAAGCCCAGCCGGCCGGCACGCCTCGCCGTGCGCGCCCGCGCCCAGCCGAACTCCGGGGCCCCCGCTGCCGCGGCTTCCCATCCCAAGCCAGCCGCCCCGGCCCCTCCTTAAATACCGCCCCGCCCCCCTCCTCGTCCCCACACCCGCCGCCGCCGCAGCCCCGCCGTCCCGCGCAGCCGCCGCCGCCCACCGCCTGCCGCGCCTGCCGCCGCCGCCCACCGCCTGCCGCGCCTGCCGCCGCCGCCGCCGCTGCGGAGCCGCCGCCGCCTGCCGTCCGAGCCACCGCGCCGCACCCCGCCGCCGCCCCTCAGCGCCTCGCCTCGCCGGAGCCGCCGCCTCGCCGCCGGAGCCACCGCCGTCGGATCTCGTCGCCCCGTTTTTTTCGGTTTAGGTAAAAACCGATCATTTTTTTAGAAACCCTAGATCCCGTTTTTTTTCTTCCGGTTTAGTTATCCAGCGGACGTTCGTCCGTACGTTCGTTTTAACGAACACTGTTCACCCGTTAGTCACAGACAGCAAACGTTCGTTCGTTAGCCTGTTCGTCAGTTTTTCTTTTTCCAGGGTTTTTCGCGATTATTTTCGTTCGCGATTTCTGATCCGATTTTTCGTTTTAGTCATGGTTCCCCCCTCCCATCACCTCCTTTTCGCCATTCGAAATACCAGGCCGCCATAACCTCTCTGCTCCAGCCGCGAAACCCCACCCTCCTCCATCCGCGACCCCACCGCTGCCCAACCGGAGCCTCTTCCCCAACGATGTCGTCCACCGCAACAGCTCAACGTCCCTCATCCACCTCCCTAGATGAGGATCCGTCGTCGATCTCGTCATCCCGCTGGTTCAGCCGCCCCGTCCTCCACCTCCAAGGAGCTACTCCGATGATCGCCTCGTCTATCACGGCTGATCCATCCCCACAGCGCCGCCTTAACCTGCTCCACCGGAACTGCAGCATCCTCACCGACTCCTTGGGCGACGCCGAGGCCTACTCGGCTCCACCAAAGAGGTTGTACACTCATCGCATCGCACCTTCTCCTTAACTCGACCTCCCGGCTTCGACGGTGCTCGATCTCGCACCCCCATGCCGCGGCTACCTCGAAGCCGGCACCGCGGGCGACATCTTCACGGCGGCTCTCCCCCAGTGCGAGGCTCCTTCGGCAGCGGCGTCCATACCAGCATGATCTGCTGCTGCTGCTCCGGCTCTCGCTCACTTGCTCGCGCTGCTGTTGCTGCTCTGACTCTCGCTCGCTCGCGTTGCTGCTGCTATTCCTTCTCTGGCTCTCGCTCGCTCGCGCTGCTACTGCTTCGTCTCTTGCTCGGTCGCACTACTGCTCTGCTCTCCCCTCGCTCGTGCTGCTGCTCTGCTCTTGCTCTCGCTTGCGTTGCTGATGCTGGTACACGAGCTGCTGCAGTGACACGAGTTGCTGCTCTGGCTCTAGAGCGCGCTGCTCCTCTAGGCACTGCTGCTCCGGCTGCTATCTGCTACCGTGTTCCCCGTCAATCGCCTACTGATTTAGATCACTGTTTCTCTACTACTAGTGCTCGAGCGGCCTAAACTACATGTGAAGTGCCTCTCTGCTACTAGTGCGTTCAGTTTCGACAGTAACATTCAAATTCCACAGTAAATTTCAGTTTCGACAGTTAAGTTCAGAGTCAACAGTTTTTACCTCATCTGTTGTAGTCAGGTGTTTTTTGGTGATGTAAATTTTACATCTATCACTTTTTGGTAATGTATTTTACATCATCTATTGGAGATGCTATTAGAATCCCACTTGAGATTAACGATGTCTGTCTTGTACTGCTTCAGCCTCGACGTCTTACGGCTCGCCGGAGCTGCTCCAACGATGGAACCATCCATCACAACAGAGCAGTGCCCTGGACGCCGTCTATAGACGCCTCAGATCTTCCTCCACACCTCCGACAGCCACCTCTACCGCAACTTCTTCAGCGACCAACCCAATGATGCTGAGGTCGACACGGCTACGAGAAAGAGGTTGTACACTTGTCGCATCACTTATTACTCTACATTCATGTCGATCCATTAGGGCTATTTTGGTTCAAAGGAAAAAGTGAAGGAAAAACATAGCAATAGGAAATTTTCCTATGGCACTCTACTATTCAATTATTCATGCATTTCGTTGAAAGGAATGGAGCAAAACATCCACCTAGACCTACTTTTCAAAATCCTATGCATGAAAACAAGACCAAGTGCATTAGTGTCAGAATAACATTCTAACTGTACACACTTTCATATGGTTTCACTTTAATTTGGCCATGTTTCTTTGCATTCCTCTGCTCTTCCAATTCCTATGAACCAAACACCCAAGTTGACAGAAATCTTGTGTTTACAAATGCTCTATTTCCCACGTGCATTCCTATCCTATTCCGGTGTTTTTCCTATCCCTGCGTTTTTAGAATCCTGCAAGCCAAAGGAGCCCTTACAGAATTACTTCAGTTACAGATAGGTGTCGAAGAAAACTTTGTGTGGTTTGTCCTGCTCCTGCCGCGACGTCGTCCACCTCACCTGAGCTGCTCCATTGACAGAAGCATCCACCATACCAGACATCACGACTCCTGACCGTCTTTCGCCATCTCAGATCTCCTTCCCTGCCGCCGGCACCCACCACAACTGCATCACCATCATCGACTCAGCAGATGAACCTGAGGAGAGAGGTTGCACTCTTTTGTTTCTGCTTATGTAATGCATTGCTTAATATTACCTGCTACTTTATCGTCCTGTTCACCTCTTAGACTCCAAGTCAGGTACAAATTAATGTTAAAACTTGAGTTTTAAAATTATTTGTGGGGCACATATCGAGGCAGTAATGAATAGTATCTATGTCTATTATCTGGTTCACCTAGGGTATGCCTATGTTGTTCATCTTGGGTGGGAATCAAATAGTAAAGCAATCATCATCTGTCTTTTTATTAAATTAAAGCTATCATCAGCCTGCTATCATTATTTTTGGATCCATCCACTGGTTGTTACCATCACTCTAGATTTCTGCATGCTCTCCTTACATAATCTCACTATATTTTTTCGTATGCATGTCAGATATTGTACACAGTCATGCTGAACATGTAGAGAAAAAGAGAAGAGTTTTGCGCGGCAATACAATATCATGCAGACATCGCTCCATGGTGGGTTCAATGGCAAACCCTCCCCCCCTCCAGATTGTAATCTAGAGGAAGCTATCTGTTCTGAGGCGGATTCAGACGCAGCTGACCACTCCTATTTACCCCCCGAGGTGTTTGCTCTAACTTGGCATGATGATGTTGGTCATATCATGCATATGTTGCCTTGCAGTGCCTACTTTTGACATCATATATGTCATTTGCTTTGTTTAGACATGTTCTATAATGCCATCTATTCAGTTTCTATATCATATATGAGAATTATGCAATCTCATCTCTTTTAGTCAGCCATAATATATGTGAAATATGCAATGCCATCCTGTTTAACCAGGCATCATATATTTGAATGATATCTTGCCAATCCTTTTCTTCATTACATTTCCATTTGTCGACAATGTTTGTACATTCAACTACTCTTCCTGTGAATCAGCCATTTGAGTGGGCGATGGAAAAATCTAGAGTGAAAACAAGGTCTTCAGAGCAGACAGTGCTAGCTGTCGAAGCAGATCTCTTGCTGGGTCCCGATAGCTCCTCAGAGATGGATTCAGAGACAGATGACCAATCCTATTCCCCCACTGAGGTGTATGCTCTAACTTGGCACGGTTGTACTGCTCATATCATGCATATGGTGTCTTGCATTGCATAGTTTAGACATCATATACACAATATTCAACACCATGTTCTTAGTTCAGACATCATATATGCGAATGCCCTCTGCTTAGTATATAAATCACATATGTGAATTAAATCATGCGATCCTGATTACTTAGATAACTTGTATGTGAATTATGTCATGCGAACCTGTTTACTAAAGACATCATATAATTATCTCATGCCATCCTGTTTAGTTAGTCATCATATCTTTGAATTATGTCATGCTATGCTATCCAGTTTAGATAGACATCATATATGTGAAATTATGTCATGCTATCCTTTTTAGTTAAACAATATACATGTGAACTATTTCATGCCCTCTTTTTTCCACACTAACTATTGCATCTGTCTCTCATACAAGGTCTGTACATTCAACTACGTTTCTTGTTTATCAACCATTTGAATTGGAGCGGGTGATGGCAGTATCTAGCGGAGTAAAAACACGGTCTTCAAATAAAACAGTGCTACCTCTTGGTGGAGATAGCTCCCCGGTTGTACATGCACGAGAACCAGCCCTACCACACATAACCTAGACTCTCGCAGATTGTACCCCTACTGTGATGGACAGAGAACCAGCTTCACCCAATCTAACCGCAACCCCAGCAGATAGTAACCCAGTTCCTGTTGACACAGCACCTTCTCCACCACATAGCTCCCAAACAAGAGTAGTTAGTAAGGCAGCTCCAGTGGCCAAAGCGCCAGTACTACCACGACGAACCCCAACTCTACTAGTTAGTACACCTATTCCTGTGGAGGAAGCACAACCAGCCATTCGTAGTTTAGCATCTATCGCATTTGATGTTGTTAAATCCTATGTGTGTATCTTCCCATCATGGAAATATTATACTGAAGATGAAGGAAAATGCCAGTTGCAGGTGTTCATCCAGGAGTTATGTGTAATTAATGTTATTAATGGCAATTAGTTTGCTTTGTCCCATACATTCTACCTCCATGATGGTTATAATACAGCAAATGTTCCCATTTTCTCTATAGAGAAGGACCGATTTGGAAACTCAGGATGAGGTAACCTGTGCTAATACCTCTGCTATCTTCAAGAATGCTTGGTGGCAGTATCGGAATTACCTGAATAAAACGTACTTCACTGGCAAAGAAACTCATCAAATTCCCTTACGTTCTCCTGAGACACATTTACGGGACGATGACGGGGAACACCTTGTTCTGTACTGGCCCCGGACCAAGAATGTGGTAAGGTCTATGAGCTCATTTTTTATTTTTAAGTACTATATGACTGCGTCTTACTGTACTCTGTTCATGTAGAACAAGTGCTTAAACTTGAAGAACAACTGTTCTCATTTAAGATTCCATGCTATCGTGCATACTGCTTTGCTCTTGTATCACTGTATTTACTCATACAAACTTATTTTTAAATTGAAGGATCCAATCGAAACTCCAATGGCACAACAGGTATGTTTAAGCATGTTTCTTTCACTTGTTTGCTCTTCTAAATAGCTCTGTTGATTTCAATTTCAATTGTGTATACAGTTGACTTCTCATATCATGCACATTACTAGCATCACAACAGAGCCAATAGTGTTGTTGTACATGTAGACCCATGGTACCCATCTGAAATCTTGTTGTGCTGTGTAGTTTCCCACGCTTTGTATTCTTTCAATGCTGCTTTGTCTTGAACTGATATGATTTGAACCGTGTCTCTATTTTGATTTGGCAAGACAATGCAGTGACCATAGGACATAGATATATGTTTGTTTTATGCTTTTATTATGTATACTTAGCAATAGAAGACTTGGTAGTTTAATCCTGTCCACCTTACTAATGAACTGGTTCACCGAAATGAGTTTCATATACTACATGCTAAACCTATTATGTGTCTGCTTGTTTCTTCTTTTAGAATGCTGACAGAATATTGGGGAAGAGTACCTTATTAAGCAATGGTAAAGGAAGTAATGCAGATAAGGTTCGGGATAGTGAGACATCCTTGTTGGTCTCCAACAAAGCTGATAAAACAGTTAAGGAAAACTATCTTGAAGACTGTGAGACAACCCCAAAGTCCTGTCTTGGTGTAGTGTTTGAGTTACTGGCCACTACCGCTAGCACAAGCTATTCGAACTCACTGTCTGAATCAGTTCGGTTTCTTGAGTATCAACTACAAGCTGAAAGACATCGATCAGCTGTGCTGCGACAAGAAGCCGAAGGACTGCGGAAGTCCCTGGAGAATTCAGATGCATACTTTCTGGTGCAACAGCAAGCGTTGGAGGATTTTAGCGCCAAACAGGAGAAAGCTAATAAGCTTGCTAAGCTTATTGCCAGCATGGTGGATACCCAGGATAACATTTCTTGAGTTCTTGTGAAGTTGTTTCAGTTATGGACTTGTTTTGCTGCCGCTCGTTAATTTGCACTGGTGGCCAATTTAGACGCCCAGTGTATGTAATATGCTGCTTTGTTCCCTATATTTGCACCGGTGGCGAACTTTGATGCCCAGTGGATGTAATATGTGTAATAGCCGTAATAGCCTAGCGTAAGTTGCTTGCTTATTTATTTTCTTATTATCTTGTTTATTTGTTTGGTTGTAGTCACTGCAGTTCTTTCTCCGCGGTTTGCTAGTGGCAACAATAAAATATTTTTTTAAACTAGGCCGTAATAACCACGGACCATTATGTAGTGACCATGGGCCTCCTACGAGCCGTAGGATCTATGGGCTTCCTACGGGCCGTAGGATCTATGGGCCTCCTACGGGCTGTAGGATCAATGGGCCTTGTGCGGGCGTTAGAATCAATGGGCCTTCTACGGGCCATACTATTCATGGACCAATAAAGGACCGCAATATGGGCCGTAAACGGGCTAGAGTGGAAATTGTCTGTTTATGGCCCGATCATAACGGGCTGTTAATAGCCGATATGTATAACGGACTTAAACGGGCCGTATTTGATGATGCTAAGAAAACAGCCCAACGGATTAACAGGCCACAAATGGGCCGACTGTAACCACGGGCTGAATTTGGCCCGCAAGCGGAACAGGCCAGTAACGGACCGGAAGTAATTGAATGCTGGAAATGAGCCCAAGAATAAATGGGCCCTTAGAAGGCCGAAAGACCACACGGGCTAGAAAGAGCCCAATGGAATAATGGGTCGTTAATGGGTATAAAGCGGTACACTGTTCATTATGGGCCAGTGTCACCACGGGCGGTTAATGGGCCAAGAGTTACATAGGGCCTCATATGGGACGAAAGACGTCATGAGCCATACATGGGCCGAAAGTTACAACAGGCTGGAATCATATTGGATGGCCCAGATGCCGGTACTGGGCCTAATTCGGATAGGCCATAATAGGCCGTGAGTTAGCGGGCTGTAAATGGGCTATATGCGAACAAGCTGTTAACAGGCTTTACGTGGGCCGGCCCGCTACCTTTTGACCAAGTCAAACGGGCCGGCCTTTTCACCTGAATGGGCCACTGTTGGGCCGTGCCACATGTCGACGTATCATAGGCGCCTCCCGTCCAATGAGTGGACAGCATCTGTCCCAACGCTGAGCAGACACGTGGATACTCCTGCGAATCAAAATTTTACACGTGGAAAATCCCCATTGGTCGGGGCTATTAACGGGTTATCGGATCCAAACCGGAACCCGATAGCTTAACGGCGACCCGTTACGGTGGATGCCACGTGTCGGTTACCCTTGACGAAAGGACTTCCATGACGCGCCATTTATCGCCATGGAAGTGGACACTTCCGTGATGATAATTTTGGTATTGTCATGGAACACTTCTACGACAGCACAGGTATGACTATCTTGATTCGGTCATAAAATCGTCATGGATGTACATGCATGACAGAAAACGTGACCTACTGTGACAAACATGTATCATCACGGAAGTGTATTTTTTTTGTAGTGTATATTGCTTTTGATTCAACTACATGCATGAACATGTGCCAAGTCAAGCCACTTGAAACATTAAGAGGAGGATACCATATCATCATACTATATCACAATCATTTTAATGCATGTTGACATCCAAGATAAATCATTATCCACTTCTAGCTACTTAAGCATGGCATGAACAACTATAATCTCCAATTATCATTGCAAACATGTTTGATCATAATATGCTGAATCATGGATACTGAGTTAAACATATTTACAAAAATGAAAACAAGTTGAGTTCATACCCGCTTTTCTTTGCCACAGTCAATTCATCAAATATCGTCATTATTGCCTTTCACTTGCACGACCGAATGATGTGAAAATAATAATAGTGCAAGAGTACCGTGGACTAAGCTGGAATTTGCAAACATTTTATTCAAAAGGAGAAGACAAGGTAATTTGGGCTATTTGTTAGATCAACAATAATGCATATGAGAGCCACTCAACATTTTCATCGTGGTCTTCTCCTTAGTACGACTCAATAAAAAGAAAAGAATTTCAGAGAAACACACTGAAATATTTTTGGAGTTTTTAGTTTTTCTTGAAGAAAGCAAATTAAAGAAGGAAAAACAAAAACAAGAAAAACTATTTACACGAGAAAGCTCCCAACAAGAAAAAGAAGAATCAAGAAATCTTTTTGGGTTTTCTTTTAATACTACAACTAATTAAACTAGAAAGAAAAACCGAAAAGAAGCAAGAAATATTTTTGGATTTTCTCAAAGTTTTTCAAACACACAAGAAGAAAGCGAGAAAATAAATCTAGCATGGATAATACAATGAAAAAGTATGGACACAGACAACTGGAATGAAATGTGTGAACATGAATGTAATGTCGGTGGAAATACGTACTCCCCCAAGCTTAGGCTTTTGGCCTAGCTTAGTAGTCACCACCCGCGGCCTGGATAATAGTTAGAGTGATAGCTCACAGAGGCCCTCGGCGCTGCCTCCTCAGCCCGTCGAGCAGCTTCAACCGCCGCGTTGTACTCGCGGGCCTCGCTCTCAAGAACGTAATGTCTTCCTTTACTGTAATAATCAAAGAGAGCAGGCGCAGGCAAAACAATAGGTGAACCTCAAGTTGTAGGTATAATTAGTGATTGTGCCCTTAAGGAACTTATGGCGCTTCATGGCCTCAAAGTCTAAGTAATGGGTAGGTAAAATGGGATCGTTAGGCCAAGGTGACACACCCAGCTCCTTAGCTACAAGGGAAGCATAAATCCCACCATAAAAGTGACCACTAGCAGCGTTGTGTTGCAATCTCCGTGCAACGATCACTCCAAGATTATAATGTTTAATTCCTGTCAGAGCAGTGTGTATGAGGCTCAAGTCAGGGGCACACAGTGTACTGCAATCTTGCTTGCCCATGATGCATTTGCCATTAAAGAGTGCAAAGTAGTGGATTGATGGAAACTGGATACTTTTTATTCTAGCTTGAGTCACTCCTCCATCCTCACCGTAACAGAGACTAGTCAAAAACGACTCATACTCAGATCTTGGTGGCTCGTCCAGTGAACCCCAACATGGAATTTTACATGCAACACAGAAGGCTTCTAGAGGCATGGTGAAAGCATTATTATAAAGGCTAAATGAAACTCTAGACTCACGAGGATAAAATTTGAATTTCTTAGTAAATGTCTCTGTGAGGTTGAGATGTTGGATGCACTTATCTTCGATGAAGGGAGCGAGCTCAGTGTTGTGAACATACTGCTCAAATTCTTCCTTGATGCCTGCACCAACCATAAACGTACTGCACGACCAAAGGCACGATTTGGTGTCAGCGTCCCGCGTCGAGCTTGCACTTGGTTCAACATAAGATTGTCGAACCAAGTTTCCGCTTGATGATGCCTCCGAGGACCTCCTCCTCGAAGAACTCCTAAAGAATTGCATTTTTATTTGCGAACAATTTCTGGAAAAAAAATTGAGACACAATTTTTTTCAACAAAACTTCACAAGATTGATAGCAACTAATCATATGGATGTCTAGAGGCTATATCAAGCATTCAAACTACTTGGAACTCCAAGAATTCAACATGCAAGCCCATTTACAACAGCACCAAGAGTAGATAATTATTCAA
Source organism: Thinopyrum elongatum (assembly GCA_011799875.1). NCBI lineage: Eukaryota > Viridiplantae > Streptophyta > Magnoliopsida > Poales > Poaceae > Thinopyrum > Thinopyrum elongatum. The sequence continues at coordinate 369,945,975 of CM022298.1, read as the reverse complement.
AATATAAACCGCTAAAGCAAAAACTAATTGGAGCAATGGAGGAGTCACATACCAAGTAGCAATCCCCCAAAACAGTTTGGGAAACGGAGCTTCGAGCAAAGAGATCGAAATCTGCGGGTTTGAGAGCAAGAACACGAGAGAGAGAGAGAGAGCTATGGTGATTTTTTTCTGGAGGTAGGAGATGACATGGGCTAAAGGGATAAGTAAGAGGGGCCACGTGGGGCCCACAACCAACCAAGGCGCGCCTGGGGTTGCTGGCGCGCCCTGGTGTCTTGTGGGCACCAGGGGCACCCCCTCTGATGTTATTTGTACCAGAAATTCAGAAATAATCAGAAAAAAATCGTATTAAAATTTCAGGGCATTATGAGAACTTTTATTTCTGGGTCATTTTTTATTACACGGAGAATTCAGAAAACAGGGTAACACATGGCATTTTATTTTATTTAACTAAGAAAAACAGAAAACAAAAGGTGGGAGCAGAAGGTTGTGCCTACTAGATTCATCAACTTCATACCTCTCAAAAATGATCCATTAATAAGGTTGATCAAGTCTTATTAACAACCACTTTCGATTAGCATGAAACCGAAGAACTTTCGTAAAACACTAAGTTACCTCAACGGGGATATGCATATCCCCAACAATAAGTATGTCATATTTCTTTTTGGCAGTAGGTAAAGGGAGTTGAAAACTTCCAATAGTAAGTGTCGGAGATTTCTCAATAACATTAATACCATTGACTTGGAATTGTTTCTTCGGAAAATGCACCGTATGCTCATTACCATTGATATGAAAAGTGACCCTGCTTTTATTGCAATCAATAACAGCCCCTGCAGTATTCAAAAAGGGTCTACCAAGGATAATCGACATGTTGTCCTCCTCGGGCATCTCAAGTATAACAAAGTCTGTTAAGATAGTAACATTTGCAACAACAACATGCACATCCTCACAAATACCGATAGGTATGGTAGTTGATTTGTCAGCCATTTGCAAAGATATTTCAGTAGGTGTGAGCTTATTCAAATCAAGTCTTTTATATAAAGAGAAAGGCATAACACTAACACCAGCTCCTAAATCACACAAAGCAGTTTTGACATAATTTCTTTTGATGGAGCACGGTATAGTTGGTATTCCTGGATCTCCAAGTTTTTTAGGTACTCCATCCTTAAAAGAATAATTAGCAAGCATGGTGGAGATTTCAGCTTCAGGTATTTTTCTTTTATTAGTGATGATGTCTTTCATATATTTTGCATAAGGGGCCATATTTACAATATTAGTCAAGCGAGTACGCAAAAAGACTGGCCTAAGCATTTCAGCAAAGCATTCAAATTCTTCATCATCTTTTTTCTTAAAAGGTTTAGGAGGAAAGGGCATGGGTTTCTGAACCCATGGCTCTCTTTCTTTGCCGTGTTTTCTAGCCACAAAGTCTCTTTTATCATATCGTTTATTTTTAGTTTGTGGGTTATCAAGATCAACAGTAGGTTCTATTTCAACATCATTGTCTGGTTCTTTATCATTATCTGGTTGGGTATCTTCATGAACATCATCATTATCATTTTAATTATCACTAGGTGAGTGTTCATTACCAGATTGAGTTTCTGCATCAGAAATAGAGACATTATTGTTATCTTCAGAAGGTTTTTCTCTCTCAGGTTCACTAGAGGTATGCAAAGTCCTATCTTTTTCTTCTTCTTTTTCTTTTTAGAAGGACTAGGTGCATTAACATTAATTCTTTGAGAGTCTTGTTCAATTCTTTTAGAGTGTCCCTTAGGATAAAGTGGTTCCTTAGTCATTTTGCCTCCTCTAGATGCTACTCTAACAGCAAAATCATTCATATTATTATTCATTTCATTAAGCAATTCTCTTTGAGATTTAGCAACTTGTTCTAGTTGGGTTTGTACCATAGAGGCATGTTTCCCTACACCTCTAACATCATTAGTGATTCTAAATAATAAGTCACTCAAGCGAGCAATCATATTAGAATTAATTTCAATTGTTTCATAACATTTGCATTGAAGTGATCTTGTTTTCTAATATAGTTATCAAATTCATAAATGCATTGACTAGGATGTTTATTGTAAGGAATGTCACCTTCATCAAACTTTAATAAAGAATTTACCTCTACCACCCGTGGAGGTTGTGGTATGTCAAGGCCATGTATTTCTTCAATAGGTGGTAAATTCTTAACATCCTCAGCTTTAATACCTTTTTCCTTCATGCATTTCTTTGCCTCTTGCATATCTTCAGGACTGAGAAATAAGATACCCCACTTCTTCGGAGTTGGTTTAGGTGGTGGTTCAAGAAGTGTCCAATCATCATAATTTTTCAATATATTATTCAATAATTCCTCAGCTTGTTCAACAGTCCGTTCCCTGAAAACACAACCAACACAACTATCCAGGAAGTCCCTAGAAGCATTGGTTAGTCCATTATAGAAGATATCAAGTATTTCATTTTTCTTAAGAGGATGATCAGGCAAAGCATTAAGCAACTGGAGAAGCCTCCCCCAAGCTTGTGGGAGACTCTCTTCTTCAGTTTGCACAAAGTTAAATATTTCCTGTACGGCAGCTTGTTTCTCATGAGCAGGAAAATATTTTTCAGAGAAGTAGTAGATCATATCCTGGGGACTACGCACACAACCAGGAGCAAGAGTATTGTACCATATCTTAGCATCACCCTTTAATGAGAACAGAAATAATTTGAGAATATAGTAGTAGCGAATTTTCTCATCATGAGCAAAAAGGGTGGCTATATCATTTAGTTTAGTAAGATGTGCCACTACAGTTTCAATTTCATAGCCATGGAAAGGATCAGATTCAACCAGAGTAATTAACTCTGGGTTGACAGAGAATTCATAATCCTTATCAGTAACAAAGATAGGTGAAGTAGCAAACTTAGGTTCACATTTCATTCTAGCATTCAAAGATTTCTCTTTCAGTTTGCATAATAATTTCTTAAGATCATCTCTATCATTGCATGCAAGAAAGTCTCTAGCTATCTCCTCATCCATAACATAACCCTCAGGTATCTTAGGCAATTCAATTCTAGGAGAGCTAGGTCTAATAGGTGTTTCATAATTCTCAGTTTCAAAGACTTCATCAGTTTCAGCATTCTCAATATCTTTAGCTCTAGCAATTTGTTCATCAAGGAAATCACCTAGTGGCACATTATCATCAAGCATAGTACTAGCATCATCATAAGCATCATTCAGAGTAGAAGTAGCATCATCAATGACTTGCGACATATCAGGATTAATAGCATGTGGTGGTGTTGCAAGTTTACTCAGAACCGAAGGTGAATCAAGTACAGAGCTAGATGGCAGTTCCTTACCTCCCCTCGTCTTAGAGGGAAAAATCTTGGTTCTGGTATCTTTTAGATTCTTCATAGTGATAAATAGATATAAATCCCAAGTGACTCAACAAATATAGCTATGCTCCCCGGCAACGGCCCCAGAAAAAGGTCTTGATAACCCACAAGTATAGGGAATCGCAACAGTTTTCGAGGGTAGAGTATTCAACCCAAATTTATAGATTCGACACAAGGGGAGCCAAAGAATATTTGCAAGTATTAGCAGTTGAGTTGTCAATTCAACCACACCTAGAGATTAAATATCTGCAGCAAAGTGATCAGTAGTACAGTAATGTGATAGTTTTGATAGCAGTGGTAACAGTAATAGTAATGGTAACAGTGATAGCAATAATTTTGTAGCAGTTGTAACAGTAGCAATGGCAATGGCAATAGTAACTTAGCAAGAGCAATATGTGGAAAACTCGTAGGCATTGGATTGGTGAATTAATTGGATGATATTCATCATATAACGGTCATAACCTAGGGCGACGCAGAACTAGCTCCAGTTCATAAATATAATGTAGGCATGTATTCCGTAAATAGTCATACGTGCTTATGGAAAAGAATTTGCATGACATCTTTTGTCCTACCCTCTCGTGGCAGCAGGGTCCATAAGGAAACTAAGGGATATTAAGGCCTCCTTTTAATAGAGAACCGAAACAAAGCATTAACACATAGTGAATACATGAACTCCTCAAACTACGGTTATCACCGGAAAGTATCCCAATTACTGTCACCCTGGGGTTTACGGATCATAACACGTAATAGGTGCATATGACTTGCAAGATCGGATCTAGAACATAGATATAATGGTGAAAACATAAACGGTTCAGATCTGAAATCATGGCACTCGGGCCCTAGTGACAAGCATTAAGCATAGCAAAGTCATAGCAACATCAATCTCAGAACATAGTGGATACTAGGGATCAAGCCTAACAAAACTAACTCGATTACATGATGAATCTCATCCAACTCCTCACCGACCAGTGAGCCAACGAAGGAATTACTCACTCCCGGTGGGGAGCATCATGGAGTTGGTGATGAAGGAGGGTTGGTGATGACGAAGACCGAAGATTCCCCTCTCTGGAGCCCCAAACGGGCTCCAGATCTGGCCTCCCGATGAAGAACAGGAGACAGCCGCGGCTCCGTATCGTGAAATGCGATGAAACTTCCTCCCTTTTTTTTCTCCAAAAATAGGAATTTATAGTGTTGGAATTAGGGTCAGCAGAGCCCCGAGGGCCCCACAACCCACCAGGGCGCGCCTGGGGGGGTGGCGCGCCCTGGTGTCTTGTGGCCAGCCAGGGCACCCTCTCCGGTGGTTCTTGGTTCCAATATTTTTTATATATTCTGAAATAATTCTCCAAAAAGTTTCGTCCAATTCCGAGAACTTTTATTTATGCACAAAAAAAACACCATGGTAGTTCTGCTGAAAACAGCGTCGGTCCGGGTTAGTTTCATCCAAATCATGCAAATTAGAGTCCAAAACAAGAGCAAAAGCATTAGGAAAAGTAGATACGATGGAGACATATCAGTGACGAGCAAAGATGATGCTTCCATCTTTGGAGGCGAGAGTGATGATGTGCCATCTTCGGCCTTCATCCATGATGACGACTACGAGACGGTTGAGCATGGGATTTTCCCTTCGACCTAGGAGGCATATGATGATGAGTTGCGAGGCTTGTGCATCCATATTGAGAGTGAGAGTGACTTCACCACTAGCCCCATATATGATGAGCTGCCCCAATTCCCATGTGAGGAGAGCCACCACCACCACCACTTGAGTGGTTTGAGTGACTCCACCATATGTGACATTGAGTGCACCTACCTTGAGGGAGTGAGTGAGCCACCACCACATAGCGAGAGTAAGGTAGTTGATAGGGCATGTGAGGCTATTTCGATTTCTAACAACTTAACCTCTACCTCTATTGTGTCTTCTCATTTGGTGCTAGGTCCCCTATATGATGACGCGCCGATCATCGACGACTTCATCCTTCCTTTCGACAAGACGATGGCCATGGTGGACTATGATGCACCCCCACATGCTTCCATCACGATGATGATGACAACGAGTTGGTTTTTACTACCTCACCTACACCACATGAGTGGAATGCGAAAGGTAACATAGGTGAAGGTGATGCTCTTGTCCCACTAGTGGACATCCTTGACATTGATTGCTTGCATGATGTTGATCCACCTATTACCATACTTCATGCTAGTATGTATGATTTCCCCATGTGATGATTCACCCATTTATGATGAGTTTGATGATTGCCATGTGAAGTCTATTAGTTGTGATGCCATGTTACATAGGATTTCTTGTGATAATTCTCTTGGTCACATCATGTTTGATAATCCGCTTGACTTGTCATATGCTATGCATGAGATCAACCATATGTCACATTTGCAATCTCATCATAGTGACTATGCATATGCCATTAAAATAAACCCAATTTGCACATATGGCATAGATGACAAACCCATGGTTATTGGCATTTGTTTTTCTTGTGATGATATTGATATGCTTTCTTTGCATCATTTATCTCATATGCCATGCCATGACTACCTAGCTTTGGACATGCATTGTTTGCCATGTTGTCAATTATCTCTATATTATGCTTCCTCTATTGCACATGAGGAGACCCCCATAATTTCCTCATACCTATTAGGAGATTTTTCTACATCCTACAAATTGCATGATCCCCATGATTGTGTGCACCTTATGCATCCCATGAATAAACATGCTATTGATGTGTCACACACTTGCTATAGTTTGCGTCCTAATCATGTTGAATACAATAACTATCATTGCATGATGGATGACATGTTTCTCTACTGTGTCTCCAATTTCTTTGAGCGATGCTTATCTTGTGCTAACGCTCACATGCACATACACATCATGATGGATGATGTGTACATTTACCACGCACACACTTTGTTTCGTTTGTCTACTTGTTGTGTAGGTACACATGCTTCCTCGTCAACCTCGCAATCCCATGAGTTGACGAAACGAGCTCTAGAGAGCAAACTTGGGATCCCGTGGATTGTCCTTACCACCGCTCCCTTCGCGCAAAGACTTCGCGCATCTCTTCTACATGGCCCTCACATGGTTATGGGTTATTTACCACTTCTCACTTTATGCCCATATTGCCATGTTCACTTTGCATGATATGCTCATTTCTATACCTTTGCCATACATTTGTGACCCATGGTTTGCATTACACATGGTGATTGATTCTAGTACTTGTATGTGTATTTGCAAGCTTGGTGGAGGTATTTCTTGTTATTGCCATGTTCCATCTATGACCCATGCCTATGATGATACTTTGCTCTTGCTTTGCGTTCGTGCTTGCGATATGCCATGTGCATTGCCTATGCCTACTACTTGCTCACATGACATAATTGCCATGATGTCCCCTAGTATGTTTCATCTTCACACTACTCGTTTGCATGACATGATTGATATGCTTGCCTATGTTGCATCACCGATGATTCATACTTGCTCGTTTCATGCGGTTGATAGCCACTATTGCCATGCTTTGCACATGATTGATATTACTACTTGTCATATGTCTCCATATGTTGCCTCTTTCATGCTAGATGAATTGCCATGTCTTGAGTGCAACAATGCTCTTAATCTTGCTAATGAGATTTCCCCCATAGCATTCTCGCATATACTTGGAGATTTTGACATAATTCTTGTGAAGCATGCTTGCCTTCCTTCTTTGCATCATATGCCTAGTGCCATGAAAATTGCCATTGCATCATATTTCTCATGCACTTTTGCTTCTAATGGTTATGTGCAAAAAAAGAGAACCATCATGATGGATGATGTGTTTATCTACCATGCGCATACGATCTTTGTTTTGTTGTGTGCATGTGTAGGATACTTGGACTTCATGTCGACTTCCACTTCACGTGAGTTGACCATTCGAGCTCTTAAGAGCGAGCCTCATACATTCGACCATGACTCGCTTCTACACCACATTTCCTACCACTTTGGCATTGTGAAGGACGCACAAGGACATGCTTTCAAGGTGATATCCTTCTCTTTCGAGAACACCGAAACCATGAGCATGCTATTGTGGATCATACTTCATGTGTTGCTTGCACCATGACACTTTGCACACATGCTAGCGATCTTGCTTCGACTTATCATTGCCACATTGCCATGCCTCATGACATATATGCCTTATGTGTTGCATCCGACTTGTGGATTACTTGCACCAATCATACGCTTGGTTGCGCCAATGTCAGCTCTTCACATATGCCATGTCCCATTGCTTGCTACATGATTGACTTGATTGCCTCACACATGATGAACAATTGCTCTTTCCATTGTGTTGAGTGCCATGATATCTTCACTACACCCTATGCACGTTATTCTTGGATTGTCTTGCACTTGCCCCATGTGTTTAGACATCTCATTATATTTGGTGTTGTGAATGCTTCTTATGCCTACCATAGACCTTTTGTTGAGCGCTTTATGCATGCTTGCTATGACCTTGAGGTAGATGCTTGTTCCCTTGTCACACATATTTGCATCTCAACCTCCCATTTGCATGCTTATTTCCATGATGTCCTTGATTGTGCTCAATTTGTGTGCTTACACGCCGTGCCACAATCCTTTGTCACACCGTATGCTATGCTTGATGACGACACTTGTTGGGTGAATCACCACTTGAATGCTTGGTTTTGCACTAATGCTAACCACATTTGTTTTTCCAAGTGTTTGTTGTCCTTGCTCCTTTTGAAGGAATCACATGACGGTGCGACATTGGAGAGTGCCCATTCTAAGCTACAAGATGATGGATGCTTGGTGATCGTCCACTTCTACACGGCGACATCATCTCTTTCCCATGGTGATTTGGTTTTCGATCCGAGGTCGGATCTTTCCCAAGGGGGAGGGGATGATGCGGAGCATCCTACGGACATCACCATGTCAAGAGTCCCATTGCTAAGAGACACACCCAACTCCTACTTCAATCATACTAAGGTGAATTCCATCCTTAATGCATGTCCTCTTAGTTCCCTCGAGGATGGTATACTACTTGACCGTCCTACCATGTGCCCATATAGGTTTGAGCCCAATGATGAACGTGCCATGGAGGAGGTCATCCACAAGCGAGCACCTACACCATCCACGAGAGAAGCCTGAAAACGGAGAAGGAACCGTCAAGGAGAAGGCGAGGTTCCACCTGCACCAACGGGCGTCCAAGAGGAGGCTGACAGCAAGCTTTAGGACACCCCGTGCGCACGGGCCCTTGGACCCCGTGCCCATGGTACAAGCCCGTGCACACGGGCTAATGCGTCAGGTCACTGGACACCCCATGCGCACGGGCTCCACTTACCCCGTGCGCACGGGGCCTCCTGCGTGTGGATGTTGGGCTTTGCCTATGTATCCCCATTTTGTCCCTTCTTACCCCTTCATGTCTTGGACTTATATATACTCCTCCTCCTCCTCCTCCATTTAGACTTAGCTAAGAATAGATCTAGACATTAGACCTTAGCTCATGTACCTCCCCTTATGGGATTCCTCCTAGGAGAAGATCCATGTGTGGATGCAAGACCTCTTCGGAGAAGATCCCCCAAGTGGATACCAAGACCTCATCTCCCTTTGGGATTTGGGATGAACTTTACCTTGTGCTATTTTTCCTTTGTTGTTCATGTATCTTGTGGATCCATGTGTTGCTAGTCTAGTGGATGTATGATTGGGCTTGTTCTTAAGTGTTCCTCTTGTGATTTCCCTTTGTGTTCTTCGTGTTCTTCGGGGAATCCCCCTTCAATTCGTGAAAAATCTCCACTTAGGGTTCCACCCTACAACACGAACGTTCATCAGGAGGGATGGCATTGTGAACGATTTCACTGACATTTTAGTTCTAAGGGATGACGTTTTCTTCAGAGCGACATGGTAGTTTTTCTCAGAGAAGGCAATTTTTCGTTTGAAACTGCCACAGTTTGATCTCGTCTCATGACTAACCTTGTACAATGCAAGGTGCTTAAGGGAGGTGCTTAGAGAAATAAATCAGAATTTTCTTAAGCACCGGTGCTTATTTGTACAGGATAGACGCTTAACTAAGCGTCTCTCCTGTAGAAATAGGCACCGGTGCTTCAAAAAAACTCGGTTTATTTTTCCAAGCACCTCCCTAAGCATCTCCCATTGTACAAGGCCTGCCATCAAAAGGGGTTTCTTTGCCATCACTCTCCTAGCGGACGTCAACTAGGTAAGATTTCCGCTTTTTTTTTTTTTTTTTGCAGAACGTGGCAACACAGGGTGAGATGAAACTTCCTTTTTCAGTAGAGGGGGTGGTTCGTGTGAGTGAACTTACTTAAAATGGCAGCCACTAGATCCCACCGCATAGCGCGCGCTGTAGCAGTGTCTTTTTGTTAGTAAGCCAATTGCTTACGCAGGGTGCAGGTTCAAGTCCCACGCCACGTGTTTTTCTTCTTCGATACACCATTAGCTAGGTTGTGATTGGCCAATTTGCAGAAAACACTCTCTACACATTAATTCAAGTGCAAGCGGTCCAAGATACGCTGATGTGGCAGCCACATGGCCGGTTTTCCCCTCCGAAACCGGTTTTGACCCTATATGATCTGATAAACTTGTTTATGGAATAAATTGATCACTTTTTAAATTGTTGGTCTGAAACGTGCATCCAGTCTGAGTTAATGGAGTAATGGAACATTTCACTTGGCACTTTCGAAAGGAGCCCACTTAGCCCCGTTCCCTCCACAGGACCCAAGAGACAGCCTGGTCAAAATCGAAAGACCAAAATCCAAATGAGTAGTCTCAATTGATTGTGAGGCTTTTAAGGGAGCATAGTGATTTTAGGGATGACCCTGCAGTTCTGTTCCAGTGTTGGTAAAATTTGCTTCATCATATTCTCCAGACAATCCATACTGACGCACAGGTTATTTTTGGCCAATGTATAGAATTAAAAGGAATGTTAGAGGAGCTCAAATAAACCTTCTCAACAGGAAAAAATAAAACATGTCCTGTACAATCTGTCAATAAAAAAGCGATGGTAGAACAAAAAGATTGTTACATGGCAACATAGAGCTACACCTGATTCCTACTAGAGAGGGAGAGAGATGAACTTTCAGCTTTATCTACAGCTAATCCTAATTCTATGTTACACAATAAATGCCAGCAATATTTCCCCGAAAGAAAGGGCACCCATTCTCTCATGGATCTCCCATTCAGGAGCATTCAGTTGTCATCATACTTTGAGTCTTGACAGCCTGACAAAAACATCTAATCTTTGCTATTATATATACAACAACCCGATAAACTGTGGGATATCATAAGATGCAAGTGCAACTGCTGCTCAATTACTAGAAGTTCAGACGGCGTCTGGTGCAGGAAGGGATCTGCAGGGATGCGGTGTTCCTTCCACTATTACCACGTGCAGCTGATCCTTGTAAAGTTCCTAGCTGCGCGAGATTTCATTTCCCTCTCTTATATTTCCTTTCTTTCTCTGTTATGCTTTAATCAGTTCTTGATTGGTATTGTGCAAAGGAGCAGTGCACCTGAACAAGATCACAGATATCAGTGGCATTACCCATTGCATGCAGCACCTTATATGCTTAGAAGAGAACCTCCTTTCCATTGGGCCTTGGCAGTGGGCTAGGCTGAGGGTTCGCCACCGGAAAATGCATGGGGTTCGTTGAGATGGCAAAGGAACCAGGATTGGAGGCTAAACCAAACGGTTGAGGGGCGAAATTAGGTGCAACTTCCTGGATTGTTAGTGGCGTCAGTCGAAAGGCTGACGATTCGAATGGCCTAGAATTGTTTGGCTCACTGACAATGAAAAGAATTAAAGTATCTTAGGATCTCTAGCAAATGAAACTGGAAACGGTTTATTAAGTACTAACAGAACAATAAATAAAAGGAAGCTACTCACCCAATAGTATTTCTTCCTTTCACATATGGTTCACTCTTGGAGGATGTTTTGTCCCTGAAACCGTATCCGTTATCCTGTCATTCAACAGTGATATCAGTTATATTTACGCCAGTCTCGGGATCTTTTACAGAGGGGGGATGCCATGCAGGAAGAGACAGACTTACATGGACTTTAATCCCCGCAAACGCATGTATGGAACCATGTTTGCTGTAGTGACTTGAATTCTGGATAAATGGATGGTCCAACAACTCACTTGCGGTCGGCCTCTCTGCTGGATTCCTCTTGAAACAGCATTGCAGAAAATCTTTTCCCTCTAGGGATAAATTCTCAGGAATTGGTGGGTCTTTATGCAAAACCTTAAACATTGCAGCAGGCTGTAGTACAGATAAGGTTCCTTAGAATAACGTTTTAGAATATAAAGTTATGTTGTTCATACCCAGATTACCAAGTTATGGATTCCGATAAACTAATAACATCATTTTTGTTAACTTCTATAACTATTTATGTGATCTGGTGCTACTCCTATAAAATTAAGATTATACTACCACAGAAACACAGGCCCTCTAGCCCCATTTTTTCTTGTTACAGCCCCAAAATGAGAGTATGAGAAGTAAAGCTTCAAGCTTTCAAAACTCACAATTTGTGTAACATAGACCTTTTCTTTGAGAATATCATGCATTTATTTGCATGCCAATTTCGCAAATTCAGTAAGCAATCACATGGCTGAATCTATACCACATAAACATGTAAGAAGGGTTATACACATAATGACCATGTATGTGAAACTAACGCGAAAAATCTTTACTTTCAAACCAATATTTTTGTTCGGGTGAAGCTCTTCCGTTTTGATTAATTTTATCCTTGGCAAAAGAAAATGATTTTATGCACACTAGGCAAAGTCATGAAATGCATGTTAGTAAGCTTACTGTAAAGCTAAACGCTCCAAGTTATTACCCCTTCAAGATCACTCCAAGGAGGTTTTCCATCGAACATCTCAATGATGGTGCAACCAAGACTCCAGATATCAACAGCAAGATCATATCCTACATCTTTAGCTAGTGTAGCCTGAACCATCTGCAGAAGAAGAAACAAACCAAAATGCAATCAGAATCAGCTGAATTCGTGTAGCCTCAAGCATGCTAATTAACTCGAATCTGCTGAATAAAGAGTCACCAAAATACTTTATCAGTATTGTTTGTAACATGGTAATTTAATTTCCATAAGGGACCTAATAACTTGCATTGTGCACTAGAGAAATGCAGCGCTATTGAGGTTGTTTCAGCCTTTCAGGTCAAATATATCCGGTTCCGTCACTTTTGGGCAAGCAGAGAGTGACGACTGGACTATACTACGGGCTGCCCTACAACTGGTGCTACCGGACTATGCGGACAACATGTCTTGGCGGCTCGCTCCGACGGCGGAGTTTTCGGTGAGCACGGCATACCGCGCTTTATGCCAGTCACCTACCACCCCCTGACTTTCACCCCTGTGGAAAGCCCCTTTGCCCTTGAAGATTAAGATCTTTGTGTGGCAACTATTACGAGATCGCATCCCTTCGGGGACTGAGGTACTTAAGCGGGCTTGACGAACCACGACAGTAGTATAAGGTTAAAGAAAAACATTGTGTGCAAGGACTATCTAGGCATACCTCTGGGGCCATCCAGTATGGCGTTCCCTTCAATGAAAGATTTGGGGCTGCAGTACTTAACTGGTAAAACAGAAAAGTGTCAACAGGGCATAATGAGAGGATACTTAGGATATGTTTCCAACTACTTTGCAGAGTGAGCTTTCAAAAAATTGTGGAGTGGCCCTTCTCTTAACAAAATTATTGCGGATGATACAATAGCGCGCAACAAAAGATGACAATATACCAAATAATTGTGCGAACAACGAACACGATTAAATTAATAGCATCTTCAGTTTTAGTTGTTCGACTAAAAAACAAGTCCATACATCTGTAATTATTGATTCTGATGAAAAGGCAGAGCTCCTGCTAGTTTCCCAAAAGTAAATCAACCAATAGCACTACGCAAAATGCTACCAAACACAATTCTATTTGTTTGTAGTGTTCAATAATATGCAGCAGATGAGGGATATGGACTCAAACTACTTTTAAGCACATCCAAGAACTAGCCACTATCGTGATGATAGACATATTTGGATTAATATTTAGATGGTTGCCTTAGTTGGTATTCAACTAATATTTTGCCAATGCACCCTAAAAGTTAAAATGAATAGACATAGCACAGTACCATGTGAAAAAACTGCTATGCAAGGATATACTCACATGCTTGGCCATTCCAAAGTCGGCCAATTTCACTACACCATTGATATCAACTAGCAGATTTGCTCCTTTGATATCCCTGTAAGAGTAAATTCACTTACTTTTACATACATGCCACAAAGTGATATCAAATGCAGGAGTGCATATCAACAAAAAATAATCAAGAATTTGACCATAAAGACTTGGCAGAATGAAAAATTCATCCGAGTCGTCCACCAGTATAAATACATCTAGAGCAAGTACAAAAGTGAATGAACATTCACCGTTCTACCTAGTAACTAAACTCAGCCAGAACACGGTAAAATAAACAGAAAGGGGTAAGTCGTGTGTGATGGTTGATGCGCGAAAATCTAAAATAGCAAAAGGATAAGGATACAGAAAATCACATGCAGCGGTGAGAGGCAAACTATGAGTTTAGCAATAAAAAATCGTATAAACAAGTATATGTGTGAGCACACACCTATGCATAATCTTTTGGCCATGCAAAAAAGCTAGGCCTCTAAGAATATGTCGGGTGAAGTTACGGACAACTGATTCTGTTATTGCTCCATAATGTTGTTTGACATACTTATTAATCGAACCCGGATGTACATATTCCAGGTAAATGTAGAAACGATCTTCAATCTGCAAGGTCCTCCAAGAAATAAGATGTCGTTACAGAAGCACAAGAAATACTTAGCTCAGCATAGTGGGGAACTTACAGTGTCACTGCCATAATACTGAACTATGTTTTCATGTTTAAATTGACTTAGGAACTTTATTTCCTGAAATATATGAATAGGTCAGCAAAGGCAGCTTGTAACTTGCATATAAATCATTATCAAGGATAAAAGGCAAATACTAAATTGTAATAATAAAGATCAATTCTCAGAAAGGTGCTACACTAGAGTGTTCTAGATACTAAGTTCGTCTGTGTTGAAGAACACAAGTATTTCAATGAGCACATGGCATACTACTGTCATATGTAATTGTTGGAAGAAGCACAATAAATTGAAGCAGTTAAGACTTGATTATCAGAATAAGAAACTCAACAGGAAAAATAACATATGAAAGATTCCCAAAGAACCAATGGAACTGATTGAAAAGAGAGTCAAATTCCCTGTTTTGCAACAAAAATCAGCATGCACTTTCTTCAGATAATAAGTCAAATTTAATAACCTGCTCCAGTTGCTTCAACGACTCGGCAGATTTAGCATCATCAGGAATTATGTTGACCTCTTTCATTGCACAAAGAGCTCCAGTGTTCCTACAAGCAAATGTCAGTACACAAACATCCAGAAGTCAACGAAGTAATAGTCACAATGATATGGAGAATACACTTCCATACCTATTGGTAGCTTCGTATACACAGCCAAATGTACCACTACCTAGAAGTTTTCCTTTTTGCCATTGACAAGATACCGAAGGCATTTCAACTTTTGGAGCAAGCTGGTTGCTGAAAGATGTTTGCATTGGGCTTATAGCACTAGGAGGAAGTGGTAATGGATGCAAACTAACACTTCCATTGACTTCAGTACGTGAAATTTGGTTTTCTGGGAATAACTTTGGGTTTGGCGATGGAGGGGCACTGGTATTCCTTGGCATAAGAATAGGACTTCTGAATGTACTAGAGTAAGGAGATGGCTCTGAAGCCCCTGTAAGTTTTTCAGGCGAAGTCCGAGGAGATAAAGCTCCTAGAAAATCAACAGTGTGGATCGATGGAGCTGACCATGCTTGAGGAGCATGAGAAGATGCCACAGCAGATGAGACGTCAGCATTGCTCAATCTTCGAGGGCTGCCTACGGGACTGGAAAATCCACTGGTTGGAGCACTTCTAGTTGGAATGTTCAAACGGAAGTTCCCTGTTTCAGCTGAACTCTTATCCTGGAACTTGTCATGGAGTGCTTTTCGGTGGTGACTAGAGGTAGGCCGCTTTGTACCATTTGGGCATAAATCATTATGTTCAGGGAACTTTTGCACAGTCTGACCTGTCACCCTGTAACCACATGATTAGTAAGAACCCGGAAATGATGCAAGGAGCAATGCAAGTTTAGATACAGATGTCTTTCAAGCTTAAATACAATATGGAGTGTACATATATATCATTAAAAGTAGAGAGGGAAAGGACCGGTCAGCAAATGAGACTTGGTAATGCAACTAATTTGCTAGTAACAGCAGCGGATCCTACCACCCAAGTCATTCTGGTTACCCCACAATTTTTGTTTTTCAGTCAGATATCATAGTGTACGAACGGAGGTAAACCATTGATAAGAACTGGAATAACACCATCTCCCAACCAGGAACATTCTAGTTCAGAGAATGTTCTGACTTCTGAACCCCTGCCCCTTCATTTCTGTAACCTACGATAAATACAAGCAGTGGCCAAACAATCATAGCAAGCTTTCGACTATTAGCTACTTCTGCCTGTAGATGGTTGGATTGCAACCCCACCTATCTTTCACCTCCATGTAAATCCTGAAGGGATTCATCTATATTGCAAATTTGCAATGGCTGGATGGCGTAATGAAAAACAGATGGTAGTATAATTCATTGCAATCCTTGTAGCTTCCTACACATGTCAATCCCACTAACGGGTCGCAATTGTTTACGTGATAAAAGATCATAATTCTACCGTCGTTTCCTCAGCTCAGCGATCACGTTCAATCACACAACGGCACACAATTCGGAGCAGTCGACGATAGGGAAAATAAGATATCGCAAGTTGCAACGATTTTTATTTATTCATGAATCAACATTACCTCGGTATTTGCAACGACGCCCTCTCGTTCCCGCCTTCCGCTACCCCCGCCGGGTCCGTCGCCTCCAGCTCTGCGGGGGGCTTCGGTGACGGTGACGGCAACGGCAGCGGGTGCAACACGGGGGACGACGCGGACCTCGGAGGCGGAGCTACCACCCCGTCCGCGGCGTTGGAGGACCTCGAGATCGGGGGACCGAGCCCGACGGCATCGGATGCGGAGGCGCGCCCCGTGGCGTGCGGCGGCGAGGAGGACGACGCGACGTCGATGCCGAGGTCGGCGAGCAGCGCGTCGATATCGTAGACGTGGCGCAGCTTCCGCTGTCGCGTGAGCTGGCGCGGCTGGCGGTGTGGCCGCGCGAGGAGGAGGTCCCCGGCGTCTTCGGACCCCGCGCGTCGCGGCTGTGAGCGCGAGGTGGACGCCCGCGCGGGGGAGGCCGGGGCGGAGGAGGAGGAGGAGGCGGCGGTGGTGGCGGAGCGGTGGAAGGCGGTCTTGGAGCGCTTCCACCACGACGGCATCACGGGGGCTCGCGACGAGAGGCTGGCCGTGGGAGTGGGGTTAATGGCATCGGAGGCGGAGAGGAGGTAGACGGAGACGACGACGACCACCACCACCTCCTCCCAGAAAAAAAATCAACTTTTTTTTGGGTGGTCTGTCGTTGTGATGTGCGGCGTTTTCGGGAGGGAAAAGAATGGAACGCACGCGGCATCCAGGAAGAAGGAAGTCTTTCGAGTCAACTCGCGCCAGGGAACCCGTCCACTGCTTATTTCCATTTTTGCCACTGATGGCTCAGACAGGCTAGATACATGAAAGGAGCCTCTGCATGAGTTTGGCGTTTTGGAGCTCGGCCTTCATGATGGCTGAAAATTTGAAAAGAAAAATCAAAATCAAACTTTTCAGTTTTAACAACATCTGCAAAAAATTGTACAAGTAAACAAAAATGTGATGTGTATGTGTGTAAAATTTTAGAATCAAATACCATGACATGTGATATGTGCACAAAGACAAATTCATGGACTTCGAGAATGAATAATGCATCTATTAAAAAGCCTCGGATTTGTTTTTCTTGTGCAGCACTCATTTTAACGTATTTTGTTCTGAAATTTACAAACTTGTGCATTATGCCTCTAAATATATGTGTACTTTTTTCAAAAAAAAAATGAAACATGCAAATTTTAATTTTGATAATTTCAAATTCGGCCTCCATGGATGCCGAGCTCCATTGAGCATTTTCATGTCTGCATAGGTTGGTAAAAACCGGCAACCCATGGATGCGAGAGCATCTATGATCGGACGCCCCAAACGTTCTGTCGGTCTAATCCAATCTCTACCTACTTAAAAAAACGTAAAGTTTCTATTTCACCTTTCTTCTCATCACCCCTTCATTCAACCTTTCATGTATATGATAATCAATCACCTTAATTTACTTACCTTCTGAACCAATTCCATTTTAATTTACTTACCAAACTTCTAATCAAAATATAAGGTAATTCGCGGTCAGAATTTGATGAACATTTATTTACACAATCGCATTATTATTCATAGGTAAATCACAAGCTAATGTACTAGAATATTTATATCCCGTTGCAACACACGAGCATTGTTCTAGTACTACTCAAACAAAGAAAAAACTCAACCGGTCCACTCAGACGCAACTCAAACGTCCTGGCTGATGGGCAACCCCTATATTCAGCCCATATGTGAGGCGGATATGGGGACGCCCGAAGGCGCCCGCCACGTCGGATCCGGACTACTATGGCCCACTCGGACCCCACTAATTTCATCCCTGTTCGCACTTCGGACCAAACCCTAGGCACACCACTCCACTCCACTTCATCACCAAGCTCATGTCGGCAAACTCCGGCCTTCTCCGGCATGGCAGGAGGTGGATCCGAGTCTGAGCTCTCCCGATCCGTTAACTCAGACCTTGTACCATGCAGGGACGAGCAGTAGATAGTCGTCCGCGTGGCTCTCCGCCGCTCTTGGGAGGAGTGCACCCGACCTTGGTTGGACTCGATCCGGCGGGAATCCATTGCGTCCACTAAAATGGCGCTTAGACCCGCCCGAGCTGGTGCCTCGAGGCGCGTGACCGTGGCATGGCCAAAGGCGGTGACCACTGTCCGGCGGTGCAACCTCTTAGATGGTGCCTTGTGCCCGTGGCAGCGGGCTCCGAAACGAAGGTCAACGATTCCATGGTTTACAGCCAAACTGCCCAAGAGGCACGGTGTTCCTGCCATGCGAGGCAGAGGGCGCGGGATGCTGCGTGATGACTCTATATTTTACGCATTTTTAGAGCTCATATGTTGCATGTTCTCTTCATATATTATGTCCCATTGAACCAAATATATGTGCATTATGCATGACTACCGGTTTAAGCGTGGGGAGGTTGATGCCTCTATATTTTACGCATTTTTAGAGCTCATATGTTGCATGTTCTCTTCATATATTATGTCCCATTGAACCAAATATATGTCCATTATGCATGATTACTGGGTTTTGCACTTTTCATTGTGAGCATTGCACATTTGTGTATTTATTTGGTTTTTATTAGTTTTCCTTCTTTTCTTGTGTCTATATATGTATTGGAGCAACCTAGGACCAAGCATGATGAAAGGAGTAAGGATGGGTTCAATACGGAGTCAGCTAGGGGTTAGACTTAGCCATTTTGAAGGTCGAAAAAAGTCATTTTTCCAAAGTACTCCAAATCAAGATCTAAGACCAGAAATGGATCGGCGTCATTCATACAAATCCAACGAGCCCAAGAACGTCAAATTCGGAGTTCGTATGAAGAAGTGGCGGCCGTTTTACCGGAGTAGTCCAGAACGAAAGACGCCGTTCCGAACCACCGCACGCGGTCGTTTGATGTGCACACAGCTCCGAAAGTTACCCTTCCAGATGGGATACTTCACCAATTTCGTCCCCAATTGTTCCCACGGGATCCTTGGCTCATAATGAAGGGATTGGGAGAAGATAAGGCCCATCTTGAGCCCTTGGATGACCGCATCAACGGAGAAGATATCGGGAGGCCTTCATATAAGCACCATCAACCTTAGCCACCGTCTCATCATCATTCATTCATCCACGCAGCCGTCATCCATCTCCATCATTGCTCCAAGATCACCTCCATAGAGAAGACAAGGGCTAAGCCAAGAGGATGAAGAAGGGGCGCCTCCACCACGCGCACAGGCCTTCGGGCCGGTGCGGTCTTCACCGTTGGCGCACCGTTAACACCATCACTGGCGCCGCGATGCCCCTCTCCTCCACCGGCTTCATGCCGGCTTGTAACTTGCCCTCTACCTCTATGATGTTTGAGTAGTTATGTTAGTTCTTGAGGAATTGTATGAACCCTTGCATGGTTAGTACTTTGTTGAATAAAGCGATCCAATATTCTCTTTATATGTATTCGGTTGATTCTCTCATGGTGTTGTGAAGGGCGCCCACACAGCATTAGCCACTTATGTATTTGAGGTGATTTATGTTGGTGAGAAGGGTAGTTGTGGAGGGTAGGTGGTGACAGTCCTATTCTCGCTTCCTCCCTGATCATTGCAATAGGGATTAGTGGAGAACCCTAGAACTTAAGGTTGTGACCATGGGGAGTTCACTCCCCTTAATCATCGTTGTGATAACCGGAGTAGGGAAGCACAGTGGTGGCATGAGTGTATGCGGTAACTTTAGTGGGATGCGTACTTTATATGGCTCCGCCCACGCGAGATCATATACAAGTAGCTTAGTGATACAATTAGAGAGCCATGTTTATCATGTGTTGTCAGCATCATACTTGTGGTGATGACTCCGATTCCCTCGAGCACCGTTTCATGTAGTTTAGTCTCTTTACTTTTTTGTCTTTTATTTCTTGTTCGTAGTTTAGTAAACACTATCCCTTTTATTTGTGTTCCTAGCAACTGACTAAAGTAGGCTATTTCCAAACTACGGTTTCGGTGCGTACGTAGCTTGTTAAGTGACAGCGTAGCTGCGGGGTTTGTGGTGCCTTCCTATTCGCTCCCTGTGGGTTCGACATTCTATTTTATCACGAAAGTGCTACAACAGCCCTGTGCACTTGCATGTCACCAAGCATTTTCTGGCGCCGTTGCCGAGGAGCATAGCGCTTGGTTATTACTTACCCGCTCGCATATAGTTTATTTATGTTTGTTGCTACTTAACAAAAAAATACCTTTTTTTCTTTGAGACGTCTTCTACAGGAACTAGGATGGCTGCAATGAAACAAATCGAAGAGAGAGGAACAATTTATGCTCAACATCGACATTCAGCTAAAGCTATGAAGTGGCTGAAAAATTGGAGGCATTGGATATTATAGCTAAAGCTATACTTATACTATCTTGTAAAAATTGTGAGTCCATTTGCCATATGACCTACAACTTCAAATTTCACCCTATCCCTTTTATAGCATCATACAACCGTAAACTCCTTCCATCTGAATGTGTTGAATATGTTGAGGAACTAATGCTCGTTTATAGAACATTAGAACTGATGAACATTGTGAAGGAGTGCTCTCTACAACATGAAGAGGTCTTGAAATATATGGGTTTGTTAGAGAGTATTCATAAATGGTGTATTACTAACAACCTCCATAATACCCCTTTTATTAAAGATTATGAGAGGCGAACTGGCACTTCCCAAGCCTCTATGTTGCAGGAACATAACCTCATAAAAGAATCTGAGGAGATAATCGAGCGATGGGAGAAAAATATTCAGGGAACCACATTTCAAGAAGTGTGTCTACGAGATAAGCCGGAGAAGGAGCACGGGGATGAAAGACGGAATGGCTAATGTCTGGAAACTCCTCCTGACCATGGTAAATTTTAGACGCCATTAATGCCCAGCTCGATGATCATTTATTTTATCTATGTTATATTAGAGCTTTCATGGAACCTATTGAAACGATGCTTGAATATTCTCCACCGGAGGATATAGTGAGGGCTGATGTTTCAAAGTTTATTGTTAGAGATGAAATAGATATTGGCATTGTTCCCGATGTGCCTCTGCTGACTCCTTTTGATGAAGCACCAATTGTGATTCATCTTAGGGATGAGATAGCACAAACGGAGGGTGAGTTGCTTGCATTAAGAGAGCTATCAAAGAGTGATGCAACCACCATGATGCCTGATTACTCCTCCTTACCTGTGGATTTGTCAATACTGGACAAACCCCAAATTGCATATTCTGGGATCGATCTTGATGATATATGGGCTGATTTTCTGCAGGCTCTCCATAGACCTCCTTTGGAGAGTAAATTGCAAAGACTTATAGATGATAATAGCCTTGATATTGAATTTGCAAATTTGGATACTAACATTCCCAGTACACTAAAGAAGAAGAAGAAAAAGGTTATGATTTCCATATAGCTCCATATCCTCTTAGTTATAAAAATATTGTCAAATTGTAGCTACTAGCCTTGTAGGCATCTCCACTGAATCGGATGCATCGGTGCTCGCCAAGGAGCGAGTATGAATTTTCTTATATGATGCCGATACACCGGAAGAGAGTACGACTCCGACCGAGACCTGCTATGAGGTGCTCCAAACCCCGATCGGAGTCTGGTCTCACGCTCGGGGTTGATATCCCTTGGGATCCGGGTGGATGACCTAACAGAGCACCGAAGCCTAGCTATATGGCTATAAGGAAAGCACTGCCAGGGAGGTAACCCGGAAGTCCGTAGGTGTCTTTCTTAGTTTTGTGTCTTGAGTCTAGATGCATTCATGATTGCATTGGCACTTTTATTTTGCTTTGAGTAGTTGCTATTTGAGTTGGTTACATATAGTTCTCATTGGTAAAATTTATAGCATGTCGGTAGCCTTTTTTGCTACATGCCTCCTCCTATTTTTTATTGCAATAATGTTATGTGCCTAACGTGAGGAGGAAGCACAAAACATTTTGTGCAGTTTTGCAGCTCCAAGAGAAAGGACGGCGTTCCATATGACCGCCCCGGTCGCACAAGAGCCCGTATGAGCTCATGGCCGCAAGTAAGAAGAGCACCAGAGCATAAGACGACCTACCGTGCGAGCGCTCGCGCTCGTATGAGTGGTCATATCACCTGATGGCCACAAAGGAGCACCTCCGCAGAGCGAACGGCGGCGTACCGTGCGAGCGCTCACACTCGTACGTGCGCCCGTATGCCAGGTCGACCCCAACGATCAGAATTTCCAGAGTAAAATACGGTGCTTCAGGTGAGCGCTTGTGCTCGTACAGGCGCCCGTATCAAAGGTTGATGCTGCACATACATCAGTAGAACAAATGACGGCGTATCATACGACCGCTCCTGGTCGTATGCGCGCTCGCATGAAAACAAAAATTCCTCCATTTGATTTATTTTCGATGTCTGAGGTCGCCGAGGTATTTTCAAACCAATTATTTGCTTTTTAATAAATGTTAATTACCTCTGAAACTCTGTAGCCAATGAATCTCCGTAGCAACTATGTTTTCTTTTATTTCTTTTTGCCGGTTGGTTATACGAACTCCGTTCGTATACCAAACCGATGTTTCTATTTTTGTGTTATTTTCGCAGGGGCTTGGACCTTATGTGGTGACGTGTACGGTAGGGTGCCAACCGTATAAAAGATCCACACAAACCACTTGGTTGATTCATCATGATAACTTCACCGACAAGTGTCCGGTAATGTTTTCCAATACGAACCTTGCTCAAATAAAAGTTGCTTAGTAGTGAGTTTCTCACCTTAAGTGAGGATCTCTCTTTTTAAAATAGGCACTTAGGAGCTACACACTCATGTTTATATCTTGTCTCACACGCACTTCATTCAACTTAGGAGCTAGCTAACTCCTAGACTTAGTTTATCAACTTGAGCGTGGTGCTTAGGTTAATGAACTGATTATTGTGAGACTTGTGATTTATCACTTGTGTCGCTAACCCTTTGTGCTAAAAAAATTGAAAAACCATAAAAGCACAAAAATATTTTGATTTCTTTTCAGTTCTTCTCTATCAGGTTCTATCGGAGGGCAGCCACCGGACCACAGCAAGGAAGTCCATTGAAGCAAGGTCCGTGTCCATTAAAAGAGAGGTCATACGTGCCTCAATGGTAAAAAGTGTCTAACCCTTTGCTTAACTAAGCTTAGGGGAGGTAACCACTTGTCATGCTCTCTTTTAATAACTACATTTTCTTTTCACTTTCGCAATCTTCTCTAGTTTAGTATGTAAAGTTCTAAGAGTGGGGAGGTTACATTTGTCATGTGTAGTGTCTCGTGCAATGCTCTTCATCATATTGTTTTCGTGCATTAGTGTGTCCCGCTGTTTTGACATGCTTGCTTTGTACTTGTTTGACTTAGCTTGTGGGAATCTTGTTATCTTCTAAAAAACATTGCCATGTTCTTTTATCAAAAACTCAGTAAAGGAGTCCTTTGAGTTGTTGCATTTCTTTCACCTAATAACATAAGTTGGGGACTGTAGTGGTGGCTTGATTAGCGATTGAATGATTGTAGAGGCTTTTTGACGATGAACCCAGCATCTTTGGTTGATCCGGGACGCGCAACGGGGTTTATCTCCGCCAAACTATCCCCTCAGGGTACTTAGCTTTTGAGTTCTACGCAACATGACACCGTGATACTCTTGTGTGGTGTTTGAGTTCTTTATGACTAAGGCAAGTTCGAAACCTTTTGCACTTCCATTCATCTTTTATTGCTAGCCTCTACGGTACCGTGCATTGCCCACTCCCACATTGGGACTTGGAGAAAACTTCGCAAGTGCATCCAAACACGTGGGAGGACTTTCTCTTGTTCTCCTACACATAATACACTCCGTCTCCACAAAACAACCACCATACCTACACCTACATGGCATTTTCATAGTCATTCCAAGCATATCGCCATGCACTACCATCATTGTCACATGACTAGAGACATGTTTTCATTTGCCTTGCATGATCATAGTATGGCTAGCTCGACATTTTCATGGCTTGTCTGTTTTTTGATGTCTATGCTACGCCAGATCATTGCACATACTGGTACAGTACCAGAGACATTCATCATATAGAGTTTCTCTCATGTTTTCAGCTTTGAGTTATGATAACATTCAGTTGAAGTCATCATAAAAGTGTGATGATCATCATTATTATATCATTCCCTAGTGAGGAAAAGAATGGCGGAGACTTACGAGTCCTCGAAAAAGTGAGGATGAGGTCCATGAAACTGTTCTTAAAAAAAATAAAAAAAGAGGAAAATAATGGTGGAGAGTTATGAGTCCTCAAAAATAAAAAGAAAAAAAGAAAAAAAAGAGAGAAGGGGCATGCTACTATCCTTTTACCACACTTGCACTTCAAAGTAGCACCACTTCATGCATTGTAAAGTAGAAAGTTTCATCAGCTTCATGTTTCATACTAGTGGGGAACCTACATTAAAGAACTTGTCTTGTATATTCCGATGACGAGCATCCTCAAAAGCTCAAGGTCTTCATGAGCAAGCAAGTTGGATGCACCCCCACTTAGTCCATAGGTGAGCTTTCACATATTCATAGCTCTATGTGCATCCTAGTTGCATGGCGATCACTACTCCTTGTGTTGACATCGATCATAAGGCCTTCTCCATTGCCTAATGGTCAGCTACGTTGATGCAAGACTTTCTTTGTTTTTCGACTTCTCAAAACCCCAACCATTTTCTATCATCCCCTTAAGTGTGAGGCATAGGATTGCGGTCAGTGCTGCATAGGTAGTTGAGCGGTTGAATAACGCAGACAGATGATCTTGCTATTGTACCTGGTATGCCTCGGGTTGGTGTTTTTGAAGCGATCACTAATGCTTAATTTCTTTTAACTATGATAGTTACTGCTTTGTTCCCAACATAATATTGACCCCATCTCTGAACCTTTGGCACTGGGAATTTGGGATCCACAAAAATAGTTTCCTCTTTCTCAACCTCCATGGCAATGGAACTAAGGGGATAGCTTGTATTACTCCTTGCTGGTTAACTTTTGCATGCTTGCACGATGAACATGGATGTCACTTTTGGGGTTTGGTTCAATGTAAGCTTTAGAGTTAGTAGCAATGAGCTTTTGGTAGTCAACCTTCTTATTCAAGGACGAGCAAGGTTTAAGCGTGGGGAGGTCGATGGCTCTATATTTTATGCATTTTTAGAGCTCATATGTTGCATATTCTCTTCATATATTATGTCCCATTGAACCAAATATATGTCCATTATGCATGACTACCGGGTTTTTGCACTTTTCATTGTGAGCATTGCACATTTGTGCATTTATTTGTGAACATGGATGTCACTGTTGGGGTTTGGTTCAATGTAAGCTTTAGAGTTGGTAGCAATGAGCTTTTGGTAGTCAACCTTCTTACTCGAGGACGAGCAAGGTTTAAGAGTGGGGAGGTTGATGGCTCTATATTTTATGCATTTTTAGAGCTCATATGTTGCATATTCTCTTCATATATTATGTCCCATTGAACCAAATATATGTCCATTATGCATGACTACTGGTTTTTGCACTTTTCATTGTGAGCATTGCACATTTGTGCATTTATTTGGTTTTTGTTAGTTTTCCTTCTTTTCTTCTGTCTATAGGTGTGTTGGAGCAACCTAAGACCAAGCATGATGAAAGGAGCAAGGATGGGTTCAATACGGAGTCAGCTAGGGGTCAGACTTAGCCATTTCAAATGTCAGAAAAAGTCATTTATCCAAGTACTCCAAATCAAGATCTAAGACCAGAAATGGATCGGTGTCATTCATATGAAGCCAACGAGCCCAAGAATGTCAAATTCTGAGTTCGTATGAAGAAATGGCGACCGTTTTACCGGAGGAGTCCAGAACGAAAGACGACACTCCGAACGACCGCACACTGTTGTTTGAGCAATCGTTTGACGTGCAGATAGCTTCGAAAGTTGCCCTTCCAGATGAGATTCTTTACCAATTTCGTCCCCAATTTCTCCCACGGGATCCTTGGCTCATAATGAAGGGATTGGGAGAAGATAAGGCACATCTTGAGCCCTTGGATGACCACATCAATGGAGGAGATATCGGGAGGCCTTCATATAAGCACCATCAACCCTAGCTGCCATCTCATCATCATTCATTTATCCATGCAGCTGTCATCCATATCCATTGTTGCTCCAAGATCACCTCCATAGAGAAGATAAGGGCCAGGCCAAGAGGAAGAAGAAGGGGTGCCTCCACCATGCGCATCGGCCTTCAGGCCGGTGCGGTGTTCACCGTCGGCGCGCCGTCAACACCATCACCGGCGCCGCCATGCCCCTCTTGTGGCACCCCGGCTCAGAGGAAACCGGAACGCCCCGTATTCCAGCCCAGAGACAAGTCTTCTGGAATACGACACTATTGGCATAGAACAAATCAGCTCTTTATTACTATGAATAAGGTTACAAGGGTACAAGGATTACAGCGGCACGACGACACTACGCCTGCCAGGGTAGTTCTATGCTAACAGCGGGACAACCTGAGGAAGCGGAGCAACTCCTGGCAGCGGAACAATGACGTCGGTGATGGACTCCACTCCGCAGGGACTCTAGCTGGAACGCGTATCCTAGCTCGCAAACTCGGAATCCTCGACAAGCAAGCAATCATGGCATGACTTGCAAACTGGCATGACACGCCAGGTGAGTACTTTGAATGTACTCGCAAGCTCACAACAACCAAAAGCAGTCAAGACAAGCAATAGCATGACACTTACAGGTTAAGCAGGTGTAAACATGATGATGCTAGAACAATATAAGCATGGCATGGCATATACTACATGCAACAGGTTGCAACTTACTCTGTCGTGAGGTTACCCCGTAACCCTCACCTGTAAGAACTTACCACCGAGTGTGCCACATGATGACCTCGGGACCAACCAAACTGGGTATTACAATACCGTAGTGATAACCTGATCACAAGGAGCTTGGTCTTTACCGAGATCCCCACATAACACCAAACCATGGTGATCCTCTCGTGATCACGATCAACCAACATCGGTATCCTCGATACCACGGTGATCCTCTCGTGATCACATAAAGATCAACCAACTTCTTTCACATCGAACCGGGTTGTTATAAGCAAGATTATTATACTGTTGACCCATAGTGTGTCCTACTACGAACTGTGCCCATATCCGAGGACGCGGCTATCGATAGATTATACACTCTGAAGAGGTTAGTACACTGTACCCACACCACGGAACTCATGGCCTCGTGCTCCCATTCGGGTGGACCAACGACGTTCTGACAAAACCCAATCTATTGCATGACACTCTCCCGGCCACTCCGACACACTCCCCTTTGGGCTATGTCATGGGTGACCCCTGTGTCCTTCCGACACCTGCCACCGTTGTGGCCAAACAAAACTGTCCCAAACGGGGACCTGAGCTCAATACCAAAACTGGGTTCACAAGGTTATAGCCGCCTACCTGATCAGGGTAGCACGTGCTCATAACCTTCCCTGGTTGGAGGTACCAGCGAGAGGCATGACAATAGACCGAATTAGGGCTGCCCCATC
Organism: Thinopyrum elongatum; assembly: GCA_011799875.1. NCBI lineage: Eukaryota > Viridiplantae > Streptophyta > Magnoliopsida > Poales > Poaceae > Thinopyrum > Thinopyrum elongatum. The sequence continues at coordinate 369,918,253 of CM022298.1, read as the reverse complement.
CCAGCAAGTGTGGTTGCACTGGTGAGCTCGGTTCAGTCCGCACTATGACTCAGCCAACAGGTGTTCAAGTTCGATTAACATCCGGTTAAATTTGAATGATGATGTGCTGAGCCATGATAACAGGATGAATCATATCAACTAATAAAGAAACATGCAGACATGTCATCAACTTAGCATGAACTACTACCAGTATTAATCATGAGTATAATGCTACCAACGAGTACTTGATAACTAGCAAGATGCACCTGAGCATAGAACATAAGCATATATAGTAGTTTCACACGGAATAACATGCACACATTAAATAACTATTCAGGTAGGAAACCATAGCTACTACAAATCCATCATGCAAGTGGCTGTCGTGGCTTGCCTGGGTACGAGGAATCCACCGGGGAGTAGTGTGGAGGGTTCGCGGAGAAGACTGCCGGAAACAGTTCTCTCTGGGAGGGGGCTATTTACGGGCAAGGGCAAAATGGTCATTTTCATAGTGTGAAAACATTATGAAAATGGTACCAACATGACGGGCTCGAAGAGACGAAGAAATGGGCTTTGGAATCACCTCATTTGGAGTTAGGATAAAAAAGATATGAAGGGTTGAAGACCAGGGACCATTCTATAAATAAAATATTCACAACCAGGCCCCTGGCAGCTCGACGGGTCGCGCACTCCAGCGAAATACGCTTTCCCACAGGGAAAGCGTAAAGCCTGAAATCCGCTTCAACTTATCCAGCTAGGCAGGGGCGGGGCCGGCCTCTGGGTCGCTGACGGGTGGGGGCCGCTGGGCCCACCGTCCAGCTGGCAGGGCGACGCCGTCGTCTTCGTCTCCAAGCTCCAGTGCCCGACGGGGCAGAGCAAGGGCGCGACTCTGGCGACGCTTGCCGGCGCTACAGGCCGCCATTCGCGGCGCCCGGACCACCGGCGTGCTCGGGGGGCGGAGCCGCGTCGGATGGACCGTGCCACGGACGCTGGAGACCGCGGGAAAGGACGGGACGTCGGCCGGGGCGGACAGCAGCGTCGGCCACACTTGGGCGCGTGGCCAAGTTGCTCCAGCGACAAAGAGAAGAGGTGGGAGAGGCTCGGTGAGCAGTGGAGTTTCCTCTGGTGGTGGTGGAAGGACGAGGGAGGGGGCATGGGGCTTCAATTTAGGCGAGGATCGTCAGCGGCCATGGCGGCGATGGGGGTCGAGGAGGAGCCATCGAGCTTGGGGAAAGGGCTAGTCGGGACCAGAGGAGGGTGGGGAGGCTGGTGGTGTGCTCAGAGGGGCTCGGGGTGGCCTATTTATAGGCAGGCGATGAGGGTGGATAGGATCGGCCGTCGTGGCGGCCCTATCACCGCACTGGTGCTCGCGGCGAGCTGGCGAGCGAGGGGTGGTTGCCGACCTGATGAGCTGCAGAGCGAGGCTGCGCTGGCTCATTCGGGAGAGCTCGGAGATGGCCGCATACGGCGGCGCATGTGCGGGCACAGTGACGGAGCAGAGGCGCTCGTCGCGGCGCAGTGAGGAAGAAGACGGAGGGGGTGAGGGTTCCAGAGATAAGAGGACGGCGAGGGGAAGCTGCTGGACATGACGAAGCTCGCGAAGCCGACGAGCAGAGGAGGGGCCCGAGCAAACGACATCCAGCTCGCGTCCATGGCATGCCAGGGCGGTGGTCACCGCGTGAACATGTTTGGAGGGGACACGAGAGGCTGGCACACCTTGTCTGGAGTGAAGTCCTTGCTCCCCAAGGTATCACAGAAGTGATAGATCATCAAGAGAAGTCACGGGATGATGTGAGGCTTCTCTGGAACTTTGCTGTAGCAAACTTTACCGCTCAACTGTGATCAACATAGATGTGTTAAGAAGTAAATAAGATGTCTGGGGGTGTTAGGGTAGGAAGGACTACTGTCCTGTGAAGTTTGGAATGATTTGCATCAAGATTTAATACAGTTGCTTAACAACTGCATAATCTGGTCCAGAATACAAACCATGAAGTGGCACTCTAAGATTTAATTGGATTGAGCTGAAATTTGGTGGCTATGAGTTATTTGGACACATGAACATACTGTAAAAATCTCATACCATTTGGACACACCAAAATGGTACTTCTTTCATAGTGGTCCTCTCTGGACATAAGCTAAGAGAAATTCTAGAGAAATATTGGATGAATGAAATGAGCCCATATTGGGTATAGGGATGTCATATAGGTAGAAGCATGTTTTGGAAATTATTCATGAATTATGGAGCAATAAAAACTATAGTTGCTTCACAACCCAAAATAATTACCAGAAACAAAGATTTGATGCTGTGATCACATAGATGAGTGAATGATGCTCAAATTTGGTGGAGAGCCATGATTTGAGCATATGAAGAATCTTGCAAAATTTCAACTCATTTGGATATGCCTAGCTTGCACTTCCTTCACAAGGTCTCTGTTTGAACAGAAACTTTGAAAAATTGCTCAGGAATATTTACTAGGCAAATGAAGTTGAAATTTGGCATGTGGCAATAATATGGATAGGAAAGAGTGCACAAAAAAGTTTGAGAGCAAGCAAGCAAAGATAATGGGTACTTGCTTCACAAACGGCCAGCTAGGGCAGAATCAGAAAAGAAATATTGGTGAAATATTTTTGAACATGGCAAGGAAGTATTTTGACATATCTGAGGAAGATATATCCCAAAGAATTTATGAGAATTATTTGGGAATCTTTGGGATGACATAAATGTGGGTTGCTTCACAACCCAGAGCAGACAGGGTTATTCTTTTAATAGAAAAAAGGAATATGACCTAGAAAAAGAGTGTTGGGATTGGTCCAAGATGAAAATGATATGGTCTTGAGATGGTTTTGAGATTGACGAGCCACTGGGAGAAGAATCGAGGGTGATCTCTCCAGGTTTCAAGACCACTAAGCCACTGAAAAGCAAAACCAGACCAAAATTGAAAGAAAAAAAGAAAATGGGCAAAATCCAGGGTGTTACACCTGTCCTCCACCGGCTTCATGTCGGCTTGTAACTGGCCCTCTCTCTCTATGATGTTTGAGTAGTTGTGTTAGTTCTTGAGGAATTGGATGAACCCTTGCATGATTAGTACTTTGTTGAATAAAGCGATCCAATATTCTCTATGTATTGCATCGATTGTCTCATGGTGTTCTGAAGGGCTCCCACACAACATTAGCCACTTATGGACTTGAGGTGATTTATTGTGGTGAGAATGGTAGGTGGTGACAGTCCTATTCTTGCTTCCTCCCTGATCATTGCAATAGGGATTAGTGGAGAACCCTAGAATTTAAGGCCGTGACCACAGGGAGTTCACTCCCCTTAATCATCATTGCGATAACCGAAGTGGGGAAGCACGGTGGTGGCACGAGTGTACGCGGTAACTTTAGAGGGGATGCGTACTTTATATGGCTCCACCCATGCGAGATCATATACAAGTGGTTTAGTGATACAATTAGAGAGTCATGTTTATCATGTGTTGTGAGCATCATACTTGTGGTGATGACTCCGATTCCCTTGAGAATGTTTACTACTCAAGCACTGTTCACGTAGTTTAGTCTCTTTACTTTTCTGTCTTTTATTTCTTGATTGTCGTTTAGTAAAAACTATCCCTTTTATTTGTGTTCCTAGCAACTTACTAAAGTAGGCTATTTCCAAACTACGGTTTATGCGTACGTAGCTCGTTAAGTGGTAGCATAGCTGCGGGGTTTGTGGTGCCTTCCTATTCGCTCCCTGTGGGTTCGACACTCTATTTATCACGAAAGTGCTCCAATAGCCCTGTGCACTTGCAGGTCACCACTGCGGCAGCCCTCAAGGCGGAGCTGGCGGAGTCGCACGCCGACTTGGCAGCAATGAGGAAGCCCTCTGTGCATGTATCACCGAGAAGCGGCAAAGGAGGGTGACACATGCCCTCGCAAGGGAGCAAAGTCGGGCAGTCTGTGCCATGGTTGGACTGCCCCCCAAAGAGGAGAAGGAAGAGGACAACTACAGATCAGACAGCTTAGGTAGTGAGTAGATCCACCTAGATCCATTTGGCGTCTTCAACCACTACTTCTGCAGCGAAGATGGCAAGCGCAAGGGTGGCCGTGGATGAACTTCTTCCATTGTCGTTTCATTTGTAGTTACTAGAACATGCCAATTATTGGTAGTCCAATCACATGTGTGTTCAACTACATATGTAATCTAACGTTGCATGAGGCTAGTATTGTCAGTGTCTAGGAACCAAACATTGAGGTGTGCGAACACTCCTTTTGAGTTCGGTCGGGGACTATACACGCTACGTCCCTAATGTAGGGAAACGTAGTAGAAAACAAAAAATTGGCCTACGAACACCTAGGAACAATATGAAGGTGCATTAGGGGATTGGATCATGATCGTTACTAGCTCCGAGTTTGTAGCGGAAGCCGATGAATCGGTTTAGATCGTACTTGGAGTCCCTTGTACCGCCCATGAAAGATCCCGCGAACCGCCCTTGAACGATCCCTCAAACCAAAGATCGAAAGCATGGCCTCTCTACAGTTTGCAAGCATACGGTCTTCATGATCTGGCAGCGCTTCACCGTCCAGAACTAATCACCACTGGAGAATTAGAGGAGAAGATCATAGCCACTCAGGGCTTCTAATTATGAGGATTAGAGGAACTAGAACTAGCTCTAATTATCTCAATTAGAACTAGTAGTATTGGGCTAGAGGAGGCACCTAAAACTTGTATGAATAAAATGGACAATACCTACATTATATATAGGTTAGAGGGGGAGAGAGGGGCACCCACCAAGGAGGGAAAGTACCTCTTGGGGCACCGTCCAAGGGGGTCCCCCACTCCAATTTGGTCCCCCCACAAGGAAAGGGGGGCCGCCACCTCCACTTGGGCCTTCGTGGCCCAAGTTGACTTCCACCGCCTTTTAAGACCCGTTCATATTTAATTAATTATAAAATCCCTCTAACAATTACTAGGGCCTTTTATATATAATTTAACATCATTGGAAACATTTTCCACCTATATATTAAATATCAGGAATACCCGATATTCCCGATAAACTCTGAAACCCTTCCGGTGACCCCGAAACGCTTCTGGTTCCTCTCGAAACGATATCGAATATTAATGAAACTATTTCACAAATAAATCCTTGATACTCCCATCATTCTAACACTCCGCAGATCATGATTACCTTAAACTTGTGACCGTATAGGTTCGGTAAACCATAGACATGAACGAAACCCCTTCATTCAATGACCGATAGCGGAACCATGGACGTCCATATCGATCCCTATGATTACAGGAATGCCATTCGTGTGAACCTTTGGTTATCATGTGATGTTCCCTTTGCTTTGCGATACTTTCCAAAACCTGAGGTGGGATATATCGGTATCCTCTTGAGTCATACACATTCTCACTATACTGGTCTCCTTGTTACCTCATTTTGTTCTTCTTTCTCATTGTCATGTTCCGGCATCCCCGTGACGAAGTCACCCGTGTCTGGCCAGACGATGATGGATGCTGTCACACCGAGAGAGCCCTAAGAATATCTCTCCATCTTCAGAGGAGCAATTCTACTCTCGAGCTATCGTGTCCCTTGTCAAACTTTCCGATGAACATGTAAGTTGTCATTATGATCACCAAGTTACTGATGAAGTTTGAGCAACCAGCTCATCGTACAGTAAGAAGTGACTACTATACTCTCATGCTCTAAGGAACAAAATCACAAGTAATACTCCATGTTATAACAACTGGCTTATGACGATATTGTCTCAAAGTATAACAAACAAGTTTTGGGTCGATTCAATATATATGATCGTTCTTCTAACGCCATATTCTCAAAGTTGTTTTGAGACTATCATTACACTTAACAATATCTCAAGATCCAAAAAACGTGATCACCAATAACACTTCAGCTAGTCTTAGAAGCGAAACTAGGAATCTTATTTTACCGTTTATCATTCTACACATGCATATGAGTTTTCCACTGAATCGCATATTCTAGGATCATAGAAATTATAGCATAGAATATAAACTCTTTAATTATGAACATGTAATATAATAATACAATATTATTCCCTCTAGGGCATATTTCCAACATACTCCCACTTACACTAGAGTCAGTAATCTAGTTGCATATTTCCTTTGACACTCATGGCTATCTGGTGTTGTCTCATGCTTTGCTTGTGGTATAGTCTTTGTCAATGGTTTTTTCACAGTTAGATCCTTTGTGAAACTTGCTCTTGTTATGTCTGCGGGATTTTTAAACTCCCTTTTGCTACGATGACCCTATTATTCATAATATAGTGTCATTAGTTTCATTGCATTTAGGATCATATAATCTATGTCAAGAAGCTTCTTGATTTAGATATTTTTATCCTATCTCTATCAAGACACTTCTTGATTTATACTGACATTCTAGTTTGAAGAAACTAAAGCCTCAACCTATAATTTTCTTTCGTTATAGTATCCACAATATCATTCATGTTTGAAATAATTCAAACTACTATTCTAGCATAGCCCGATAGTCATCTCAACACAGTCATGAAGATTATATTTGTACAATCTCTTCATCTCCTCCATAGACAAAAGCAAAACATATCCTTTTGTCCTTCTGAGGTACTTAATAGTAATTTTATCAGCTGCCCAATGAACCATCCTAGAATTACTGCTACTACAACTTAGTACATAGGAAACATTCATCTTTGCACATATCATGGTTCTTATGATGGACTCAACTGTCAGTGTATCTTGAAATCCAATCATCTACACATGCTAATCAACTGTCCTAGGACATTAATTTGCTAAGTGTTACACCATGTGACAATTGGGAGAAATTTCTTTCGCCACTCTCCATTTCAAACTTCTTTGAAACCTTGTCAATGTACATACTCTGGTTTTAAAATTGGATATATTGATCTATCTCCATAGAACACAGTGTGCAATTTGCTATTTTACCTAAGTCTTTCATCAAAATACTCCTTTCGACGAACCATTTATTATGCTAAGAAACTTCATATTATTTCGAACAATATGTCATCTACATATTAGACTTTAGAAATGTCATACAACTCCCACTAGATTTCATAAGTCTCATCATTCTAATGAAGTTAAACTATTTAACCATTTCATCAAAATGTTGATTCCAACTCCTTTTGATGCTTGCTTCAAACCATAGATTTGTTTCGTTGAAGCTTGTATTCTTTTACCTACATTTTGCCACCTATTATCCATGCAAACTTTTAGTATTGCCTTTGCGAAAATGATTCATCATAATTGACTTTCACAAGATCACAAAATTCTTTTGCAACTGACCTTGCTTCATGGATAGTAAAATTACCACCAGTGTCTGTTCCCTGAATAATTAATCAAGTTCCAAACTTCATGAAATTCATTCTTGTCGGTGTACTAAGTATTGGGCCACTAGTACCCCGTACTTGTGCACGGGCAGTTGTAGCCATCCTCGTGGCAAGGCTTGCCGAGAACAGCTCGAGGTCGATTCAAGCCATCAAGGAAATCATCAAGTCAGGGATCTGAGGATCAGCAGATAAGCAAAGCTGGAATCCGAAGGCCGGCTTCCCCGGCAAGATCCTTGCCGGGATGGCCTGTGGAGCCCGGCAAGGCTTGGCGTCCGTAAAGGCTTGGCGCCCGGTAAGGCTTGGCGCCCGGCAAGGTTCAGCGCCTGGCGGGATTCTGCCACTGTGCCACCGCTTCGGCACAGTAACAAGTCTGACATTCTGGGTCCTTCCCTGGATGCGTGGCAACGCGCCAGTGGAGGAGAGCTTAAGCGGTGCTGATGGGATGGCCCCTTTTTCCATCCCCAAGAAAGTGAGGACACCTAAACGGACACCTCACGGTGCATTAAATGTGCTTGTCCTAATCCGTCAGGGGTTAGGTATGATACCCTGTAGCTACTTTACACCTCAATGTATGTACATTTTGCCACCGTGGAGACCCCTTTGAGCATATAAAAGGAGGTCCAAGGCAACTGCTACAGAGGAGGAGAACTTCTGGCCCATTCCGCATGCGTAGCTACTCTTTGAACGTACTGTTCATTGTGAGCGCTCCTGAAGGCTGGGCTCAAGAACATCAATAAGAACACAAAGCAGGAGTAGGGTTTTACGCTGATCAGCGGCCTGAACCTAGGTAAAAACATCACGCATCGATCATTGGTTCTGCTCTTTGCGTATACCTCTCCCCCCGCCGAATCGTAAAGGGATCTCTCGGGATCCCATAGGTGTCGCACCCCGACATCTTTGGCGCGCCAGGTAGGGGGATTGAAGGTTGCGTGAACCTGATCTAGTGCTCGGCGTCTTAGTTTCTTCATCATCCTCATCATCATGCCACCCAAGAAGAAGAGCGCTGCGACGGTGCAACCGTCCACGTCCGTTTTGCCTACACCTTCGCGTACAGGCGACGGCGTGGGTGCAGAAGGAAGAGGACTAGAACCCCCGCGGCGTTCTGGTGATCCGAGCCAAGCGAGCGGTATCATTCGCAGTGGCAGTGGTAACCTGCACGCCGCTGGATGTAGAGATGGCGCTGTGTTGCCTACGGGTGGCACAACAAACTCGAGAGATCGGAGGGCGCCTGCTGGAGCTCCCGCGCCGGCCCAAGCCTCACGACCTACCCAGGTCGTGCATGATGAGTGACGTCATGGCGCTGGTGGTTCAGGGCGTCCCCATGAAAAGGTTTCTGCGCATAGATCCCAAGATGCGCGGGACCATCATGCACACCGAGCTGCCGGCGGAGGTGGCGCACGGTCGCGTGACCGTGGTGGTGCTCCTTCTAACATGGTTAGGAGTCAGAGCACCTCACGTACCTCGCACTTGTCGCCACCACCTACGCCAACGGAAGCCTTGGCACGTGCGCAGCTGCTCCTCGATTTTCCTCCTGCCCCGGAGAAGATGGAGGAGTGGCGAGCTACCATCCAGAGTCTTATCGGCTTCGCCAACAAGGATGGACCGCAAGAGGCAGGGCCCTCGCAGCGGAGGCCCATCGATCTGGCGCGAGCCGATGTAGAGAAAACCGGAGGTGGTGCAACCACAGTGCACTCCCCTCCGCGGCACCAGCGGCGGCCGACAACTCAGCAAGTCGACCGCCATGAAGAAGTTTCCACGGCGTCGTTCGATCCACGGATGCGCCGCGATCAGCGTCAAGTTCTCCAGGAGCGAGGCAAGGAGGACGCTCGAACTACCATAGAGCGGCGGCGGGAAGCGCGCTATCAGTCTGATAAGCGTGCGGGGCCGGCTGTTGACGAGCATGCGCCAGGGGACATAGGAGACTTGCCTTATGAGGTAGGGACTCCGGCGTTTACCCGTGAGCTGTGGCAAGTCCGGTGGCCCAATTCCCGAACCTTTAAGCCGAAGGTCCCGGAGAAGTATGACGGAAAGACCCATCCCTCGGAGTTCTTGAGCATCTACACCATTGCGGTGCAGGCTGCCGGGGGCCAAGATGACAAGATACTTGCCAACTACTTCCCGTTGGTGCTCAAACCCAACGTCAGGTCGTGGTTGATGCATCTGCCGGAGAATTCTATTTCTTCCTGGTCAGATATGTGCCATCAGTTTGTTGGCGCCTTCGTTGGAGGCCACCAAGCTCCTGGCCAAGAGAGTGATTTGCACATCATCCCTCAGAAGGAGGGCGAGTCCCTACGCAAGTTTATCCAGAGATTTAGCCGGGTGCAGTACAATATTCCTGATGTTCATCCTGCCGCTGTCGTTAGCGCGTTCCACCAGAACGTGTGTAACCGCAAAATGCGGGAAGAGCTGGCAATGAACAAAGTCAGGAGTATTGCTAAGCTTTACGCTCTGGCCGACAAGTGCGCTCGAGCTGAAGAGGGGAGGAAACTCCCTGGTGAGACTATTGGCGCGGCGGGCGAGTCCGAAGATGAAGACGCTGCGGCCCCGTCTAGGAAAGGCCGGCGGCGGAACAGGAAGCGCGGAGGCAAGGCCGTGCTTGCTGTCGAGGAATCCGACAACCCTAGCGCCGCCAAGAAGGCCAAGGTTGGCGACCCCCGGCAAGGATCTTGCCGGGTGCCCTTCCTGTCAGGCCTTGGCGGCTGCCGACAAGTCGGAGAACTCCGGCAAGCAGTATTGCAAGATCCATCGCACCAAGGGCCACGATCTCCAGAACTGCCGGCAAGTTGAGCAGCTTGCCGAGAAGCAGAGGGCCGAATATGAGAGGCGAGATAAGGAGAAGGCCCAAGATGGTGCTGAGGGGTCCGGCAAGAAGCGCGGTGACCTAGGGGGTCGCCGCGGCAAGGCCAAGCAGCAAAAGGATCGGCCCGCTCGGGGCTGAGATAAAGAAGGAGATGATGATGAGGAAGATGATGAATCCAGTGAGCAAGAATTTTAGAAGGCTACGGAGGCCATGTGCATTGATGGGGGTGCCTCGCTGCATTCCTCCCACCGCCAACTCAAACAGTGGGTGCAGGAGGTCAATGCGGCAGAGCCATCCCCAGATGCATGTAGGCCCCTGAAGTGGTCCAGCACGCCTATCATTTTCGACGCCGAGGATCACCCTGGTCGCACAACTGCGGTCGGGTACTTGCCATTGTTGGTCTCGCCAATGATTCGCAACCTCAAGGTGACGAAAATGTTAGTTGACGGCGGGGCCGGCCTAAACTTAATCTCACCGGATGTGCTCAGAAAGCTCCAGATTCCCGACGAGGACCTCGAGGAAACGAGTACGTTTCAAGGGGTCAATCCAGGAAGAACCCAGCCTAAGGGTAAGATTACGCTGCCGGTAACATTTGGCAGCGAGCTCAACTTCAGGACCGAGAAGGTGGTGTTTGATGTCGCCAAGATCCCCATGTCGTACAATGGGATCCTTGGTCGGCCAGCGCTGGCTAAGTTTATGGCGGCATCACACTACGCGTACAACGTCTTGAAGATGCCTGGGCCGTTGGGCGTCATCACTATCCATTCCGATAAGAAGGATGCGCTCATCTGTGCCGACCAACTTTACCGGGAAGCAGTTGCAGCACCTGCCATCAAGGCACCTGCTCCTGCCGCTGGAACTCCCGGGGGGAAGAAGAAGACCGGCAGGAACCTTGGCGCGAACTTCGGCAAGCGCACCTCCTCGGAGTGCTGCGCTTCCGTCGAGGACGTACCAGAGAGTTCCACCGGCAAGAACAAGAAGTCCAAGGCTGCTCCGCTGGAGACCAAGAAGGTGCCTGTCAGAGAGGACGGAACAGGGGGAACTTTCACCATAAGTTCCACCCTAGATGACAAATAGGAAAGCGCGCTAGTTGCTTTCCTGCGGGCGAATGTCGACGTGTTTGCATGGCAACCGTCTGACATCCCCGGTGTTCCCAGGAAGGTAATTGAGCACCACCTCGCTGTCTGTCCTCATGCGCAGCCCGTCAAGCAAAGGGTCAGGAAGCAGGCCTTGGAGCGGCAAAAATTCATTGCCGAAGAGATCAGAAAGCTGGAGGTGGCAGGACTGGTCAAAGGAGTGCTTCACCCAACCTGGTTGGCCAATCCGGTTGTAGTGCGGAAAGCGAATGGGAAATGGAGGCTTTGTATCGATTATACAGATATCAATAAAGCTTGTCCAAAAGATCCCTTTCCCTTGCCGCGCATCGACCAGATTGTGGATGCCACCGCTGGTTGTGATCTCCTGTCCTTCCTTGATGCCTATTCAGGGTATCATCAGATTTTTATGGCAAAAGAAGATGAAGAGAAGACCACCTTTATCACCCCATGTGGTACGTATTGTTTTATACGAATGCCTTTCGGGTTGAAAAGTGCTGGTTCAACATTTGCCAGAGCAATCCAGATTGGTTTTGAGCCACAATTCCATAGAAATATGGAGGCGTATATGGATGATATAGTGGTCAAAACCAAAGACAAAGCAACGCTCATTCAAGATTTAGAAGAAACATTTGCAAACTTGCGCAAGATCAACTTGAAGCTCAATCCTGAGAAGTTTGTGTTCGGTGTTCCTTTCGGCAAGCTCCTCGGATTCTTTGTATCTTGCCGGGGAATCAAAGTGAACCCCGACAAGATCAAAGCTATTAAGCAAATTAAAGCGCCGAGACGCGTCAAGGATGTGCGTCGTCTTGCCGGCTATGTTGCTGCTCTAAGCAGGTTTATTTCCAAGTCTGCTGAGCGCGCCCTGCCCTTCTTCAAAATTTTGAAGAAGGCAGGTCCGATGAAATGGACTCCGGAGGCGGAGGCTGCGCTGCAAGATTTGAAGAAATACCTTTCCTCTCCGCCGACGCTAGTCGCGCCTAAACCACAAGAGCCGTTGCTGTTGTATCTGGCAGCAACAAATCAAGTGGTTAGCGCTGCGCTAGTGGCGCAGAGAGAAGCTGATGAGGAAGCAACACCAGCGGCAGGACCGCCAGATGACGTGGCAAGATCTTCCCCGGCAAGGGTTGATCCCGGCAAGACGGGATCTGCGCAAACAGAAGAACCCGTGCAGAAGAAGAAGGTGGTGCAGCGCCCAGTTTATTTTGTTAGCTCTGTTTTACAAGGAGCTAGGTCAAGATATTCTGGTGTGCAGAAGTTGCTTTTCGGCCTCCTTATGGCCTTAAGGAAGCTGCGCCATTATTTTCAAGCACATGAGATCACCGTCGTCACTCGCTTTCCGTTGCAACGGATTTTGCAAAATCCGGAGGCAACCGGCAGGATCGTGGAGTGGGCGTTGGAGTTGTCCAGCTTTGGCCTTAAGTTTGAAAGCACTTCGACGATCCAGAGCAGGGCCTTAGCGGAGTTCATTGCAGAATGGACCCCAACGCCAGACGAAGAAGTTCAAGAAACAACTCTCCCCGACAAGGAAATCGAAAATCAGCAATGGGTTATGTACTTTGACGGGGCTTTCTCGCTGCAAGGCGCCGGTGCTGGCGTGCTGCTTGTCGCACCCACCGGAGAGCACCTCAAGTACGTAGTCCAAATGCACTTTCCCCGGGAGAGTTCGACCAATAACACTGCAGAATACAAGGCTTTGCTTGCCGGTCTCAGGATCACGGCGGACCTTGGTATCAAAAAGCTCGTCATCAAAGGCGATTCACAACTTGTCGTCAGGCAAGTTAACAAGAGTTATCAAAGTCCATTGATGCAAGCCTACGTAGATGAAGTGAGGAAATTGGAAGAGCGCTTTGATGGTCTTCAAATGGAGCACGTTCCTCGTGCCGAGAACAATATTGCTGACGACCTATCAAAGCGTGCCGCCCTCAAGTTGCCTATGGAACCAGGAACTTTTGTGCTCCAATTGATTCAACCATCCGTGGCGCCATCGATGCGGCAAGAAAAGAGAAGAAAGTTGAACTCTGGCCAGTACTTCCCGGTAGAGCTCCCCGGAGCCACCGGCAAGGAAGTTGCCAGGATCGACATGCCTGCCGGGGAACAACAGGCTCCGGCAGGGCCTCAGGCCCTTGCTGTCGAGACGAACGTTCCCCCGGTAGAGGAAATGCCTTTAGTCCTAGCTGTCGAGCCTCAGGCTCCAGCATGGGCGCAGCACATTGTCCATTTCCTTCAGACAGGTGAACTCCCTGAGGAACAGGAAGAAGCAGAGAGAGTAGCCCGTCGGTCTGTTATGTACAAGTTCGTCGATGACGTCCTGTACAGAAAGAGACGAAACGGTGTGAAATTGAAGTGCATTCCTCGGGAGGATGGACTAGAGCTGTTGGCGGAGATACATGGGGGCATATGTGGTTCTCACATAGGGTCAAGAGCGCTTGCCGGGAAAGCATTCCGGCAAGGTTTCTTTTGGCCTACCGCTCTCCAGGATGCGACTGCACTAGTAACCAAGTGTGAAGCGTGCCAGTTTCATTCGAAGAAATTACATCAGCCAGCTCAAGCTCTTCAGACAATCCCTCTCTCCTGGCCATTTTCGGTCTGGGGGCTCGACATACTGGGCCCTTTCCCCCGTGCTACCGGGGGCTTTGAGTACTTGTACGTTGCTATCGACAAGTTCACAAAGTGGCCGGAGGTGGAAGCAGTGAGGAAGGTGACAGCGCAATCAGCTATCAAGTTCTTCAAGGGAATTGTTTGTCGTTTCGGTGTGCCCAACAGGATCATCACCGACAACGGCATGCAGTTCACAAGTCGCACCTTCATGCAGTACGTCCAAGACCTTGGCGGCAAGATTTGTTTTCCCTCTGTTGCTCACCCAAGAAGCAACGGCCAAGTGGAGAGGGCCAATGCTGAAGTGCTGCGCGGTCTCAGGACCAGAACCTTTGACAGGCTGAAAAAGTGCGGAAGACGCTGGATTGATGAGTTGCCGGTGGTTCTTTGGTCAATCAGAACGACACCAAATTGAGCCACCGGCCAGACGCCCTTCGCTCTGGTCTACGGAGCGGAAGCAGTTCTCCCCACAGAACTCATATACGGATCTCCTCGAGTGCTCGCTTATGATGAGCTCGAGCAAGAGCAACTGTGGCAAGATGACACTGTGCTCCTTGAGGAGAATCGTCTTCAGGCTGCTGTGCGAGCTGCACGCTACCAGCAAGCTTTGCGCCGCTATCATAGCCGCAAAGTTCATGCCCGAAGCCTTGAGGAAGGTGACCTTGTTCTTCGGCGGATTCAGTCCGCCAAGAATTCAAACAAGTTGACGCCAAAGTGGGAAGGCCCTTATCGGGTAGTACGAGTCACCAGGCCTGGCGCTATCCGCCTGGAGACCGAAGATGGCGTTCCAGTGAGTAATTCCTGGAATATCGAACATCTTCGCAAGTTCTACCCAGAAGGCGCGGTTGCCGGGGGCTCCCGGCAACCACCCTTTTGTACAAGTCTTGCCGGCAAGGCATGTGATCCTTTGTACAAAGCCAGGCGCAGACCCTGAGCACAGATGGATAAATTTAAGTGTTGTACATTCCCTTATTGATTCCCATGTTCATATTTATATATATATGCATGTTTGTCTAAGATGTTGTATGCCACCTAATCCCGGTAAGTTCTAACGAACCGCCAAGGTTTCATGTCTTTATTTTCTCTTCTTTCTTTTTCTCAAAAGACAGAAGGATTCCTCGCGTGCACATTTTGCCGGGTGGGGGGGAAGGGAGATATGAATATCAGTTGGCGACATTCGGAATCGACGCTTGCCGGAGGAAGGACAAAGACAGAAAGCTAAGTCCTGAAAACTCAGAGCAAGTTTTTCTTTTATTACAAAGTTATTTCCTTGGACGATTCCGACTCTTGTATGGAAAATCTGCACGCGAAGGAACCCTTGTTGTAATCGGTCGCGCCCTTATTTTGTTTCGAGCCCGCTCAGCGATTTAAGTGGCTGCACTGAGAACACCAAGGAGTCTTGCCGGCCGCTGCGCCTCCAGCAGGCTGCTGAAGTCCCGCACCTAGCGCTCGCGGCAGGTTGCGCGCCGGCAAGTTTTCAATAAGCGTAGGATGAACTCCATACATAAAGGAATCAGACAAGGAAAATAGCAAGCATAAATCTAAACATAGGCAAATTGTATTGCATCCATGAGTTGCCGCAATTCTAACTTGAGACTTAATTGTCTTTTACATGGAATGATGACGGCAAGAAAAAGGGAAGCACTCAATCCCTGCGCTGGCCTTCGATCCTTTTGATGGAGTCCACCTTCTCAAGGATAGGCGCGATGCACTCTTCAAGCGCCTCAACATTTGCATCCCTTGGCAGATGGCCGAGCGCGTTGGAGAGGTCGATGCCGGGATTGCTATGCACCACCTTGATGAGCACCTTGCGGAGGACGGCCCGGCAAAGCCGGCGAGTCTCGTTGGCCAGTTGGGTCGCCCGGCTAGACTAGAGCACCCTCAACGCGTTGATGATGCTTTCAAAGAACATCGTCAACCTGGCACTTGGAGATATTCTTTCCTCGAAAGAATATTTGAAGTTCGACAGGCCCATGGTTGATAGTTCTGCGGTAAGCTTCTCCGCGGTGGCGATGAGACGTCCAGTCCAGATCTCCACTCCCTTCTCGTACTCGGTTTGGGCGGCGGCGGCACTCTTGAGCAGGTTCCTCTCTCCTTGGAGATCCTTGAGTAGAGCCTTCTCACGGGCCCTGCCGGTCTCAAGAGACTTCTGCAGCGTGGTCAGCTTCAGTTCCAGAACCGCAATATTATCAGCCGCAGAGGAGAGCTGCTTGGTCTTGTCGGACAGGGCAACTTGCATCTCCGCCAAGGAGTGGAGGGTTTTTTCCCTGTCCCCCTTGAGCGTCGAGAGCTCCTTGCCGTGCTCTTCGAGATCTGTTTCCAGCCTCTTCACTTTGTCGCTTAGCTCGTTCTTGGCAGCCTCTGCAGCTTCGGCAGCATCGACGGCCTCCTTGAGCTTGCCGGCGTGACTTGCAGTCAGAGCTTCGAGCGCCTCCTTATGTTTTTGCTCCAGCTCCTGGGTCCGCCGCGCGACAAGATTCTCGATATCCTCATCCTTGCTACGAAGCTTGGTGGCGAGCGCCTGCTCACGTGCGGTGAGATCTTCCTCATGAGCATCAAGAGCAACGCGGCGCCCCGTCAGGAGGGCATCTTCGGCAGCAATCCTTTGAGCAGCTTCATCATGCGCCTTCTCCATATCGGATTGCTTCAGGAGGACCTCATTCCACTGCTGGCTCACTTGTTCCCAGCCGGCAACCAACTCTTGGAGGGCCTCGGCGTGCCAGATCTGCATTTGTGCGACGCGCCTTTGAAAATCTGCTTCGGCCGCCTCGACAACTGCCATTCTGGAGTCCGCTTTGTCTTTCCCGGCGCGATGGAGAGCCTGGAGCTTGCGGAAATTCTCGCCCATGGCCTGAAGGAGCTGATCCTCTTCAGATTTGCCGCTGCTAGTGCTGGGGTCGTCAACAACTTCGAGCCCGGCAGCAGCAATGATTTCTTCAAAAACTTCTCCTTCGGCTGGTGCCCCAGTGCTTGCCGTCCCCGGCAAGTTGACGAACAGGTTCTCGCCAACCTTGAGGTACTTGCTGGATGAGGGGCCTTCAGATGTTGATGGCTGGTCTTCAGTGGCCGCCTCACCAGTGGCAGGGGGCTCTGTGGCCGGTACAGCGCCTGGCGCTCCTGCGGCAGGAATGCTGTCAGTGCAGTCCTCAGCCTCCCTATCGCCCCTTTCAGCAGGTTCTTCGGCGGTTTCCTCTTGTGCTGTCTTGGCGGCCTCCCCGTCAAGAGCACCACCAGCCTCGACAGTGTCATCCTTGGTGGCCTGGCTGGCAGCGATCCTGTCCGCTTCGGCGGCGGCATCCCTGGCGGTCTCCTCGATGACAACGTCGACGTCCATGTGTTCCATCACAGGGAACTCTGAAGGGCGAAGGAGGAAAACAGAATAAGATCGAGGTTGGAGTTTAAAGTGACTAAAGACAGAGAGATAAGAGATAAAGAGTAACAAGCACTCTGAGGCAATCGAGTACCTGCGTCGGGCTGTCGGGAGGTGGCTTCGTCCCTCCTGGCAACTCCGGTTGCCGGGGGCGTGTTGCCGGAGTCCGCGCTTGCCGGCTCCTCCTCAATTAGGACAGGCTCGTCGGCAGGATCTCTTGCCGGGGACGTGCTTGTGGGCGGAGCGGTCGATGAAGGAGGCACAATGGGGATGTCTTCTCCTTGTTGCCGTTCTTCTCCTGCGAACCCAAAGATATCAGCAGGCAAGAATGAAAGCCTCGGCACCCGCCAGCGGAAAAAGAACAGTAAATTTACGCTGGGGGCTGTGCTGGGGGCTGCGCTGGGGGCTGCGTTGAGGACTGGACTCCGGGCTGACAACGACGGTTTCTGGCATGCTCGTGGAGCCTGCCGGGGGCTCGTCACCTGTAGAAGTCCTTGACCTCTTCGTCATCCTCTCCAGCAAGGTTTCTGTGTCACTGCAGAGACAATACAAGCAAGTCAGTAAGATTAATCCAAGATTGGAAGGTAAAAGCTGTGGCAAAGTACTCACTCTTCTTCCTCTCGCTCCGGACTAAAGCCGGAGATGTCGAAGTCGACCTCCGTTGCGGTGTCTGAGTGGGGAGGCGGAGGAGGAGTCCTAGGCCGCTTGGCTGTGGCAGGCGCCGAGCAGCCTCCGGTGCGGTAGTACGAGACCCTCCTGCCGCCCCAGCAGTGGCCGCTGGTGTGGGTCTCGCGCGCCGCGCAGGCTGTTGACGAGCCCCCTGCCGCGGTCCAGTCTTGCCGGCCACTTTCTTGCCAAGGGCTTCACCGCTCGAAGAAGGATGGCTTGCCGATATAACAGATGCAGCCTTCCGAAGAACACGCTTCGTCTTCTTCGGGGGTGGGGGCTCTTCTCGCGTCTCTTCTTCGGCCGTGTCCTCGCCGGACGAGCTCTCAGCGGCTGCGCTGCTCTCCTCCCCGGCAACCTTGCCCTCCCCGGCAGGCTTTACCTCCACTACCACTTCTGCGTCGCTAGCTTCCCACTCTGTGAAGCCGACGCTGTCGGCCTCCGCGGCAAGATTTGCCTCCTCCACCCTAGTAGCAATATAAGCTACTTCTTGATCGGTGGTGGCTCAGAGGAAATCTGACTCTTGCCAGACATGCCTCTCCGTCAAGTCGTCAAAAAACTTCTGCGCTTCCTCCTCGCTTGGCTCGGCCCAGGTCGGGTCAAGGCCGTGGGTGTTGAACATCGGCAGGAAGGCAATGATTGATCTCAAGGCAGAATTGTTGCACAAGGGGACAATCCTTGCCGGCAGCCGGTGCTTGTCTTCGCGCTGGAATATTTTTTGACGGAGAGCGCCAAGCTGCATAGCGGTCAGATTGTTGTTCAGCCCGGGGCGCAATCTCATGATATCTGCCGCGTTCTTGTATTCCCAAGCTGGCCTTCCCCTGTTCTGCAGAGGGGCGATGCGGCGGCGGAGAAAGTCGAAGCTGATCATCTCCATCGTCAGTCCGGCAGCCTTCAGGCGGAGGATCCTGGTGGTGGCGATTGTGAGCCTCTTGTCCTCCGCTGCGGGGTCGCACTAATCCTTGCCGCGGACCACCTTCTATTGCCGGGGATGACAAAATGGATGGGGATCTGCTTCCTGGATCCAGCACCATTCAGCCCGCCACTCATCCCACTTTTTGCGGTAAACTCCCTCTGGGTATATTTCCTTATTCCAAGCCCTTGGAATCCAGGCAATAGAACCAGAGAGGGCCTCTCCTTTTTGGATGCGAGGGAAGAAATAATGGCGAAAAAGAGCAGAATTGGGGATCACGCCAACAAAGTTTTCACAGAGATGGGCAAAGATAGACATGCAAAGTACCGCATTCGGCGTGAAATCGAGAAGACGAAAGCCGTATGTGTACATGATATCATTGAAGAAGTCGGAAAAGGGGGGACAGAGCCCACAATAGAAATATGCAGTGAAGAAAGGGTATCTGTCCAATCCGCCTTTGGAGCAAGCACCTGGGATTACGCGTGTGGCGGGGTGAGCTTGCGTCTCCTTCGCCCACATGCACTAGTATCGCCCCTTCAGAGCTTCAGCATCGAGCGATGGAGGGAAGACGACGAGCCTCTTCCGCATCTTCGCCAGTTCGCTCTCCGAAACATCGGCTTTCGCCTCCTTGCCCTTGCCTTTGCTGGCCTTGGGCGGCATGGCGACTATGAGGACGGGAGCTGGGAGTGGGGCGAGCATGGAAGCAGCGGGCGGAAGAGGAAAAGGCTTCGCTCTGAGCTCGAGAGGAGGAAGGCGATGGCGATGGCCAGATTGAGAAGAAGAGGGGGGTAAATAGGTTTGTGCCTCTGTGACTTCTCCTTTTTATGGGGAAGGAGCGGAACCGCCTCTTTTATTCCCCAATGTGAATGCGCCTCTATAGGCGCGAGGCAGTTGCAGCCTTTTTGGCACGCTTCCCACATCGCACGCTCCGTGCGCGTAGTGGGGGCACAGTAAAACGAGATACTTATGAGCAGTTAATCCCCTGCCACGCGTGCCCGTGCACTGTTTGGGCCTAGCCCAACAATGCCTCGCACTCTTGTATGGCCTAGGCCCGGGGGCTCCTGTCGGTGTACTAAGTATTGGGCCACTAGTACCCCATACTTGTGCACGGGCAGTTGTAGCCATCCTCGCGGCAAGGCTTGCCGGGAACAGCTCGAGGTTGATTCAAGCCATCAAGGAAATCATCAAGTCAGGGATCTGAGGATCAGCAGATAAGCAAAGCTGGAATCCAAAGGCCGGCTTCCCCGGCAAGATCCTTGCCGGGATGGCCTATGGAGCCCGACAAGGCTTGGGGCCTGGCAAGGTTCAGCGCCTGGCGGGATTCTGCCACTGTGCCACCTCTTCAGCACAGTAACAAGTCTGACATTCTGGGTCCTTCCCTGGATGCGTGGCAACGCGCCAGTGGAGGAGAGCTTAAGCGGTGCTGATGGGATGGCCCCTTTTTCCATCCCCAAGAAAGTGAGGACACCTAAACGGACACCTCACGGTGCATTAAATGCGCTTGTCCTAATCCGTCAGGGGTTAGGTATGATACCCTGTAGCTACTTTACACCTCAATGTATGTACATTTTGCCACTGTGGAGACCCCTTTGAGCATATAAAAGGAGGCCCAAGGCAACTGCTACAGAGGAGGAGAACTTCTGGCCCATTCTGCATGCGTAGCTGCTCTTTGAACGTACTGTTCATTGTGAGCACTCCTGAAGGCTGGGCTCAAGAACATCAATAAGAACACAAAGCAGGAGTAGGGTTTTACGCTGATCAGCGGCCTGAACCTGGGTAAAAACCTCACGCGTCGATCATTGGTTCTGCTCTTTGCGTATACCTCTCCCCCGCCGAATCGTAAAGGGATCTCTCGGGATCCCATAGGTGTCGCACCCCGACAATTCTGGATAGCTTTATGTCATTCTTATGAGCTGGGTGCCACTATCTCCTCCCTGTAGTGCTTAGGTTTATCTTCCACTAAGATGAACTCTTTCTTACCTACGAAGTTTAGTTACAGCCTTAACTCCGAGTTTCTACAACTGGTGTACTAACCCTTTTCAGATCAGTTGTACAAAAAATTTCTAGAACAAACTCTGTTTAATTGATTCTGCTTATATTCACTGAAGATTCTGTAAACTTGTCAAGCTCTGTTTTCCTCCCACTTACGCTTTTAGCGAGAAACTTTTCTCAAGAAAATATTCATACTCTATGACAAACACTTTTGTCTCTGAACTTCTATAAGAGGGATAATCTAAGGGATAGTATTCGTCTAGGTTGTTCACTCCATAACTCATATGGTGTAGTTTTTCTAGACATTTACGGTGCTTCACTTTAGTGTATTTGCTGTATAAATGCATAACCCCAAAGTAATTACTAGTGGACCAGTAAATTAAGAAATAATTCATAATCATTTATTATGCTAAACCCATGACAAAAATAACCTTTTATCTTTTGTCACGATGATGCTTAACTTCATCCTGAATTCCTTTGAACATTTCAAATTTTTCAGAGTCTTTTATTTCACCAAGTAAATCATATTTACTCAAATCATCAGTGAAATTTTATGAAGTATAATTCTTCACTGCGTCCTAGTATGATCACTAAACCATATACATCACTGTGTATTATTCTAATGATTTTACCCTTTCAATCAAAACAATTTTGAGAGATGTTTTAGTCATTTTACCCATCGAATAATTCTGTCAAATGATTCAATGATCAGAAGACTCTAATACTTCATCTAATTGAAGTTTTCCATACATTTATTTCCGATATGACCAATGGTGCAGTGCCACACTTAAGTGGTATTATCAGTCTTCTCAAGACATTTTAGCTCTTCTAATGTTTATACTTAATCTTCCAGATAATGAATAAACCATCAATAATAAAGGTGAATCCAAATCATAGTCTTATAAAAACTTGAACAACCATTGTTTAAAACTTATAAGAATACCCATTGCATAACCAAAAAGATAATGTCTTACATAACTTCTGATTGAAGTAACTATTATTCGGCTCTAGGATAAATCTTGAAGATAAACTAAAGACATGAGTGCGACACCTTGGTCAGCGATCCCATCACCATTCCCGACTTGCATCATGACTTTATTTCTTCTCAACTTGTGAGCTTTCTGCAATCCTTGTGTCGGTTTGCAAACAAGAGCAAACGATCAGTATCAAATACCCATGACTTTACAGAATTTAACAAGGATAATAACATTAACTTTGAATAACTTTTATACCTTTACCGGAAGAACGGTTCTTCTTCTTATCCGCTAAGTACTTCTTGTAGTTGCGCTTCCAGTGCCCCTTCTGCTTGTAGTAAAAACATTCAGTATCCTTAGTAGCTCTGCCCTTGTTCCTCTTTTGTGACATGGTCTTACCGGCTCCTGAAGATTTCTTCTTGGACTTGCCCTTCTTCTTGAAACTGGCGGTCTTATTGACCATCAACACTTGTTTGTTCTTCTGCATTCTAGCCTCTGCAGTCTTGAGCATAGCAAACAACACGTTTGCACTTTTCTCCATCCCATTCATGTTGTAATTCATGATAAAACCATCGTAAGATGGGGGGAGTGAAGTAAGCACAATATATGTACCCAGAGCAGCAAGCCTATCAACATAGCCAACTAGCTTCACTATATGCTCACTCATCAAGGAACCTTCTGCCATCTTGCACTCAATCAAGGCCTTAGTTATTTCAAAATGTTCGGTCCTTGCCTGTTTCTTGTACAGAGCATCCAATGACCTAATTATACTTTGAGTACTTGATCGTTCAAAATGTTTCTATAGTTCAGGATCCATGCAAGTCAACAGGAGGCACTGGACTGACTCATAATCATCATTACTAGCAGTGAAAGCATCTACAACTTCTTGTGGTGCATCCTTTGCAGGTGGACCAGCACATACTCCTTCTTAGCACTCCTGAGAATAAATCTCAGGTTCCGGATCCAATCCGTGTAGTTTCCTCCATTTGCAGCCAACTTTTATTTCTCTAACATAGGGGCTAAGTTCAACATATTGTGAGCCATTGATCTACAATGATAAATACAAGATTCACTTTAGATATTGTTCATAATTATGTTTCACTAGTGTTTTAAACAATTTTTAATATAAAGCTAGTGCACTCCCACTCAAATCAATATCTCTCATAATTGAAAGTGAGTGATTGAAGACCCTGACCTTGTTCACAGTCATGGATGGTAGCATCACAGATGACATGAATTTCAAACGGTAGGTAATCTACTGCCGATCATATCTCCATATTGCTCTTGTTCATCTTTCGATGCTTCGTGCTCTGAGCTCAGAACTTTTCTACTAGAACTTAAAGATAACTGAGTGTTCCTGCTATGAGGTCCTACCTTCACCCGTCTTACATTTCACGATCCATTTGTACTCATGGTAGCATGTAGTACTCCGAAAAGTCACATTTTATATACGGTTGCTACACTTGGAAGAGCACCTTTTAGTCTTGATATTTTAGTGAGAGGTCACTGATGGAGTCACGGACTAGGGGGTACTCACCACGTCGTCTCCCGGCCAGGAGAGCCGGTCCGAGGACCTCCTTGGCACTAATGGGCTTCTTCGGGCAGCCCATGACGTATACAAGGGAGATTCCACAAGCCGAAGACTCCTCTCCACCGAGTATCTAACTAGGACTCTTGGTATCCTAGGCCTCTAGTACATTATATTAGCCAAGGCCAAGCTAGTCGATAGATCATATTCCAGATCATTAGAATCAATCTCCTGGTAGATACATGTACTATCCCCCATATGAATACAATCAAAAGCAGGACATAGGGTATTATCTCTTTGAGAGAGCCCGAACCTTGGTAAAATCATGTGTCCTTGTTACCATCGCTCCAAGACCATAGCTCAGGACCCCCTACAGGAGATCAGCCGGTTTTAGTACCAAAATTATGCAAACATCGGTCTGTTTTCAATCAAAACAGTACATTATTAACATATAATCGGATCCTTAATTCGGTCACCTATGTCCAAATCAAGGATTGGGGGCTACTGGACTTCGTGTTTCATAATCGATGTATGGATCCACTAATCGGATGGCTCACCCGACAAGTGTCTCGGGGGCTACTGCCCTACATGACAGACCTTCATACCCATAAACTCCTCAAAAATGCTAAAAAGAATTGTTTTTGTCTTGAAGATGGGATGGCATGCTTTCACTTAAAGGAATACACACGGGTCCATCCAGAGGGCTACTAGGACTATGTGCAAATTTACTGTTAAAGTAATCAAGAATTTCACCTGCACACCCTTGGACAAAACATCCACCGCATTCTCGAAACCAGATCGGGCAGCGCCAAGGTAGGCATCCACCAAGTTGAGGGCGTTAAATTCTTGGTTGGAGAAGACATGATTCCTTAAGGAAGTCTTTCTACGCCGATGATTCATGGCACTGTCGACCTCGGAGTTTGTGGCAGAACAAGCACCCGAAGTCTCCAGTTGAGGTACTTCAGGGATATCCTCGGGAATGGGTGCTGTCCTGGCATCTGACTCCAGCGCAGAAGCACCCACAACGCCGGCTTCCTCGGAGGGCGATGTGCGGATGGGTCGCATGTATAAAACCCAGGTGATGAAACATACAATGCCGCAACTATTTTAAAGGTTGTTAATAAAAAGGCTTACTTGTTTAAAATAGGAGCAACATGCACTGCTTCCTTGGCGGCCGGTTGAGGAGCAACTCCTTGAAGGCCCGCTATTCGACTCCTTTGAGGGGCCATATCAGTTCTTTGGCGCTTCGAGAGATGACCCTTGGGAGGAGAAGTCACTGCTCGGAGCCGTACGGGCAGATAACCTCTTTCGACAGAGGACGGCAAGATCTCTGGCAGGTCAGGAAGAATAGCAACTTTAGAGCCATCGTGTCTCTCTTGGTTTTTCCTCAAAAATGATGTATAGTTCGCCATCCTCGTGGAAGCAGGGGTCGCCATCCCGAGAATACGCCTCTGGCTCTAGAGCTGGGCAGCTCACTGTTTTGAGCATTTCCACCTCTGTTCGGATATGTTAAACATATATTCAGAAATGTAAATATACTGCTCGGATAGACGAGATAGTTTGAAGAAGACTCATGACCTTGACAGATTGATGGAACGAGAAGCCATCCATAAACTTCCATTTGGCAAAATCCTCCTTCTCCCCTTTATACATAACGGCTAGAGTGGTAGCCATGGCTGCTGGTCCTCGAAGCCTCCCTGGATAGACCGAGTGGTGTGGTCCATCCTATTGTACTTCCGCAAGGGATCTAGGCTTTGCTGAAGAGGTTGAACTCCTCGGGCAATGCTTGTTGCCATCACATCAAGGATGGTCAGCCCATTGTGCGTCAGTCACCTCACTTGGGCGCGTGAGGCAGGCCACTTTGGAGTTGTCCTTTGATACGTCCCCAACGTATCTATAATTTTTGATTGTTCCATGCTATTATATTATCTATTTTGGATGTTTTATATGCATTAATATGCTATTTTATATTATTTTTGGGACTAACTTATTAACCTAGAGCCCAGTGCCAGTTTCTGTTTTTTTCTTGTTTTTGACTTTTACAGAAAAGGAATATCAAACGGAGTCCAAACGGAATAAAACTTCACGGTGATTTTTCTTGGACCAGAAGAAATCCACGAGACTTGGAGAGGAGGCCAGAAGCCCTACGGGGTGGCCACAAGCTGTAGGGGCGCGCCCCCAGGGCTTGTGGGCCCCCAGTAGACCTTCCAACCCTAATCTCCGCACTATAAATCCTCAAATATCCCCTCTACACCAAAGGGCACACAAAAAATACTTTTCCGCCGCCACAAGCCTCTGTTCCTGTGAGATCCCATCTTGGGGCCTTTTTCAGCACTCCACCGGAGGGGGATTCGATCACGGAGGGCCTCTACACCAACCTTGTTGCCCTTCCGATGATGTGTGAGTAGTTTACCACAGACCTACGAGTCCATTGTAGCTAGATGGCTTCTTCTCTCTCTTTGATCTTCAATATAATGTTCTCCTCGATGTTCTTGGAGATCTATTCGATGTAATCTTCTTTTGCGTTGCGTTTGTTGAGATCCGATGAATTGTGGATTTATGATCAGATTATTTATGAATATTATTTGAGTCTTCTCTGAACTCTTTTATGCATGATTAAGATATCTTTGTATTTCTCTTCGAACTATCGGTTTGGTTTGGCCAACTAGATTGGTTTTTCTTGCAATGGGAGAGGTGCTTAGTTTTGGGTTGAATCTTGCGATGTCCTCACCCAGTGACGGAAGGGGTAGCGAGGCACGTATTGTATTGTTGCCATCAAGGATAAAAAGATGGGGCTTATGTCATATTGCTTGAGTTTATCCCTCTACATTATGTCATCTTACTTAAAGCCTTGCTCTGTTCTTATGAACTTAATACTCTAGATGCAGGCAGGAGTCGGTCGATGTGTGGAGTAATAGTAGTAGATGTAGAATCATTTCAGTCTACCTATCACGGATGTGATGCCTATATTCATGATCATTGCCTTAGATGTCTTCATAATTATGCGCTTTTCTATCAATTGCTCAACAGTAATTTGTTTACCCACCGTATGTTTTCTTCAAGAGAGAAGCCTTTAGTGAAACTTATGGCCCCCGTGTCTATTTTCTATCATATATTTTCAGATCTATAAACCAAAAAACCCAAAAATACCTTGCTGCAATTTATTTATATTTACTTTAGTTTGCTCTTTTATTTATCTTTTATACCTATCTCTATTAGATCTCACTCTTGTTCGTTACCGTGAAGGGATTGACAACCCCTTTTTCGCGTTGTGTGCAAGTGCTTGTTAGTTTGTGCAGGTGCATATATTGGAGACTTGCTTGTGCCTCCTACTGGATTGATACCTTGGTTCTTAACTGAGGGAAATACTTATCTCTACTTTGCTGCATCACCCTTTCCTCTTCAAGGGAAAAATCAACGCAAGCTCAGGAAGTAGCAGGAAGAATTTCTGGCGCCGTTGCCGGGGAGGTTCTACATCAAGCCTACCAAGCTATCATAAACTCTCATCTCTTGCACTTAAATTATTTGCCATTTTCCTCTTGTTTTCCTCTCCCCCACTTCTAAAACGTTTTCAGAAAAACACAAAAATATTTGCCTTTTTATTCGCCTTCTCTCCGTTCGTCTTTTCGTTTGCCTTTATGTCTTACTTGGTTTGTTTGCTCGCTCGCTTGGTATAATCGTGTGTTTATTGAAAATTAGGAAGCAAAAATTTTATGGATCCTCATCCACTTTCTAATCTTTTTAAAGGATCCAATTATGATGAATCAATTGCTAGTGAGTTGAGTGCACTAGATTATCTTTATGGAGTTTTGCTTGAAATTCGTGAATCTGAAAATTGTGTTGAAGTGCTAAAAGAAGAAATTTATAAAGTGATTCACGATAGCTCCTTGAATGAAAAACATGATTGCAATGATGTTATTATAAATTCTATTAATGTCAATTGTGCTAAAAATATGCAAAACCCCAAGCTTGGGGATGCTAGTTTTGCTATGTCCACTACTTATTGCAATGATCATGATTGGGGTGATAATGCTTCTTATGGTCTTGAAAATTTATTTAAGCCTCATGATGAATATGATATTGATAATAATGTTTGCAATAATATTTAAAGTGGGCTTGGAGAGGTCATGACTTTATTTGATGATAATCCCACTATTTTGGAAGAATGTCAACTTTGCATGCATGTGGATCATGAAGAGAATATTTTATGTTATAGTTATATTGTTGAATTTGATTATGATCCTACATGTAATTATTATGAGAGAGGAAAATATGGTTGTAGAAATTTTCATGTTACTAAATTACCTCTCGTTATGTTGAGGTTGCTATTGTTTCTTTCTTCTTCCTTGCATATGCTAGTTTTTGTTTGTCTTGATAAATATTTTCCCTATAAAATTCCTATGCATAGGAAGTATGTTAGACTTAAACTTGTTTTTCACATGCTACATGATGCTCTCTTCGTGTTTCAATTGTTATTTTTCATGTGAGCATCATTAAAATTATCAATGCCTAGCTAAAAGGCTTTAAAGAAAAGCGCTTGTTGGGAGACAACCCAATGTTTTTCTTTTCTGTTTTTATGTGTATACACATTATTACCTCTGTAGTAATTGTGTTTTTGTGTTTTAATTAGTGTTTGAGCCAAGTAAGACCTTTGGGATGGTCTATGGTGATAGTTGATTTAATCTTGCTGAAAAACAGAAACTTTTGTGCTCATTGCCAGAAATTTAGAAAATCACAGAAACCTGCTTTTGATATTATTATTTTTACACAAGATTGATATACAAATTTCCCAGGTTTTCCTAAATTTTCAGAATTTTTGGAGTTACATAAGTATACTAAATTTCCAGATTACTACAGATTGTTCTGTTTTTGACAGATTGTGTTTTCTATGTGTTGTTTGCTTATTTTGATGAATCTATGGGTAGTATCGGGGGGTATGAACCATGGAGAAGTTGGAATACAGAATATATAACACCAATATAAATTTAGAATGAGTTCACAATAGTACCTAAAGTGGCGATTTATTTTATTATACTAACGGACTTACGAGTTTTCTGTTGAGTTTTGTGTTGTGAAGTTTTCAAGTTTTGGGTAAAATTTTGATGGACAACGGAATAAGGAGTGGCAAGATCCTAAGCTTGGGAATGCCCAAGGCACCCCAAGGTAATATTCAAGGACAACCAAGAACCTAAGCTTGGGGATGCCCCGGATGGCATCCCCTCTTTTGTCTTCAATCCTTCGGTAAATTTACTTGAGGCCATATTTTTATTCACCACATGATATGTGTTTTGCTTGGAGCGTCTTTTATGATATGAGTCTTTGATTTTTAGTTTGCCACAATAATCCTTGCTGTACACACCTTTTGAGAGGGACACACATTAATCATGAATTTATTAGAATACTCTATGTGCTTCACTTATATCTTTTGAGCTAGGTAGTTGCTCTAGTGCTTCACTTATATCTTTTTAGAGCACGGCGGTGGTCTTATTTTATAGAAATTGATGAACTGTCATGCTTCACTTATATAATTTTTAGAGTCTTTAAACAGCATGGTAATTTGCTTAGGTTATGAATTTAGTCCTAATATGATGGGCATCCAAGAGGGATATAATAAAAACTTCCATATAAAGAGCATTGAATAATATGAGAAGTTTGATTCATTGCATTTGTTCTGAGATATAAAGATGGTGATATTAGAGTCATGCTAGTGAGTAATTGTGGATTGGTAGAAATACTTGTGTTAAAGTTTGTGATTCCCGTAGCATGCACGTATGGTGAACCGTTATGTGATGAAGTCGGAGCATGATTTATTTTTTGATTGTATTCCTTATGAGTGGCGGTTGGGGACGAGCGATGGTCTTTTCCTACCAATCTATCCCCCTAGGAGCATGCATATTATTACTTTGCTTTTATGGCTAATAAATTTTTGCAATAAGTATGTGAGTTCTTTTTGACTAATGTTGAGTCCATGGATTATACAAACTCTCACCCTTCCACCATTGCTAGCCTCTCTAGTACCGCGCAACTTTCGCCGGTGCATTAAACCCACCATATACCCTTCCTCAAAACAGCCCCCATACCTACCTATTATGGCATTTCCATAACCATTCTGAGATATATTGCCATTCAACTTCCACCGTTCTGTTTATTATGACACGTACCATCATTGTCATACTGCTTTGCATGATCATGTAGTTGGCATAGTATTTGTGGCTTGGCCACCATTCATATTTTTTTATACATGTCACTCTTGATCATTGCACATCCCGGTACACCGCCGGAGGCATTCATATAGAAACATATTTTGTTCTAGTATCGAGTTGTAATTCTTGAGTTGTAAGTAAATAAAAGTGTGATGATCATTATTAGAGCATTGTCCCATGTGAGGAAAGGATGATGGAAGCTATGACTCCCTCACAAGTTGGGATGAGACTCCGGACTTAAAAATAAAAGAGGCAAAAGAAGCCCAAACTAAAAATAAAAGAGGCCAAAGAAGCCCAAACAAAAAAAGAGAGAGAAAAGAGAGAAGGGAGAATGTTACTATCCTTTTTCCACACTTGTGCTTCAAAGTAGCACCATGTTCTTCAGGATAGAGAGTCTCCTATTTTTTCACTTTCATATACAACTGGGAATTTTTCATTATAGAACTTGGCTTGTATATTCCAATGATGGGCTTCCTCAAAATTGCCCTAGGTCTTCGTGAGCAAGCAAGTTGGATGCACACCCACTTAGTTTCTTTTTGAGCTTTCATACACTTATAGCTCTAGTGCATCCGTTGCATGGCAATCCCTACTCACTTGCATTGATATCAATTGACGGGCATCTCCATAGCCCATTAATTTGCCTAGTTGATGTGAGACTTTCTCCTTTTTTTGTCTTCTCCTCACAACCTCCACCATATTCTATTCCACCTATAGTGCTATATCCATGGCTCACGCTCATGATTGCGTGAAAGTTAAAAAAGCTTGAGAACATTAAAAGTATGAAACAATTTCTTGGCTTGTCATTGGGGTTGTGCATGATGAAATATTTTGTGTGATGAAGATAGAGCATACCAGACTATATGATTTTGTAGGGATAACTTTCTTTGGCCATGTTATTTTGAGAAGACATGATTGCTTTATTAGTATGCTTGAAGTATTATTGTTTTTATGTCAATATTAAACTTTTGTTTTGAATCTGAATATTCTTGCCAAAATAAAGAAAATTGCACTGATAAATATGTTAGGTAGCATTTCACATAAAAATTCCGTTTTTATCATTTACCTACTCGAGGACGAGCAGGAATTAAGCTTGGGGATGCTTGATACGTCTACAGTGCATCTATAATTTTTGATTTTTCCATGATATTATATTATTTGTTTTGGATGTTTTATATGCATTAATATGCTATTTTATATTATTTTTGGGACTAACTTATTAACCTAGAGCCCGGTGCCAGTTTCTGTTGTTTCCTTGTTTTTGACTTTTACAGAAAAGGAATATCAAACGGACTCCAAACGGAATAAAACTTTACGGTGATTTTTCATGGACCAGAAGAAACCCACGAGACTTGGAGAGGAGGCCAGAAGCCCTACGGGGTGGCCATAAGCCATAGGGGCGTGCCCTAGGGGGTGCGCCCCCAGGGCTTGTGGGCCCCCCGTAGACCTTCCAACCCTAATCTTCGCACTATAAATCCTCAAATATTCCCCCTACACCAGAGGGCACACAAAAAATACATTTCCGCCGCCGCAAGCCTCTGTTCCCGTGAGATCCCATCTTGGAGCCTTTTTCGGCACTTCGCCGGAGGGGGATTCAATCACGGAGGGCCTTTACACCAACCTTGCTGCCCTTCAGATGATGTGTGAGTAGTTTACCACAGACCTACAGGTCCATAGCTAGTAGCTAGATGGCTTCTTCTCTCTCTTTGATCTTCACTACAATGTTCTCCTCGATGTTCTTGGAGATCTATTCGATGTAATCTTCTTTTGCAGTGCATTTGTTGAGAGCCGATGAATTGTGGATTTATGATCAGATTATTTATGAATATTATTTGAGTCTTCTCTGAACTCTTTTATGCATGATTAAGATATCTTTGTATTTCTCTTCGAACTATCAGTTTGGTTTGGCCAACTAGATTATTTTTTCTAGCAATGGGAGAGGTGCTTAGTTTTTGGTTCAATCTTGCGGTGTCCTCACCCAGTGACAGAAGGGGTAGCGAGGCACGTATTGTATTGTTGCCATCAAGGATAAAAATATGGGGTTTATGTCATATTGCTTGAGTTTATCCCTCTACATCATGTCATCTTACTTAAAGCGTTGCTCTGTTCTTATGGACTTCATACTCTAGATGCAGGCAGGAGTCGGTCGATGTGTGGAGTAATAGTAGTAGAAGCAGAATCGTTTCGGTCTACTTGTCACGGACGTGATGCCTATATTCATGATCATTGCCTTAGATGTCTTCATAATTATGCGCTTTTCTATCGATTGCTCAACAGTAATTTGTTTACCCACCGTATGTTTTCTTCAAGAGAGAAGCCTCTAGCGAAACCTATGGTCCCCGGGTCTATTTTCTATCATATATTTTCAGATCTATAAACCAAAAAACCCAAAAATACCTTGTTGTAATTTATTTATATTCACTTTAGTTTGCTCTTTTATTTATCTTTTATACCTTTCTCTATTAGATCTCACTCTTGTTCGTAACCGTGAAGGGATTGACAACCCCTTTTTCGCGTTGTGTGCAAGTGTTTGTTAGTTTGTGCAGGTGCATATATTGGAGACTTGCTTGTGCCTCCTACTAGATTGATACCTTGGTTCTTTACTGAGGTAAATACTTATCTCTACTTTGCTGCATCACCCTTTTCTCTTCAAGGGAAAAATCAACGCAAGCTCAAGAAGTAGCATCCTTCTGCAAGGAACTCTTCGGCCGCCAGGTAAAGCGCTTCTTCGGAGGCGCAGGAGAGAAGGACGGAAGTCCTTGGCGGACGGGATCGTAAAGTGGGACGTCGGCCTTATAAAACCATTCGGTAGCCCATGTCTCGGTATCCTCTCAAGGGGTACCTGTGGCCGGTTCCTGCAATGCGGCATAACTCGGCTCCGCCCACCTCATGAAGCTTCCCACTTCAGGAACAAGGCATCAAGCATAAGTATTTCCTTCATAGCCCGAAGTGTGCCTCGCATCTGAGGTACATTTCACAGAGGGCAACGAATCCTACGATATGTAGGACGGAGTTGGGCGTGAGATTGTGGAGTTGGATCCTATAGAACTCAAGAAGGACCCGGAGGAATGGATGGATAGGAAACCCAAGGCCCCACAACAAGAAAGGAACGAAGCAAACATGCTCCTCCCCATGAGGGATGGGATGGTTGTCCGCGTGCGCTCTCCCACCAAGGATATTAAGCCCGGGCGGGATCTGGAGCCAGCAGATAGCCTTGGATGTCAAGACGGTCCAGTTGTCGACGGGTGACGGAGCAACTTCCCCAATCGCCTTTGAGAGGCCCATGGGGGTTTGTCGATGAGCGAGCGCCACTCGCCCTGGCTGGAGCTCTCGAGCTTAATGTCTAGGAGATGTGGGGAGACTGGGATACGGTTTTGACCGTGGCCCTGGATTAAGTACCTGCCAGGTCAAGAAGGGGGAGGGGACACTTCGACGTCTAGCCATAAATGGGCTTTTTTCCCCAGATGGCGTGGGGACCAAGAGGAATGTAAAAAATAATAGGAGGGCCGCATACGATGGGGCCCACGGCAGGTCCCCAGGGAAGGTCCTCGGTTCGCATTAAGCAAAGGCCATTTTGATCCAACGCGAGAAGCCCGAGGACATTTTGTGGATCACGAAGCCGAATTCAGATTAATAGAGAAGGAACTCGCCTGCCAAGTCGAACACATTAGTCCGAGGATGGGGTTTCCGTCCTAGGCTTTGAAGAGGGATACTGACGGTGTCTTGGACTAGGGGGTGCTAACCTATACGACCCACAGTCCATGGGCCGAGCTTACGACCCGCCGATATCCACAAGGAAGGAATCCAGAAGCCGCGAGAACTGGCATGAACAAAGCGGACACCACAGAAGACTTGGCGTACACTTCAAGGACTGCTCTAATAGTCGGCGTGTTTATTCCTAGTTGGCAACCGACCATGTGTAACCTGAGATACCCCCGATACCTATATAAATCGAGGGGTTCAGTCCGTAGAGGCGCAATTACTCGCTTAGGGTTTTACCTCTTCGAGAGGGCCTGAACCTGGGTAAACATCGTCTCCCTTGTCTCCTGTTACCCATCGCTCCCAGATTCACAGCTCGGGACCCCCTACCCAAGATCAGCCGGTTTTAGTACAGACAATCACCCTAATTAATAATTGACTACTGTGCAATCAAAGGGTGCAAACAACAAAGGGATAAACATCATAGGCAATTCATAATAGCATGATGTGATATAGCCCTTGGCGCTGGGAACTTCTCCATGATCTTTCATGGTCTTCATGAAAGTACTCCAAGATGGTGATGTAGTCACCATCATGTTCTCATGCGCCTGGTGAAGCCACCTCGCTCCAGGTCCTCCGTAGCACGTCCGTCACTCTGTCGATAAATAAAATATGAGTTCTGACACGCAGGTCGTATAAGTGCCAATCCCTTGGCTCCAGCCATCATGCCATACTATGATGCATAGGCCACTTAACGTTACATCATATAACCATCTCATACATAAACTTATTATCATGATGAAGGCTATACCACATCACATGCAACCCTGCAAAACCAAGTTAGATGTCCTCTAATCGGTTTTAGCATATTTTAATTATGTGGCTGCAAGGGTTTATGGACAACACTAGCTACCTACGTCCACAAACAAAGGTGATAATCCTTGTTGCTAGATTAACTTTTGGGGTGTGTGAGGGAAGAGACTTAATTAAAAATCTATAGCCCCACAGTAAACTTTGTCAATAAGCGTGACCCCCTAGAAGATCGAACATCTTTGTTGCCCTCTCATGATCGTGATAGTTCACTATTCTTGATTATGATGTAGCCCAAAGCCGAACGATTGTCAGAACTTTGTGAAAAGCTACACCATGATGTCAATGAACTGAACCGAAGCAACACTCGTGGGAAGCATAGCAAGAACATCATCCCTCACATCCACATGTGATCTAGATTGCAATCTACACCTACTCATAAAACCGCTCATGTTGCCATTGTAGGGAAACATAGTAGAAAACAAAAAAATCGGCCTACGAACACCCAGGAACAATATGAAGGTGCATTAGGGGATTGGATCATGATCGTTAACGACTCCAAGTTTGTAGCAGAAGCATACGAGTCGGCATAGATCATACTTTGAATCCCTCATACCACTGAGGAATGATCCCGCAAACCTCCCTCGAACGATCCCTCGAACCGAAGACTGAAAGCACGGCCTCTCTACAGTTTGCAAACGTACGATCCTCACGATCCGCCAGCGCTTCACTGTCCAGAACTAATCGCCACCAGAGAATTAGAGGGAAGATTAGAGCCACTCGGGGCTTATAATTATGAGGATTAGAGGAACTATAAATAGCTCTAATTATCTCAATTAGAACTAGTAGTATTGGGCAAGAGGAGGCACCTAAAACTTGTACGAAGAAAAGGGCAAATACCTCCACTCTATTTCTACTTATTGAGCTTGCGTTGGTTTTTCCCTTGAAGAGGAAAGGGTGATGCAGCAAAGTAGAGATAAGTATTTCCCTCAGTTTGAGAACCAAGGTATCAATCCAGTAGGAGGTACATGCAAGTCTCCAATCTATGCACCTGCACAAACAATCAAATACTTGCACCCAACGTGATAAAGGGGTTGTCAATCCCTTCACTGTCACTTGCAAGGATGAGATCTGATAGAGATAGATATAAAAGATTACTAAAATGTAAAACAAAGTAAAAGTAAATAAATTGCAGCAAGGTATTTTTGGGTTTTTTGGTTTATAGATCTAAAAATATATGATGGAAAATAGACCCGGGGGCCATAGGTTTCACTAGAGGCTTCTCTCTTGAAAGAAAACATACGGTGGGTGAACATATTACTGTCGAGCAATTGATAGAAAAGCACAAAGTTATGACGATATCCAAGGTAATGATTATGAATATAGGCATCACGTCCGTGTCAAGTAGACCAACTCCTGCCTGCATCTACTACTATTACTCCGCACATCGACCGCTATACAGCATGCATCTAGAGTATTAAGTTCATAAGAACGGAGTAACGCCTTAAGTAAGATGACATGATGTAGAGGGATAAACTCAAGCAACATGATGAAAACCCCATCTTTTTACCCTTGATAGCAACAATACAATACGTGCCTCGCTACCCCTACTTTGTCACTGGGTGAGGACACCGCAAGATTGAACCCAAAACTTAGCACCTCTCCCATTGCAAGAAGAACCAATCTAGTTGGCCAAACCAAACCGATAATTCGAAGAGAAATACAAAGATATCAAATCATGCATATAAGAATTCAGAGAAGATTCAAATAATATTCATTGAGAATCTGATCATAAATCCACAATTCATCGGATCTCGACAAACACACCGCAAAAGAATATTACATTGGATAGATCTCCGAGAACATCGAGGAGAACATTGTATTGAAGATCAAAGAGAGAGAGAGAAGAAGCCATCTAGCTACTAGCTATGGACCCGTAGGTCTGTGGTAAACTACTCAAGCTTCATCGGAAGGGCAATAGAGTTGATGTAGAAGCCCTCCGTGATTGAATCCCCCTCCGGGAGGGTGCCGGAAAAGGCTCCAAGATGGGATCTCACGGGTACAGAAGGTTACAACGGCGGAAAAGTATTTTGGTGGACGCTTCTGGTCGTTTGGGAATATTTGGGAATTTATAGAGCTGGAATTAGGGTTAGGGGACCTCTGAGGGGCCCACAAGCCCTCAAGGCGCCCCCCTAGGGCGCGGCCCTGAGGCTTGTGGCCTCCTCGAGGATCTTCTGGCCCCCTCTCCAAGTCTGCTGGGTGTCTTCTGGTCCAAGAAAAATCATCGCGAAAGTTTTATTCTGTTTGGACTCCATTTGGTATTCCTTTTCTGTAAAACTCAAAAACAAGGAAAAACAGAAACTGGCACTGGGCTCTAGGTTAATAAGTTAGTCCCAAAAATAATATAAAATAGCATATTAATTAATATAAAACATCCAAAACAGATAATATAATAGCATGGAACAATAAAAAATTATAGATACGTTGGAGGCGTATCAAGCATCCCCAAGCTTAATTCCTACTCGTCCTCGAGTAGGTAAATGATAAAAACAGAATTTTTGATGTGGAATTCTACCTAACATATTTATCCATGTAATTTTCTTTATTGTGACATGAATATTCAGATCCATAAGATTCAAAACAAAAGTTTAATATTGACATAAAAACAATAATACTTCAAGCATACTAATAAAGCAAACGTGTCTTCTCAAAATAACATGGCCAAAGAAAGTTATCCCTACAAAATCATATAGTCTGGCTATGCTCCATCTTCATCACACAAAGTATTAAATTATGCATAACCCCGATGACAAGCCAAGCAATTGTTTCATACTTTTGATGTTCTCAAACTTTTTCAACTTTCATGTAATACATGAGCGTGAGCCATGGATATAGCACTATAGGTGGAATAGAATATGGTGGTTGTGGAGAAGACAAAAGAAGGAGAAAGTCTCACATCAACTAGGCGTATTAACGGGCTATGGAGATGCCCATCAATAGATATCAATGTGAGTGAGTACGGATTGCCATGCAACAGATGCACTAGAGCTATAAGTGTATGAATGCTCAAAAAGAAACTAAGTAGGTGTGCATCCAACTCGCTTGCTCACGAAGACCTAGGGCAATTTGAGGAAGCTCATCATTGGAATATACAAGCCAAATTCTATAATGAAAAATTCCCACTAGTATATGAATGTGACAACATAGTAGACTCTCTATCATGAAGATCATGGTGCTACTTTGAAGCACAAGTGTGGTAAAAGGATAGTAGCATTGCCCCTTCTCTCTTTTCTCTAATTTTTTTTTTGTTTGGGCTTCTTTTGGCCTCTTTTATTTTTTTGTAAGTCCGGAGACTCATCCCAACTTGTGAGGGAATCATAGCTTCCATCATCCTTTCCTCACATGGGACAATGCTCTAATAATGATGATCATCACACTTTTATTTACTTACAACTCGATTCTAGAACAAAATATGACTCTATATGAATGCCTCCAGTGGTGTACCAGGATGTGCAATGATCAAGAGTGACATGTATAAAAAATATGAACGGTGGCCTTGCCACAAATACTGTGCCAACTACATGATCATGCAAAGCAATATGACAATGATGAAGCGTGTCATAATAAATAGAACGGTGGAAGTTGCATGGCAATATATCTTGGAATGGCTATGGAAATGCCATAATAGGTAGGTATGGTGGCTGTTTTGAGGAAGGTATATGGTGGGTTTAATGCACCAGCGAGAATTGCGCGGTACTAGAAAGGCTAGCAATGGTGGAAGGGTGAGAGTGCGTATAATCCATGGACTCAACATTAGTCATAAAGAACTCACATATTTATTGCAAAAATTTATTAGCTATCAAAACAAAGTACTACACGCATGCTCCTAGGGGGATAGATTGGTAGGAAAAGACCATCGCTCGTCCCCAACCGCCACTCATAAGGAAGAAAATCAAAAAATAAATCATGCTCCGACTTCATCACATAACGGTTCACCATATGTGCATGCTACGGGAATCACAAAATTTAACACAAGTATTTCTACCAATCCACAATTAATCACTAGCATGACTCTAATATCACCATCTTTATATCTCAGAACAAATGCAATGAATCAGACTTCTCATATTATTCAATGCTCTTTATATGAAAGTTTTTATTATATCCCTCTTGGATGCCCATCATATTAGGACTAAATTCATAACCTAAGCAAATTACCATGATGTTTAGAGACTCTCAAAATAATATAAGTGAAGCATGAGAGTTCAACAATTTCTATAAAATAAAGCCACCGCCGTGCTCTAAAAAGATATAAGTGAAGCACTAGAGCAAATTGCCTAGCTCAAAAGATATAAGTGAAGCACATAGAGTATTCTAATAAATCATGATTCATGCGTGTCCCTATCAAAAGGTGTGTAAAGCAAGGATGATTGTGGCAAACTAAAAAGCAAATACTATCATACAAGACGCTCCAAGCAAAACACATATCATGTGGTGAATAAAAATATAGCCTCAAGTAAATTTACCGATGGATTAAAGACGAAAGAGGGGATGCCATCCGGGGCATCCCCAAGATTAGATGCTTGGTTGTACTTGAATATTACCTTGGGGTTCCTTGGGCATCCCCAAGCTTATGCTCTTGCCACTCCTTATTCCATAGTCCATCAAATCTCTACCCAAAACTTGAAAACTTCACAACACAAAACTCAACAGAAAACTCATGAGATCCGTTAGTATAAGAAAATAAATCACAACTTTTTGGTACTGTTGTGAACTCATTTTTTATTTATATTGGTGTAATATATACTGTATTCCAACTTTTCCACGGTTCATACCCCCCTATACTACCCATAGATTCATCAAAATAAGCAAACAACACATATAAAACAGAATCTGTCAAAAACAGAACAGTCTGTAGCAATCTGTAAACTTCGTATACTTATGTAACTCCAAAAATTCTGAAAAATTAATAAAACCTGGGAAATTTGTATATAAATCT
Source organism: Thinopyrum elongatum (assembly GCA_011799875.1). NCBI lineage: Eukaryota > Viridiplantae > Streptophyta > Magnoliopsida > Poales > Poaceae > Thinopyrum > Thinopyrum elongatum. Next base: position 369,879,305 of record CM022298.1, on the reverse strand, counting down.
TGTGTAAAAAATTCAGATCAAAATCACGTTTCTATGATTTATTGAATTTTTGGCAATGAGCGCAAAAGTTTCTGTTTTTCAGCAAGATCAAGTCAACTATCATCGTAGACCATCCCAAAGGTCTTACTTGGCTCAAACACTAATTAAAATACCAAAACACAATTACTACAGAGGTAATAATATGTATTTATTTAAAAACTGAATAAAAAACAAAAAACATAAAATAAAATTGGGTTGCCTCCCAACAAGCGCTATTGTTTAACGCCCCTAGCTAGGCATAAAACATAGATCTAGGTATTGTCATCTTTGGTATGCAATCCATAAGTAGCCCTCATAATAGATTCATATAGCAACTTAATTTTATTTCTTGGAAAGTGTTCCATGCCCTTCCTAACGGAAATTGAAATCTAATGTTTCCTTCTTTCATATCAATAATTGCACCAATGGTTCTAAGGAAAGGTCTACCAAGAATAATAGGACATGTAGGATTGCAATCTATATCAAGCACGATGAAATCTATGGGCAGATAATTCCTATTTGCAACAATAAGAACATCATTAATCCTTCCCATAGGTTTCTTAATAGTGGAATCCGCTAGATGCAAATTTAAAGAACAATCATCAAATTCACAAAAACCTAGCACATCACATAAAGTTTTTGGAATCGTGGAAACGCTAGCACCCAATCGGTAACACCCCATGTCATTAGCCACAGTAATCACTTTTGATAATGACAAGTCAGCATGTTTAACAGTGCATAATCATCATTAGCATCATATTGCATTTCAACTCCTAACTCAAATTCAAATTTAAGTGAAAGTCGAAAATAAAAGTTATCCAACATAGAAACTAAAATGTTCGATAAATAACAAATATTGCAGAGGCTAATCTAAAATTGTAACCAACAATTTACAAATTTGATAGGTGGCTCTAACTTTACCAAAACAGTAAGGATTAATACATATTATTTATTGTAAAAATTGTGTGAACTCAAATTGACTCCAAACTAATTTTTGGTAGTAGTAGAGGATGCCTAGTAATTATTGGAACAATTCATTTGTTTTACAAAATTCAATTTGAGGCCTAACAATTTACTAAACAGAGATATGTGAATAAATAAAAGAAAAGACAAAAGAAAACAAAACAGAAAAATAAAAAAAAAGAGAAAATCCCCCCCCCCCCGGCCCAACTGGGCCACGGCCACCAGGCCGGCCCAGCTCCCCCCCTCTCTATATGGCCTCCCCCAGGAGGCCACCAAACCCTAACCCCATCGACACTCCCCGCCCCCTCGCTTCCCCCCTCCTCCCGATCCATTTCTGGATCGAGCCGAACCCCGCGCTCGCCTCGCCGCGCGCGTGGACGCCGCCTCGACCCTGCGCCCGACGCCGCTCGACGTCGCCGTCTTGCCCCCGACGCCCGTCGCCGCACGCTCGTCGGACCTCGCCTCCCCGTCCACGCCGTCGTCCCCGTCATCCTCCCCGCGTACCACTGCTGCCCCCTACAGCTTGCGGTGAGCACCGCGCCGGTCGCGCCCCTCCTTTCCCCTCGGACACCGCTGCCTCTCGCCGCCCCGCTCGCGCTCCGGCGCGCCCAGCCGCGCCCCCCGCCGCGCCTGGCCACGCACGCGCGCGCACCGTGCTCGCCCGCCGGCCCGCCCGCGCTCGCCCGCGCCTGCTCGCGCACGCGCTGCCGCTCGCGTCGCCGCGCCCCTGCCACCGCCCGCGCGCACGCACGCGCGCCGCGCCCGTGGCCCCGTGCCACTGACCAGTGGGCCCAGTTCCCCCCTGGCCCAATGACAAGCGGGGCCCAACCCCTAAAAACGATTAAAATAAATAAATAAAAATAAAATAGAATTATTAATTAATTAATTAATTAATTAATTAGTTAATTAATTAAGTTAATTAACCCTGTTTAGGTTAATCTAATTTAGTTAATTAGTTTAATTAAGTATTAATTAATTAGTTAAACCCTAATTAACTAACCAGTCTATGACAGGTGGGACCCACGTGTCAGATGACTGCTGACGTTAGCATGATGTCATGCTGATGTCATCAACTACTGTTTCGGATAATCTTTAATTAATTAAATTCCAGAAATTAATAAAAACTTTAGAAAATCATATTAAATAATCCGTAACTCCGATGAAAATACTTTATACATGAAACTTGCTCAGAATTCCGATACGAACCCGAATACGCCCTCCGTATTCCTATCAGATGCCTCTAGCTATTAGAACATTGAACTTTTAGACCGTTTTTAGTAAATGAATAGTGCCCAACATCGATTAAATAAATACGAGTAAATTCCTAAATTAACTAAATCATTTAGTTAGGCAGTAGAACACCCCGGCATATCATTTAGGCATGTCATACATATTGTTTGCATTATTGCCGTGAATTTATTGTTTCTCTCCCCCTCCTTCTCTCTCGATAGACGCCAAGACCGACGATGCTGCACCTGGATACGACTACACTACCGATGAGCAGTCCGTTGGCGATCTCTCTCTCTTGCCAGAGCAACCAGGCAAGCCCCCCCCCTTGAGCATCCAGATATCGCCCATTCTATTCTCTTGCTTGCATTAGATTTTGCTACTGTTAATGTATGCTCCTATTCTGATGCATAGCCTGCTGTTGTAACCTGTTCATTGCTACCTTACCTGCTTATGATAAACTATTTAGTATAGGTCGGTAGTGAACCATTAGTGACCCCACCACATTATCCTTGTTGCCCCTGCTTGATCATCGATGACTCGATCAACGTGATCGTCGACCAGAGACCGACACCTCACTTCACACCCCCTTAGTTGTACGACTCTGCTTAGTTACTATCGAGTGCCGAGGGTGATACCTCGTAACGCACTTCTGATGAATACTCTGCAGTGTAGCTGTTCGATCATGGTCATCGAGGGTGATTCCTCCTTCTCCACTTCTGATACGACTCTGTCGTGCGACCCCTCAGTGTGAACCTCGAGGGTGATGCCTCATACGTTCACCCTGATGATTTCGTCGAGTGGAATCCGTCGAGGGTGATTCCTCGGGTTTCCCCCTTGATGTTATGACCACACGGTTACTTTGACCTTTGTTACAGGCGGGTCTACCCTGGTGGGTACCCGCTGGGGATCTATGGTGTCGGGTGTGCCGGAAGGGCACCCGAGTGTGACATTGTGGCGGAGCATCAGAGACTCTGATTGTCTCCGCGTGATACTAATTGAGCCTATTGGATTTGGGTGTGTGATCTGAGTGGGTCGACGTGCCCTATACGCACTACCACCACGCGGGATAATGGTTATGGGACCCTCTGCGAAGTACGTTTCTCCCGAAAGCTCGTCTTGACGTCACGATTCACCGTGCGGGCTGATTGTCGGGATTGGGCTGGATACTTCACTGATGAGCTTAGTGTCGCGCCTGCACCCCGGCCAGTCTCGCAATGCGCAGGGTGCCCAGGGCGATGGCCCAAGACCTCTGGGTGCATAGGTTAGTCCGGCGTGCTGATCTCTTTGCCAAGCCTAGGTAGAACGCTGCTTCATGTTGATCTTCCGAGGACGGGCATTACCCAGCAAGTGTGTCCGGCCAGAGTTGATCGAGCGTGTTGGGTAACAGTAGTGCACCCCTGCAGGGATGAATCATCTATCGATAGCCGGTCCTACGGTAAAGGACGCTCAGTTTATGTATCCCGATCTACTACTTGAACTGGATACTTGTTACTTAATTGAGGCTTCGGGATCGCTTTCTCGCTTGGGAGTCGAGGAAGGATCTTTAAGCTGTACTTCAACATGTTTGCTAAATAAAATGCCATTCTACTCTCTTCTACTGCTGCAAGATGATGGCCTCGAGAAGATGTTTGAAGATGCTAGTCTTCGATAGGACTAGGCCTTCTCTCTGTTCTGGCATTTCTGCAGCCCAGTCCACTTATACAGCCTTTCTCCCTTGATAATGTTGCATATGTAGTATAGATCCTTACTTGCTGAATACTTCAGATGAGTACTCACGGTTGCTTTACTTTCTCTTTTCCCCATATACCCCCACCTTGATGATACATCAGACGATGGAGTCTAGGAGCCAGATGCCACCACCAGAGCTTACTACCAGGAGGGTCCAGAGGGTACTTACTACTGGATCGAGCCAGCCGACCAGGAGTAGGATCGGAGGCTCCCAGGCAGGAGGCCAACGCCTTTCGATCTAGTGTCGCTGTTTGTGCTAGCCTTCTTAAGGAAAAACTTTTCTAACTATGTCTGTACTCAGATAATATTTGTATGACTGACTTATGTATTCGGATCTTCGGATCCCTGGTCTGTAATATTGTGGATCTCCGTTTAAATTGTGTTAGAGTTGTGTTGTGATATCTTCCCGTGAGTCCCTGTGCTTGATCGTACACGTTTGCGTGTATGATTAGTGTACAATTGAGTCGGGGGCGTCACACAATCACGCAAAGCATGGCACTCATAATATTTAATTTTAATCTTAGTAGTAGGTTCCCACTCATCATAAAGCTTTCTAGGGATTGAAACTTCCAACTCAAGTTTTACTTCAAAAGATTTCATCATAGCATCAATGATATGTTTAGTAAAAGCTTTATTTTGATTAGAAGCATGAGGAGAATTCAACATGGATTGCAACAAACAAATACAATCTATCAAAGAACAATTATCATAATTAAAGTCCTTGAAATCCAAAAGAGTGGGTTCATCGGTACTTAAAGTTTTGACCTCTCCAATCCCACTTTTATCAATTTTTGCATTAAGATCTATAAACTCCGAATCATTGGGACGCCTTCTAGCTAAAGTTGACTCATCTCTAGTCCCATCTTTATCAAGATTTATATTAGAAAACAAAGATTCAATAGGAGTCACACCAATCACTTTAAGATCTTCATCATTATTCTCGCAAAAACTAGAAGAACTCACTTTTACAAACCAATCTCGCTTAGCACGCATCCTAGCGGTTCTTTCTTTACACTCATCAATAGAAATTTTAATAGCTTTCAGAGATTCATTAATATCATGCTTGGGTGTCAGAGATCTAATTTTCAAAGAATAAATCTCAAGAGAAATTCTATCAACGTTCTTAGCCAAATCATCAATCTTGAGCAATTTTTCTTCAACCATAGCATTGAATAATTTTTGGGAATTAATAAAATCTTTAATATTGTTCTCAAGATCAGAGGGCATCTTATTTTAATTTCCATAAGAATTGTTGTAGGAATTACCATAATTATTAGAGGAATTACTAGGAAACGGCCTAGGGTTGAAATTACCTCTATAAGCATTATTACCAAAATTGTTCCTACCAACAAAATTCACATCCATAGATTCATTGTTGTTATCAATCAAAGTAGACAAAGGCATATCATTAGGATCGATAGGAGCACTCTTACTAGCAAACAATTTCATAAGTTCATCCATCTTTCCACTCAAAGTATTAATTTCTTCAATCGCATGCACTTTTTTTACTAGTGGAAGATCTTTCGGTATGCCATTGAGAGTAATTAGCCATAATATTATCTAGGAGTTTAGTAGCTTCTCCTAATGTAATTTCCATAAAAGTACCTCCCATGGCGGAATCTAAAAGATTTGTAGATGCAAAATTCAATCCGGCATAATTTTTTTGTATGATCATCCATAAACTTAAACCATGAGTAGGGCAATTTCTTATCATCAATTTCATCCTCTCCCAAGATTGTGCAACATGTTCATGATCAAGTTGCTTAAAATTCATTATATCGTTCCTAAGGGAGATGATCTTAGCGGGAGGAAAATACTTGGAAATAAAAACATCTTTACACTTATTCCATGAATCAATACTATTTTTAGGCAAAGATGAAAACCTAGTTTTAGCACGATCTCGTAGACAGAACGGAAATAGCTTCAATTTAATAGTATCATTATCCACATCTTTTTTCGTTTGCATATCACACAACTCAATGAAAGTATTTAGATGGGATGCGGCATCTTCACTAGGAAGGCCAGAAAATTGATCTTTCATAACAAGATTCAGCAAAGCGGCATTAATTTCATAAGATTCCACACTAGTGGCGGGAGCAATCGGAGTACTAATAAAATCATTATTATTAGTATTGGAAAAGTCACAAAACTTGGTATTTTCTTGAGACATCGTGACAAAGCAAGCAATCTAGCACACAAGCAACCAAAAAGCAAACAAAAAGATGAACGGAAGAAGGGCGAAAAAAGGCAAATCTTTTTGTGTTTTTCTAAAATCGTTTTAGAAGTGGAGGAGAGGAAAATGAGAGGCAAATGGCAAATAATGTAATGCAAGAGATGAGAGTTTATGGTGGGTACTTGGTAGGCTTGATGTAGAACCTCCCCGGCAACGGCACCAGAAATTCTTCCTGCTACTTCTTGAGCTTGCGTTGGTTTTTCCCTTGAAGAGGAAAGGGTGATGCAGCAAAGTAGAGATAAGTATTTCCCTCAGTTTGAGAACCAAGGTATCAATCCATTAGGAGGTACACGCAAGTCTCCAATCTATGCACCTACACAAACAATCAAACACTTGCACCCAACACGATAAAGGGGTTGTCAATCCCTTCACGGTCACTTGCAAGGATGAGATCTGATAGAGATAGATATGAAAGATTACTAAAACATAAAACAAAGTAAAAGTAAATAAATTGCAGCAAGGTATTTTTGGGTTTTTTGGTTTATAGATCTGAAAATATATGATGGAAAATAGACCCGGGGGCCATAGGTTTCACTAGAGGCTTCTCTCTTGAAAGAAAACATACGGTGGGTGAACAAATTACTGTCGAGCAAATGATAGAAAAGCACAAAGTTATGACGATATCCAAGGCAATGATTATGAATATAGGCATCATGTCTGTGTCAAGTAGACCGACTCCTGCCTGCATCTACTACTATTACTCCACACATCGACCGCTATCCAGCATGCATCTAGAGCATCAAGTTCATAAGAATGGAGTAACGCCTTAAGTAAGATGACATGATGTAGAGGGATAAACTCAAGCAATATGATGAAAAATCCATCTTTTTACCCTTGATGGCAACAATACAATACGTGCCTCGCTACCCCTACTATGTCACTTGGTGAGGACACCGCAAGATTGAACCCAAAACTAAGCACCTCTCCCATTGCAAGAAGAACCAATCTAGTTGGCCAAACCAAACCGATAATTCGAAGAGAAATACAAAGATATCAAATCATGCATATAAGAATTCAGAGAAGATTCAAATAATATTGATAGACAATCTGATCATAAATCCACAATTCATCGGATCTCGACAAACACACCGCAAAAGAATATTACATCGGATAGATCAACAAGAACATCGAGGAGAACATTGTATTGAAGATCAAAGAAAGAGAAGAAGCCATCTAGCTACTAGCTATGGACACGTAGGTCTGTGGTCAACTACTCATGCTTCATCGGAAAGGCAATAGAGTTGATGTAGAAGCCCTCCGTGATCGAATCCCCCTCCGGCAGGGTGCCAGAAAAGGCCCCAAGATGTGATCTCACGGGTACAGAAGGTTACGATGGCGGAAAAATATTTTGGTGGACGCTTGTGGTTGTTTGGGAATATTTGGGAATTTATAGAGCTGGAATTAGGGTTAGGGGACCTTCGAGGGGCCCACAAGCCCTCACGACGCGGCCCCCTAGGGCACAGCCCTGAGGCTTGTGGCCTCCTCGGGGATCTTCTGGCCCCTTCTCCAAGTCTGCTGGGTGTCTTCTGGTCCAAGAAAAATCATCGTGAAAGTTTTATTCCATTTGGACTCTGTTTGGTATTTCTTTTCTGTAAAACTCAAAAACAAGAAAAAAAAAACAGAAACTGGCACTGGGCTCTAGGTTAATAAGTTAGTCCCAAAAATAATGTAAAATAACATATTAATGCATATAAAACATCCAAAACAGATAATATAATAGCATGGAACAATAAAAAATTATAGATACGTTGGAGACGTATCACGTATATAGGTTAGATGGGGAGAGAGGGGCAGCCACGAAGGAGGGAAAGTCCCTCTTGGGGTGCCAGCCAAAGGGGGAGGAGTTGGACTCCTCCCCCACTCCAATTCGCCTCCCCCCCACACACACACAAGGAAAGGGGGCACCACCTCCACTTGGGCCTTCGTGGCCCAAGTTGCCTTCGACCACTAGGCCTCTAAAGGCCCATTGATATTTAATTAATTATAAAAGCACCATAACAATTACTAGGGCCTTTTATACATAATTTAACATCACCGGAAACATTTTCCACATATATATTAAATATCGGCAATACTCGGTATTGCCCGATAAACTCCGAAACCCTTCTGGTGACCCCGAAACGCTTCCGGTTCCTCTCAAAACTATTCTGAATATTAACAAAATTATTTCACAAATAAATCCTCGATACTTGATGAGTGATATTTTTACACTCATTTCACCTTTGTTTAAACCAAGATATTTCAATTAAAAAGAGATATTCGCTCTAATATTAGTACTAATGACTAATGAATGCAAAGGATTTGACAAATCCTCTCTTTGATGTGTTTCCGCAGGAAATGGGCTAATAAGGGAAGAAATTACATGTGGAAATGGAATGGAAGAAGAATGGAGGAGGAACAAATAACCAGGAAACGTCTGCACGGAAACAACATAAAAGACGACATTCCATACGGACGCGAGCGCCCGTATGAGCGCCCGTATGACGTGGATTCCGGGGCAGATCGTCCAACCCAACAACTTTCATTAAAGGGACCCTGTCAAAATGTGAACAGAGATACAAGCACGGAGCATAGAAGGCAGAACCTCTTCATCATCATCATCCACAAACCCTAGCCGCTGCCATCTCCATAGCCATGTCCATAGCCGTCTCCACCATCGCCATAGTGCTCATCCATCCCATTCATACTTGTAATCGTGCATCGCACAAGGCATCCATTGTAAAACATATTGCAATATATCAATCTCAAGATGTGTTCTTCAATGTTTTCTTCCTGCGATCTAATCTCCATGTGTGAGTAGTTCGGTAAGGTATGGGTTGAGGCATAAGCCTTGCAACCCGAGGTATTTGTTAAGGGGATCAATGGAAGGCTTTGATATAACATCACGTATGCGTAAAATAAAATTGTTACGTGAAGATGTCTCTTGTCTTGTTCGCGATCTTCATCCCTGCAGGTACCCAGGATCATGGAGATCGAGCACCGGTGAGGCTAGGAGCAAGGAGACCGTGAAGTGTTATACCGAACACTGGTGACAGTAAGGTTTAGTAGGGTAACATGGATCATATCCTTGGGGAGAAATGAAGTGTAGTCATTACATGCCCAAAGCTCTTGTGTGATTTCATTATCTTAATTATTGAGGTAACCCCGCACGACAGATAGGATCTGCGGTAGGACAACTAATTCTTGATGCAGGACTCGTGCCGGTCAAGATGTTATTTGGACACATCCCCCAATTCGATCCGTAGCAAGTACATCTCAACGGGTAACTTCCAGCGCTGAAACTAATATCATATTTCATCCCATTGCAAATACAAGGTTGTAAGCATAAGACCTCATACTTGTACCTCTTTTTATTATAAGTGTTTGAATCACTATTTGCTTGTTGATCTGGTCAAAAGCTGGATTTGATACTTTGACGAAAGCTTGGTAGAGACCATCGCTTCAAGGGAATCTTCCTTTCGTGGGTTCGATAACCCAAGGTCACCCCTGGGGAAATAGGTGCGGGATACTCTTTTCTGTTCCAATACCGGATCAATAAAAAGGAGATATCAAGCACTTTTTCTGGCGTCGTTGCCGGGGAGGAGTTTAGTATTCCTAGTCTTTGTGTTTAGAGTTTTTGTTAAAGTTAATTTTTAGTTTTGTGTTTACTTTTCTATTTTTAGTTTAAGTTTTAATTTTTAGTTTCAAGTCTTGTCAGTTGAAAAACTAAAAGATTACCATGGCTCATAATATTGGGAGTTTTGCTACTTCCAGCAACAACTTCATGCGTGAGCCTATAGCACAATTTGAGATAGCAGGCGCTGAGTATGAGATTAAACCGAACTTAATTTCCATGGTTCAACATGACCAATTAGCAGGCTCTGCTTCTGAGGATGCCGGTATGCACCTACACAATTTCACTGTATTATGCAACATGACACGCATAAAGGATTATGATCCTGACGCACTGAAATTGCGTCTATTTCCTTTTTCCTTAAGAGGAAAAGCTAAGGAATGGCTTCTTGCACTACCTAAGGGCAGTATTACTTCTTGGGATAATTGTTGCAGTAAATTCTTATCTAAGTATTGTCCACCTGCAAAGATTATGCAATTACGTTCTCAGATTACATGTTTCAAGCAAGAGGAACGTGAGCCACTAGCACCTGCGTGGGATAGAATGAAAGAAGCTATTAGAAACTTTCCCAACCTTGGAATGGAGGAATGGTTAATTCTCCATATGTTTTATAATGGTTTGAATCATATGTCAAAACTATGCTTGATACAGCTGCAGGAGGAATGATCATGGGAAGCCCATAGAATATGTCAAGAAATTATTAGATGATATGCAAGAGAACCATGTCCAATGGCATGTTGAGAGAACCACCGCTAAAAGGGTGAATGCCATAGAAGAAAGTAGCACGGAGTTAACAGCCAAGCTAGATGAACTTATCTCCGCGATAAAAGGTAAAGAAGAGGTAAGCGTGAATGCTATCACTAATGAAGAAACTAGCGATGTGAATTTTATCGCTCGTAATAGCTACAATCCTAATTGGAAAAATAATGGATATGCTCCCAGACTTCCTTATCCTAGTAATGGAGGAGCATCAAATAATTTTAATGGAGCTAATGCTAGCAATAGAAATACTCTTGAAGAAGCTCTAAAAAGTTTTATAGCTAGTCAGACTGAGCAGAATGAAAACTTCAAGAATATCTTGAAGAACCATGATAAGTTACTTGGTGAATTAACCAGTAAGGTTGTTGGACTAACGAATGATGTGCAGATACTTGAAGGAATATCCAAGAATATGGAAGCACAAGTGGCTAAAATAACAGAGAGCCAAACACTAATATTGGCTAAGTTTGTAGGTAAACCGGAGCCTAATCCAATTAAAGAAGTTAAAATGGTAAGAAGCAATGAGGAGAAAGATGAAGTACTTGACACAAGTCATGTGCCAGAGTACAATTATACCATTGCAGATTTTGTCAATATGATATCCATGAAATATCCACTACCGGAGGTAACTAACTATGAAGCATATAATGTTTTTGTTGAGCAAGTTGCAACCAAGGTACGTGAATTCGATGATGAAAGGAAGAAGCTCTATAGTAAGTTACCAGCTAAGCAAGAGGATGCTTTTGAACCTACCATAGAAATTGCGGTAGGATTGAATAAATTCAGTGCTTTATGCAATCTTGGGGCAAGTGTTTCCACAATCCCCAAATCAGTTTATGATAGTATCAATCTCAGTCCTTATGCTAATACCGAGATCCTTTTGAATATGGCTAATTCTAATTTTACTCAGGCAGTAGGCAATAAGCATGTTGTTATAGTTCAAATTAATTACCCTGTCATGATTGATCTTGTCATAGTAGATATGCCTGAAGATCCAATAGCTCCTATAATTCTTGGTAGACCTTTTCTAAGGACTATCAAAATCGTGATAAATGTGTTTGAAGGAAATGTCAGATTTGATATACCCGCTAATGATCCTTTTGTGAGACATTTTGTCGTGGTTTTAGCACGGCAGATGTCCTAGTGTGAGGACTTAGATGTGAGGCCATGGCAAACGATGATTAGCTTGTTGGGGTTGAGCGGGACGAGAGACACGAGTTACCTAGGTTCGGCCCCTCACTGTGGAGGTAAGAGCCTACTCCTGCTTTTCTGCTTATTGCTTGAGTATCAATTACAAGGGAGCAGATTCGCTTGGCCTAGCAATCGATTGATTTTCGCCTGCTCTATCTACCCTTGAGACTCGCCTTTATATACAGGTCGAGGCCCAGGGTTTACAAGAGTCCGGGTCGTACTACGATCTGTGACTCAGCATGTTTACAACTTGTCCCCTAAGCAAGGAAACTCCGGGTGACTTGAGCTTGGGGAACTAGAGTCGCCATCTTCAGATGCTTGGGCCCTAAGGCAGCCCACTTGGTGAGCCACCCTATGGGTCTTGTTCCTAGGCGCCTCAGTCCATCTGGATCCTTGCTCCTTAAGCCGCCACCTGGATGACCCGGGCCAATTAGGGCGGGTTATATCACGGGGTTATATCCCCAACATTAGGCCCCAGATTGATTTGAATTTCATTCATGTCAATCTTCGTCATTTAATCTGGCGGCTTATCTTATGATCCGGCATGCCTCTTCTTGGGTCAGGACATGTTGGCTTACATCACTTTTAGACTTGTAATTTTCTTGCCTCCCCGCTGATGACATCATTCACCGGAAAACCAGGAAACCAATGATGACATCACAACGGATCTTTGTATATATCCACTTAGCCTGAAGATTGAGGGGCCTGTGGCTCCAAAATTTACTGCGCCCTTCGATTCTCGCACCTGCCTTTTACTCTTCGTCTTATAAATATACGCGGGGGGGGGGGGGGGGGGGCGGCCCTCTTTTTCACTCTTTACCGTGCCCCCTCGCTTCTTCTTCCTTGTCAAGCTCAGGTCTTCACCGCACCGTTGCCTCCGTTCGTCTGCCACCGGCGAACTCATCCAGGAGCGCGATGCCATCGCCAAAGTCTAGCCATGCACCGCCGCTTTATTTCTACGACCGTCAGGTGCGCCATCCCTCTTTCTTCAGATCTGTAGCGGTTCGTCCGAGTTCATCGGAGTTCATACCTCCATTACCACCATTGTTAGCATAGATGTAGTTTTGTAAAGTTTCCTCGAAGAGATATAGCGGCGGGGTTAGTGACACCATTTTTATATCTGAAAGTATTTAGATCCCCTTAGAATCTGTTGGTCAGGCCACTACTGCTTCCATACTTCACCTTTAGGTTTAGCAATTATTTTCCTTTTTTGAGCAGTTGTAGATCCATAATTGTAGCCGCTTCGGTTGAAAACTGTTTGTGCCACACTTAATAAAAATGTAGATGTCTTCAATCTTCATAAGCCGCCCTTATAAGTGCCGGCTCACCATTGTAATTACAACCCGCCATGTGATAAAAATTGTCCTGTTTAAATGTCGACTTATACCAATCAATGTAACCTGCCATTTATGCTGCTGTAGTTTTCGCACCATCGACTCAACATGTCGGAACCCATCAATTGTAATTGGGTGGCTTCCCAAGTCTCTGAACTTATGCTCATGGATTACGAAGATCAAGGCCTGTTACCAGCTAAGGAGGAAATTGGCTGGCGGGTTGCCCTTGGAGATGAAATTCCACAACCCGGCGAAGGAGAGGTCATGGTCTTCGTAGATCACCTTCTTAGAGGCTTTTCTCCACCTGGGTCCAAATTCTTCCGGGACTTCTTACACTTATTCAATCTTCACCCTCAAGACCTTGGCCCAAATTCTATTTCCAACCTGTGCCAATTCCAAGTGTTTTGTGAGGTGTATCTTCAAATAGAGCCTACCATTCCTCTCTTCAAGGAATTTTTCTATTTTAACCGCCAAATGGAGTTTGCTTATGGCCCCAGTTTAGAACTTGGTGGAGTATCTGTCCAAAGGTGCCGAAACGGCTCATTTCCTCCAGTTACACTTCCAAATCATCCCAAAGGATGGATCAAGACTTGGTTCTACTGCAAAAATACAGCCCCAGCCTGCGAGAACCCCCCACTGGGTTATAGAGCAGATCGTCTGCCTATGGATTTTGATATTACTAGCCGGGTTATTCCAGAAGAACACGCTCAAACTGCCCATGTGTATTCAAAACTCAGGGCCTTGCTAGCCCATGGCTTGACTGGTGTCGATCTAACCCGTTGTTGGGTCACCTGGAGGATTCTTCCGTTGAGCCGCCGCAGTAGTTTGATGTGTAACTACTCTGGCAGTCCCAATGACGCTCAGAGATACAGCGACATTGACTTGGGCGCTGATGAAATAAACAAAATTGTGAATAAATTACTTGGAGAGCCTCAAGACGCCTGTAACAAGACGGGGCTGACTCCTTTTTGTACTCTCAACCTAGCTCCTCTAGTAAGTATACGCACAATCACTTATCCGGCTTATGAATCATTATTTTGACAAATCCCATCTGTTAACTTTATCTAACTATGCAGGCCGACTCTCCTTTTTGGAAGAAGAAGAAAACCCAAGTGACCAAAACAAAAACCGTGTCCAAGAGGAAGAACAAGGCAGCTGCAGATGAGCCGGCAGCTAGGGGCGAGTCACCACTAGTTGATGTCCTATCAGAGGTAGCACTTGACTCCCTTGGCCATCTCTTTATCGAACTAGCTGACACCTCCTACTCTCAGGGTGATGTTGCTACAAGCCGGGCCGAGGACACTGAGGTAATTTCCATCTCTTCCGGCTCAGACTCCTTGTCTCCAAAGAAGATAAGGCGGGTCATCTGGAAAGTACCCTTTTCTCATCTAGATGCTCATTTAGACCCGAACTTTATTTTGAAGAAAACTCAGTACGAGTCAAGGCGCCAAACTCGGAGTGGCGGCTCTGGCGATCTAGTGGCCAAGTTAACTCATGAACCATCTATTCACAAATGGCGTAGCGAGGTGCCACACAGTACAACTCCTTATTTACCCAAAGCCGGCTTTATCAGGCAGCCTCTTAACCCTTCAGATTCAAATTATCAGGAGTGGCCACCATCTTCAGGAGACTCATCTGCCACTCAACTGCCGAGTTTGGTCATAAACCCTGGGTGAGCAACTATACCTAATTTGTTGACAGATTTGACTTTATTGTCATGTGTTCTTGAACATATCATCTTGATCACAGGGCCAAGGCCAAGAGCAAGAAAAGGAAAATGGACGAGTCTTCCATAACCCTTGAAATCCCTGAGTCAGAAGAGCAGGTACTGGTGACCCCTGAAGTTCATACTGAAAATCTTGAAGGTCGCCATGATGATCAAGTGGAACTGCCCCAACAAGATGAACCAATCGAAACCGAAGCTATGGATACCATAGCTAACCTAGTGGACAATCTTAACCCGGCAAGCCCAGTTCCTGCTTCAAGTCATGCCAAGGCAGCGGAAGATGTTCTTCCCTTTGAGAAGAATGACGAAACCGTCATTACTGGGGAGGCTTTTAATCCGCCCCAAGCCTCCAGCGTGCTGGCCAAGGTTGTGGCCAAAGATGAAGCACCCTTATCTGACAAGGGAAAATCCAAACTGGAGCTGCCCAATTATGAAGACTTCAGCGCAGAAGAACTGCATGCGGGCTACTTGGCCCGCCTTTCTACCAGCCACGACATGGAAGCCGACATGGTTAATATGATGAGGAAAAAATATGAGGACCCAACTGCCACTAGCAATACATATATCCTTCTGCAGCCCAAGTCTTAAATATAGGAAGACCTGAGTATGTTTAAGACTTAAAATTCCAGCTTTAAATTCTGATAGGGTAACCTCCAAGGGCTAGGTTATCATATTGATGATAAGCCGGTTCTTCATATACATGCTTAATGAAATGTCATGTAGCCTCCGAGGGCTGGCTCATCTTCTAGAGACGAGTCGGGTCTTTCAATATGTTAGAATTTTTGAAGTTTCGACTTGTAGTCCCCAAGGGCCGGCTCATCTTCCTGAGATGAGTCGGATCTTTCCATACTATGAGATTTTTGAAGTTTTGACCTGTAGCCCCCAAGGGCCGGCTCGTCTTCCTAAGATGAGTCAGATCTTTCCATACTATGAGATTTTTCAAGTTTCGACTTGTAGCCCCCAAGGGCCGGCTCATCTTCCTGAGATAAGTCGGGTCTTGTACTCATTGAAAGGAGAAAAACTGACAGGCATTAGCCCCCAAGTGCCAAGTATATTGCTTGCAATCTACTTGGGACTTCTTCATTAATCTTGATTTGATAATGCCCCCAAGTGTTGGGTTTGTCAGTACAACCGGTTTAACAAATTATCTCTATTTTGCAGGAGGCTTTAAGCACAACCAAGTCAAACTTGTCCGGCTTGAGAAAAGATTTGGAGAACGAACAAGCTCTGTGAACTAAGGCAGAGTCAAGCCTGGAATCTTCTTTGGCGGAGTTGGAGAAAATCAAGGAGGCTTTTGAGACGGAGAGAAAATCCTTTGAATCTGAGAAAGCCGCCTTAATCCAACATGCAGAAACCGCTGAGAAGCAACTGACCATAGTGAACGATGAGATTGCCGGGTTGAAGCAACATATTGCCAAAATGACTCAAGCTATCTTTGGTAAGTACATCATTGAATCAACATAAATGACCTGCCTGGCGGCTTGAATATTTGAATATATTTTACCTGGCGACTCATGTTTGAAACATGTTGTAGGTGCCAGGGGCGCCAATCTTGGGCAGAACATGCTTACGAAGTTGAAAGCTGTGTATTCCTTAGCAGAAAAATTATATGCGGGAACTCTTCGCACCCTTGTGGTTGTATCAGGTGGTAAGGAGCCCCCGCAGCGTATAAAAGATGTGCTGGACCAATTGTCAACTATGCCCAGACAAATTGAATAACTGAAGATGTCAGCCGCCCGAGCAGGAGCGATAACCTCGTTAAGCTGGGCAAAAGCTTATCAAACAGAGTTGGACCCTGAGGAGATGGCTGGCGGGTTTCTGCAATATAAAGATGACGGGTCTGAATTCACCCCGATGGATTATGCTCAGTGTATCAGAGAGATGCGAGTAGTGGCGTGTCAGCTAGCTCGAGAACTTGATCTGAAGAAGTACCAGCCGGCTTATGACAGCAATAACACGTGAATCAAGGCGCCTTATTTTGACGTTTTGGATTTAACTCCGCAAAGGCATAAGCATACTTTCACCTCTGATATCGACCCTTCTCGTATCATGAATGATGAAGCCATCTTCAAAGCTTTAAATGGTATCAACTGGAACTCGGACAATCTCCAGATTGCAAGCGAAGAAGAGCCAGCACAGGATGACCCGGGGACTTCAACTTCACGACGGCAGCGTGATGTTAACCCGTCGAGGCGTAACCCAGACAACACAAGAACCGGCTTATAGGAGTAGTTGCACTCCTTAGAAAAACTTTGTTGAATTTTGTGGGCTCAACTGAAGCCTTGTAATAGGCTTTAGCAAACACTTTGGTGCGCTGTCGTGCCTTCGTGCACGTTTATTACTCTTATGATCCAATAGCTATGTTAATAACCTGCTTTGGCTGTCTTGTCTTTGTCTAATATGCTTTATTTGCTAGCACTATCCTTTGAATAAGGGTGCCCATCTGATATTTTGATGCATAGGTTGTATAGGGTTGTAACAATAACCCAACAAGTCACCAATTGGCGACTTATAGTCACAATATTTGTTTGCTAAGAAGCAACTGGGGATTGATAACCCGGCGGCTCATGGCCAAAAGAAGCTCAATATTGATCATTGCTAACCCGGAGTTCCTTTGACCTGGCGACTTAAAGTCTGTGCAATAACATGACCAAGAGCAAAAAATTCCTGCAATTACAGAGATAAAGCATACAAATATGTACAGTAAATAAATTATAAGTCGGCTTTCGAGGCTCGACAAAAAAGACCGGCTTTCGAGGCTCGCGTCTTGCTTCAATGAAGCTTTTGGTTTATCCTCGCTTTCCATAAGCTGGCTCTCACGTGACTTAAACCGCCATTTTAACTTTAACAAGTTTAGGGTCATAGACATTGACTTGTTAAGAGTACGGCGGGTCACCTTTCGGAGTAGCATCTTGCTTAAAGGCAGGTTTAACCAATATATTGTGGCATTTTTTGCCTAGTCAAGAGGGTGAGAAAGCTAAACTCGTTGAGTTGGAAGCCCCCAAGTGACCTATGAACAACAAATAAAAGACTCATGCACGATATACGAGATGAAACGACAAAGGCCCCGAGTTTCGGGGATGCCGACTTTATTATATTTGATCATAAAATTTATATACATGATATGTATGTACAATGACTAGAGCCAGTGGCTCAAGTGTAGTAAGGCCGAAGATGAGCAATGTTCCAGGGCCTGTTTGTCTCCTCCTCAGAGGTACATGATTTATTGTGCTCGCGTATGTCGATGACATAATATGACCCATTGTTGAGGTTCTTGCTAACCACAAACAGCCCTTCCCAAGGCGGTGAGAGCTTATGCATGCCTGTCTGATATTGAATCAAACGGGGCACTAAGTCGCCCTCCTGGAAAGTGCGACTTCGAACTCTACGGTTGTGATAGCGATGTAGGTCTTGCTGATAAATTGCTGATCGAGCCGCCGCGAGATCACGTTCCTGCTCCAAAGCATCGAGAGCATCTTGTCGAGCCTTCTCATTATCTTCCTCGACATAAGCCACCACACAGGGCGAGTCATGACGGATATCGCTTGGAAGAACCACATATGCACCATAAACCATGAAAAACGGCATGTAGCCTGTTGATCTGTTGGGAGTAGTCCTAATACTCCAAAGAACCGCCGGAAGCTCTTCAACCCAACAACCCGGAGTGCGTTCCAGAGGAACCATGAGCCTGGGCTTGATCCCTTTTAATATCTCCTGGTTAGCACGCTCAGTTTGGACGTTGGACTGTGGATGAGCTACAGACGATACATCAAGCCGGATATGATCGCTTTGACAGAACTCTTTCATAGCACCTTTGGATAAATTTGTCCCATTATCAGTGATGATACTATGAGGATAACAAAAGCGGAAGATCAACCTTTTCACAAACTGAACTGCAGTCGCCGCCTCACAATTACTCATTGGCTCTCCTTCGACCCATTTGGTAAATTTATCAACTGTCACCAGTAGGTGAGTTTTCTTGTCCTTAGACCTCTTAAAAGGTCCAACCATATCAAGCCCCCAGACCACAAACGGCCAAGTTATTGGGATCATCCTCAACTCTTGAGCTGGCACATGAGCCTGCCTTGCAAATTTCTGGCAGTCATCACACTTTTTGACAATATCCTCTGTATCAGCATGAGCCGTCAACCAGAAAAACCCATGTCTAAAGGCTTTAGCCACTAGAGATCTTGACCCGGCATGATGACCATAGTCCCCAGCATGGATTTCTTGAAGAACCTCACGGCCTTCTTCAGGGGAAACACAACGTTGAAACACACCCGTTACACTTCACCTGTGCAACTCGCCATTGGCAATTGTCATGGATTTAGATCACCGGATGATTTTCCGCGCCAAGAGTTCATCTTCTGGTAACTCGCCTCTGGTCAAGTAAGCCAAATAAGGCAGAGTCCAATCTGGAATAGCACGAAGAGCCGCCACCAACTGCCCCTCCGGGTCAGGAATAGCGAGGTCTTCCTCTGAAGGTAGCCTGACAGACGGGTTATGGAGCACATCTAGGAACACATTAGGGAGGACCGGCTTACGCTGAGATCCAAGCCGAGACTAAGCATCATCCGCCTCATTGAGCCGCCAGTCGATGTGATCCACTTGATAACCTTTAAAGTGACCAACAATGTTGGTGACTGCCCGACGATAAGCCGCCATGAGGGGGTCTTTAGAATCCCACTTCCCTAACACTTGCTGTGCAACAAGGTCTGAGTCGCCCAAGCACCTAACCCGGCTCAAGTTCCTTTCCATAGCCATGCGGAGCCCATGTAGCAAAGCTTAATACTCAGCTGCATTATTAGTACAGGGAAACATAAGCCTCAAAACATAACAGAACTTGTCACCTCGCAGGGAAGATAAAATAACTCCAGCCCCCGAGCCTTCCAATTGCCTGGAACCATCAAAGTGTATCATCCAGTATATGTTATCCGGCTTCTCCTCAGGTGCTTGCAGCTCTGTCCAATCATTAATGAAATCCACCAGAGCCTGAGACTTGATAGTAATCCTGGGCACATATTTCAAATGATGTGGCCCAAGCTCAATTGCCCACTTAGCAACCCAGCCCGTGGCCTCTCTGTTTTGTATGATATCTCCCAAAGGGGCTGAACTGACCACCATGATTGGATGTCCAAGGTAATAGTGCTTCAACTTGCGACTCGCCATGAACACTCCAAACACCAATTTCTGCCAGTGTGGGTATCTTTGCTTGGACTATGTTAAAACTTCACTGACATAATAAACCGGCCGCTGGAATGGGTATTCTTTTCCTGCCTCCTTGTGCTCCACGAGAACTGCCACGCTGACAGCTTTGTTATTAGCCGCCACATACAGGAGCATAGGCTCTTTGTCGATCGGAGTAGCCAAGATGGGCGGCTCAGCCAACTGCTTTTTAAGCGCCTCAAAAGCCTCATTAGCAGCATCATTCCAGACAAAGTGGTCAGTCTTTTTCATCATCCGATACAAAGGAATCGCCTTCTCACCCAGGCGTCTTATGAACCGGCTCAGGGCTGCAATACGACCCACCAGGCGCTGGACATCATTGATACATGCCAGCTTAGACAGAGAGGTGATGGCCTTGATCTTCTCCGGGTTAGCCTTAATGCCCCGCTCTGAAACCAGAAAACCTAGCAATTTGCCTGCAGGTACACCAAAAACACACTTGGCCGGGTTAAGCATCATCTTGTACACCCGAAGATTGTCAAAGGTTTCCTTCAGATCAGCAACCAAGGTTTCCTTCTTCCTTGACTTAACCACAATGTCATCCACATAAGCATGGACATTGCGCCCAATCTGTCCATGAAAACAATAATGAACACAATGCTGGTAAGTCGCATGGGCACTCTTGAGCCCAAAGAGCATAGAGACATAGCAGAAAGCTCCAAAGCGCGTGATAAAAGTTGTTTTCTCTTGATCCTCAACTGACATCTTGATCTGATGATAACCAGAATAAGCGTCCAGGAAGCATAAACTCTCACAACCCGCCATTGCATCAATAATCTGGTCGATACGGGGGAGAGCAAACGGATCAGCCGCACGAGCTTTATTGAGGTCCGTGTAATCTACACACATACGCCATGTGCCATTTTTCTTGAGTACGAGCACAGGGTTAGCCAGCCACTGAGGGTGAAAAACTTCAATGATAAACCCGACAGCTAGAAGCTGGGCTACTTCTTCTCCGATAGCCTTACACCGCTCTTCATTGAAATGGCGAAGGAACTGTTTGACCAGCTTAACCTTAGGATCTACATTAAGGTGGTGCTCAGCGAATTCTCTCGGTACACCCGGCATGTCAGAAGGTTTCCATGCAAAGATGTCCCGATTCTCGCGGATGGACTCGATGAGCGTGCTTTCCTATTTGGGATACATCCCAGCACCAATGGTGAACTGCTGGGAAGAGTCGCTAGGGACAAAATCCACTTGCTTTGTATCATCAGCCGACTTAAATTTGAGCAGAGGGTCCTGTTCAGTAGTAGGCTTCTTCAGAGGGGTCATGTCAGCCGGGTTAACATTGTCCTTATAGAACTTGAGTTCTTCGGTACCACAAGCCACCTCTGCATAAGCAGCATCACCTTCCTCACACTCCAAGGCAAGTTTACGATTACCATGAACCGTAATTGTCCCTTTTGGCCCTGGCATCTTGAGCTGCAAGTAAATATAACAAGGGCGAGCCATAAATCGAGCGTAAGCCGGCTGGCCGAACAATGCATGATATGGACTCGTAATTTTGACCACCTCAAACCACAAAGTTTCTACTCTGTAGTTGTATTCATCACCAAAAGCTACCTCCAGGGCGATCTTCCCAACAGGATAAGCCGACTTGCAGGCACGACACCATGAAAGACTGTAGAAGACGGCTTAAGATCCTTCTCTATGAGATTCATCCGCCGAAAAGTGTCATAGTACAATATGTTGATGCTGCTGCCACCATCCATAAGTGCTTTAGGGAATTTATAACCACCCACTTGGGGGGCTACCACCAGGGCCAGGTGACCAGGATTATCAACCCGGGGCGGGTGATCCGCCCGGCTCCACATTATTGTGTGCTCTGACCACCTTAGATACTGTGGAACAGCCGGCTCAACTACGTGAACCGCCCGCTTATGAACTTTTTTATCACGCTTGCAAGTATTTATAGTAAAGACGTGATACTGGCCACTGTTTAACTGCTTAGGATTACTCTGATACCCAGACTTGTTACTCTGCTGCCGATTACCCTGACCAGACTGTTGGTTATGACCCCCATGGTTTTCTTGGTTTTGATACCCGGAGTTTGAGCCGCCTCCACTGAAGCCGCTCCCGGGAAGCCGCCTGAGCTTGAACTACCGGACGGCCCGTTATCATTACCATGATGCTAAAAAGACTGGTTCCTGAACTCCTGCATGATGTAACAATCCTTCCAAGCATGACCAGACGGCTTGTTAGGATAGCTGTGCTTTGGGCACGGTGCATTAAGGGCCTCCTCGTAATTCTTGGGCTTTCCCCCATTATAAGGCTGCTTGCCATTGCGACACTGATTTTTGAAACCTGCATTGGTGTTAGCTACAAAATCTGACCTGCCATCGAAGTGTTTGTGCTTCATACCATTGCCATTATTATTTTGCATTGGGGTGTTCTGCTGCTGACCCTTGCCGCCATCGTTTTTCTTGCCCTTGCCTGACTTATCATCATCGGAGGTAGTATCCTTTGTACTATCTAAATCAGCATACCTGGTAAGTACGCCCATGAGATTGCACTTGTGCTTAAGCCGCCCGAGCTTCTGCTTAAGAGGCTGAAAGTGACAGTTCTTTTCCAGAATCACAACCGCTTGAGCCGGCCCAATGTTGTCTGAAGAGTGGATGATGGTGGCGATCCGGCGAGCCCAATGATGGGCCGACTCATCCTCACGCTGCATATAGTGCTCCAAATCCACAATGGTCATCTACTGCTTGCAAGTTCCTTGAAAATTCTGGATAAAGCGTTCCTTCAACTCTGCCCATGTGTGGATGGAGTTGGGGGGTAGGTTCTTCAACCATGTGCGAGCCGGCCCTTCCAACATCATAGTAAAGTACTTGGCGCACACTGCATTGCTGACATCCAACATCTCCATGGCCATCTCGTAACTCTCGACCCATGCTGCCGGCTCAAGATCCATCGTATAGTTGGGTATCTTACGAGGACCCTTAAAATCCTTCGGCATGCGCTCAACACGTAGAGCCGGCACGAGACACGGTACGCCAATGGTCCTGCTGCTCAACCCGGCCCCTGCCAATGCGGAAGAAACTACCGGGGGCGGCTGATAAGCCTCCTAGTTTACTGCTTCGGCATCATGATGGGCCCTTGCCTCATCGGACACACCATTACGCTGTGGTGTTCCAGGTGGCGTGAGTTGTGAAACAATTCCACATTGTTTTAAATGAAGGCCAAACTCGTAACTCAAATATTTGCCTCCACGATCAGATCGTAGAAACTTTATTTTCTTGTTACGATGATTCTCCACTTCACTCTGAAATTCTTTGAACTTTTCAAATGTTTTAGACTTGTGTTTCATCAAGTAGATATACCCATACCCACTCAAATCATCTATGAAGGTCAGAAAATAATGATACCCACCGCGTGCCTCAACACTCATTGGACCGCATACATCGGTATGTATTATTTCCAATAAGTCATTAGCTCACTTCATTGTTCCGGAGAACGGAGTTTTAGTCATCTTACCCATGAGACATGGTTCGCAAGTATCAAGTGATTCCAAAAGTCCATCCACATGGAGTTTCTTCATGCGCTTTACACCAATATGACCTAAACGGCAGTGCCACAAGTATGTTGCACTATCATTATCAACTTTGCATCTTTTGGCATCAATATTATGAATATGTGTATCACTACGATCGAGATTCAACAAGAATAGACCATTCATTAAAGGTGCATGACTATAAAAGATATTACTCATATAAATAGAACAACCATTATTCTCTGACTTAAATGAATAACCGTCTCGCAATAAACAAGATCCAGATATAATGTTTATGCTCAACGCTGGCACCAAATAACAATTATTGAGGTCTAAAACTAATCCTGAAGGTAGATGTAGAGGTAGCGTGCCGATGGCGATCACATCGACCATGGAGCCATTCCCGACGCGCATCATCACCTCGTCCTTAGCCAATCTTCATTTATTCTGCAGCTCCTATTTCAAGTTACAAATATGAGCAACCGAACCAGTATCACATACCCAGGCGCTACTACGAGCATTGGTAAGGAACACATCAATAACATGTATATCAAATATACCTTTGTTCACTTTGCCATCCTTCTTATCCGCCAAGTATTTGGGTCAATTCTGCTTCCAGTGACCTTTTCCTTTGCAGTAGAAGCACTCAGTTTCAGGCTTGGGGCCAGCTTTGGGTTTCTTCATGGGAGCGGCAACTTGCTTGGCATTCTTCTTGAAGTTCCCTTTCTTTCCCTTGCCCTTTTTCTTGAAACTAGTGGTATTGTTAACCATCAACACTTGATGCTCTTTCTTGATTTCTACCTCCACCGATTTCAGCATCGCGAAGAGCTCAGGAATCATTTTCGTCATCCCTTGCATATTATAGTTCATCACGAAGCCTTTGTAGCTTGGTGGCAGTGACTGAAGAACTCTGTCAATAACACTCTCAACTGGAAGATCAATTCCCAGCTGAGACAAGTGGTTATGATACCCAGACACTTTGAGTATGTGTTCACTGACATAACTGTTCTCCTACATCTTGCAGCTATAGAACTTGTTGGAGATTTCATATCTCTCAACCCGGGCATTAGCTTAAAATATCAACTTCAGCTCTTGGAACATCTCATATGCTCCGTGGCGTTCAAAACGTCTTTGAAGTCCCGGTTCTAAGCCGTAAAGCATGGCACACTGAACTATTGAGTAGTCATCAGATCGAGCCTGTCGGACATTCATAGCATCTGCAGTAGCTCCTGCAGCAGGTCTGTCACCTAGCGGTGCATCAAGGACATAATTCTTCTGTGCAGCAATGAGGATAATCCTCAAGTTACGGACCCAGTCCGTGTAGTTGCTACCATCATCTTTCAACTTAGCTTTCTCTAGGAACTCATTAAAATTCAAGGGAACAGTTGCACGGGCCATTGATCTACAACATAGATATGCAAAAACTATTAAGACTAAGTTCATGATAAATTTTAGTTCAAATAATCAAATTACTAATGAAATCCCACTTAAATCAACATCCCTCTAGTTGTCTAAGTGATACATGATCCAAATCAACTAACCCATGTCCGATCATCACGTTAGATGGGGTAGTCATCAATGGTGAACATCTCTATGTTGATCATATCTACTATATGACTCACATTCGACCTTTCGGTCTCCAGTGTTCCGAGACCATGTATGTACATGCTAGGCTCGTCAAGTTTAACCCAAGTATTCTGCATGTGCAAAACTGGCTTACACCTGTTGTATGTGAACATAGAGTCTATCACACCCGATCATCACGAGGTGGTTCGAAACGACGAACTGTAGCAACGATGCATACTCGGGGAGAACACTTTTATCTTAAAATTAAGTGAAGGTATCATCTTATAATGCTACCATCGTTTTAAGAAAAATAAGATGCATAAAGGATAAACATCACATGCAATCAAGAATATGTGACATGATATGGCCATCATCATCTTGTGCTTTTGATCTCCATCTCCAAAGCATCGGCATGATCTCCATCGTCATGTCGGGGTTGTCTCGCCAACTATTGCTTCTACAACTATTGCTAACACATAGCGATAAAGTAAAGCAATTACATGGCGCTTAGTGATTGACACGCAGGTCATACAATAGTTAAAGACAACCTTAAGGCTCCTGCCGGTTGTCGTACTCATCGACATGCAAGTCGTGAACTTATTACAAAACATGATCATCTCATACATCAACATATATCCACTACAAAAAAAAGACACATCCGTGACATTTTGGCCCGAACGAATTTTTTTTTGTCATGCTTATAACACTTCTATGATGATAATTGTGACTAAAACACGTATCATCATAGATGTGGTGGGCTCCTACTTCTATGACAACAAAATCATGACAGAAAATGGGCTTTTCGTCCTGGGCAGGTCAGAGACACACCTACATGACATTCTTTGGGCTGTCCATGATGGAAAAAATCATGGTAGAAGCGAGGGCGAGGAAAATATCGGGGAGTTCTCGGTTACGGTGGGTGGTCGGGGCCGAGCGATGCACGGAGGTTTGCGCGTTTCTATCATGTACGCGCGTGTGTGCGAGGCGTTGGCTAGCTGAACCCGAGAGATCGCACTAGCTACATTACTGAACCCGAGCGATCGATCCCTTGGCTGTTAACTGAACCCGAGCGATTCATTCGCTACTGACTGAACCCGAGCGATTCCTTCGCTGCTGCTGCTAACTGAACCCGAGCGATCGATCACTGCTGCTGCTTACTGAAGCCGAGCGAGCCCCCGTGCGAGACATAGCCAGCTGGTGTTGGGTTGCCTCTCGATGAACAGTGACCATTGCTACCGTGCGTGCGGTACGTAGAACGAGTCGAGACGTGGTGAGTCAAGCCGGTTTGTTGGCTGTGGATGAACTGTTCCCGGTGGGGGTTGGATGAACAGGACCCTATGGTAGTAGGCCGTTGCCGCTAGATGAACAGGACCCCAAGGAGGCCGCCGCACCCCAGCCGGTTGGGGGTGGATGAATAGGACCCCGTGGAGGATCTATGAACAGTAGCCGATGGAGGCTGGATGAACAGTAGCTGGAGGAGGCTGGAGGAAGTCGACGGTGGATGAACAGTAGCCCGTGGAGGCTGGAGGGAGGCAGTAGACAGTGGATGAACAGGACCCCGTTTTGACCATAGGCGCTCCAACAGAAGTCCGTTTCCTTTGTTTTGTGGTACGCCAGACCCCTCCCGATCAACAGGACCCCGTTTCGACCGTAGGCCCTCGAACAGAAGTCCGTTTCCTCCGTTTTGCGGTACGCCAGACCCTTCCTGATGAACAGTACCCTGTTTTGACTGTACACGGTCGAACAGAAGGCCGTTTCCTCCGTTCTGCGGTACGCCAGACCTCGTTTTGACTGTTCCATCCAAGCCGGTTGGCTCCTGATGAACATGACGTATTCCGACCCAGTCGGTTGCCTCCCGATGAACACGACGCTGTTTCCTCCATTGCGACCCAGCCGGTTGGCTGCCGATGAACAGGATGACGTCGTTGTACGCGTTCGAGACCCCGCCCGTATGTACGTACATAGCTGTATTTACTTTCTTACAGTGTGGCTGTACGTACGTGTACACGATATAGACAGGACTCCGTGACATGCTACGTCCGCGCCTCTACTACGACACGTGGCGCTCCTTACTCGACCACAGTTCATCACTGCCGAGAGACTGATCGACCAGTATGTACGTACACGTTCGCGACCAGACAGACAATGCTACGTACGCTTCGACCGGGTGGGTCCCAGCTGTTAGGGAGGATAATGACGCACTTCCTTGCATGTGAAGATATAGCTGGTGGGTCCCAGCTATCAGGGGGAAGAATCAATTTTTTTTCCGTAGTATGGACGCACTTCCTTGCGTGCGAAGATGTAGCTGGTGGGTCCCAGCTGTCAGGGGGGAAAAGTTTTTTTCGCAAAATACGGTGGGCCTTCCGGTGGGTCCCTACTGACAGGTGGAGGAACCATTATTTCGCGCGTAATAAGGAGGCACTTCCTTGCTGCGGCCGTGGACCCACCTGTCAGCCTCTCCATGTATATTCCTCTTTCGATGGAAGTCGTTCCTTGACCACATTGACCACGCTGCATTGAGAGCACCAAGGCGGGGACGACGGCGAGGCCTAGGAAGGGAATGACCAGGAGCCGGGGAAGACTCGGCAGTTGTTTCCCACGCGAAGGCGAGTACGAGGGTTTACTGCTTCGGCTGCAGTGTGAGGCTGCCGTCGCCGGAGAATAACAGGAGGTCTGGGTGAGTACAGGGATGGCCAGGCCAGCGATGGTAGTAGGGTGGGGCGGTGAGGCCTGCACGATAGCATAGCCGGCTACGGGACGCAGGAGCAGGCGGCACGGCCGGCGATGGTTTGGGCGGCTGGAGCAAGAAGACCAGAGGTTGAAGAAGCACGACGGGCGTTGGATGGACATCGTACGGTCGCTATAGCTAGAATCATTTATATTGACTAAGTTGACAAATCCTGCGTCCCCGTCAACTTAGTAGGCCCACATGTCAGCCTCCAAATATGGTGGGTCCCAGCTAGCAGGGAGAGTATTCTTTTTTTATGCGTAATAAGGAGGCACTTCCTTGCGTGCGAAGATATAGCTGGTGGGTCCGAGCTATCAGTGGGAGGAACATTTTTTTCGTGAAATACAGAGGCCCTTCCGGTGGGTCCTTGCTGTCAGGTGGAGGAATCATTATTTTGCATGTAATAAGGAGGTACTTACTTGCGTACGGCCGTGGACCCAGCTGTCAGCCTCTCCACGTACAGTCCTCTTCCGATGGATGTTATTCGTTGACCATGTTCACCACGCCACGCCGATAGCACCAGGGCGGTGGACGACAGCGAGGCCTAGGAAGGGAATGACCCGGAGTCGGGAAAGACTCGGCAGTGGTTGCCCACGCGGTGGGGAGTACGAGGGTTTACAGGTTCGGCTGCCGTCGCCGGAAAATAATAGGAGGTGTGGGTGAGTAGAGGAATGGTCTGGCCAGCGATGGAGTAAGGTGGGGCGGTGCGGCCTGTGCGGTAGCACAGCCGGCCACGGGAGGCGGGAGCAGGCAGTCCCACCGGCGCTGGTTTGGGCGGCTGGAGCAAGAAGATCAGATATTGAAGAAGCAGCACAGCCGTTGGATTAACATCCAACAGTCACTGCTGCTAGAATCATTTGTGGACTAAGTTGACAAAGCCTTTCGTACACGTCAACCTAGTAGACCCACAAGTCAGCCTCCAAATCTGTCCCAAACAGCATACAGCCTGAAATTTCTAGCCAGATTCAAATTAATTTAAAAACTAAACATACCTTAATTTAAATCCAATGAAATTTTACCCGCACAAAAACAATGAAATTTAAAATATCAAAATCCAAAAGAAAAAAGTATTTTGGAACTAATTGCCTGTTTGCTGTATTTTTTCATTTTACAGCCCATTTCTTATTACTTATAGCCCATTTCTTATTACTTATAGCCCATTTTCTGGGCAAGCCCGAATGCATCCCTCCTCGTCTTGAAAGATTTCCGGCCCATTAGGTCGTCGAAAAGCAAGTAGGCCTACGTTGGTTATTCTGCAAAAAACAAAATAGCTGGGCTAGCCATTTTCAGAAAGGAAAAAAACTGGGCTGGTCATGTGGTAAACATATGAAATAAAAGCCTGGGCTAGACGGGCCATAGCTCCCGCACAACCCAGTTGATACCCTTCTCTATCCCGAAAACAAAAAAAAATGCTGCGCGCGCTGCTGGGTCCCGGGTGTCAGCCGCTCCTTGTGCAGTTATCTCGCTTATTGACTACGTTGACAGTGGCGTGCGACCCAGATGTCAGGAAACCATTAGGAGGAACCCTTTTTTTCTTGTAATAAAGGAGGCACTTGCTTGCCTACTGCCATGATCCTGGTGGGTCCCTACTATCATCCTCATCATGTACAGTCATCTCCTTATTCCTCTCGGTTGTTGACCATGTTGACAACACCGGAGGGCGGCGTCGCGGTGAGCGAACCAAGGCGGAGTACGATGGTGAGGACTCGGACGGGAACGAACAGGAGCTGGGGAAGATGCGCAGAGTTTTAGGGTGCGATGTGGCCGTGATGCATGCGCGGCAGCACAGCCAGCCGTGGGAGGCGGGAGCAGGCGGTCCCGCCGGCGCTGGTTTGCCTTTGGCTGCTGGAGGAAGAAGAGACTGAAGAAACACGACAGACGTTGAATGTCAATCCAACGGTCAAGGTTGGCACAATCGTTTGTTGACTAAGCCGACACCACGTAGCATACTTTTTTATAGGAAGAAAAGAAAAATTGGGCTCGTTCGCCAGATAACACTCCCGAAACTGCGACCGTTTGATCTTGTGTCGCAACTAAAACTGCCAGGAAAATGCGTTTGTTTGCCGTCCTCCTCCCAGGGAACGTTCGCCACATAAGTGACTAGCACCCTTGGTTTTCAACCGAGAGGTCTTGTGTTCGAGTCGCAGGAACCCTCAATTTTCTCCTCCTTCCTTCCTCGCAAAAAAAAGAAAAAAGAAAATCAAAGACTTGAGAAGACATACAAAACAAGCTAGTTTACTAGTAAAGAGACGTTGCTGAGTTTTAGAAAAAAGAGAGACGTGCTCCTGTAGCTGGTTCGAATCCAAACCTAGACTATGACTATATATAGTGCTATGCTACTCTGCAAGTAATGAAACTGACATATCCAACGTTCACTTCTCCTCTTCTCTACATACTCTGCCTAGCATCAGAAGCTCTGGCCGCAGCAACCATGTCCGCTGGCGGCTCGTCCACCTGCTCTTCAGCAGCCAACAACCAGATATGCACCAAGTCGCCACCCGTACCATCGCCTGTGGGTCTCATCACACCCCCGCCGGCACACGCACCGCAGCCGGTTGCTCATCACAACCCGCTGCCGTTGGTGTGGTGCCACTGCTGCAAATCACGCAGAGTCATCCGTCGTGTCTCAACCACAATCCTCAACCCTGGCTGAGTCTTCTACAAATGCCCGAATCATGGGGTAATAATATGTTTAAGTGTTGTTCGCCTGCTTTCAGTTGCTGATTTTTTAATAGTTTGGTTGATGATCTTCCAATTTGATTCATGCAGAAAAGGGAAGATTCGTGTGATTTGTATTTCTGGGAAGTTGCTGATGTGGGGGAATGGAACTATGCTGATTATTTGGTTAGCCGAGGAATCCCAATACCAGCAGGTTGGGGTGTTGGACAAGTAACTGAAGGAACGGCAGAAGAGGAAGATGCAGAGCAGAAGGTTAAAGATGCAGTTCCTCTGATCATGGCCAAGCAACAGCTGCTGAACGACCTTGACAGCAATGAGGAGATGAAAGAGCTTGTGAAGATAATGGGCAAAATCGTTGTGCTCTGTAGGATGATTGTCTATTTATTTGCAGTGTATGTAGCACTCGTGATGTATTCAGTGGCTATGACATGAGCACTTTGCTGAAACTAGTAATGAATGAAACCTGTTTAGCAGGCTGGGCGTAGTGTTGTGAACATCTAATGATTTCTATTAACGAAAATCGGGGGTATCCCCTTTTCCTCATAAATAAATAAACAGCAGAGGCCCTTTTGCTAATAAATAAATAAATTAGCAGAGGCCCTGTCGGGTTAGCTTCGTTCCCATTCGAAGACGTAGAGCAAATTGCAGTCCAACAGCAAACTATGTCATCAAATACAAGTTTCACAGCCAAATATGAGTACAACTAAACAACAATGTCATCATGTTTTAGTTGTCATACAATCACCAAACACAAATCAACATACATAATAAGTGATGTTCTCATAGCAAAATACTAAACAACAACTTCATCAGGTTTCAGTTGTCACAGCAAAGACAATTTCACATATAGTACATAAAAATTCGTCTTCTCACAGGCAAATACGAAAAAAGCAATATAATCATCATTCGCAGCAGCAGCGTCAACATCTTCGCCATGTGTATCAGTCTGAATCCTAATTCTCCCCAGTGTCATCTTCTTCTTCATCCTCAATGTCCTCGAATGTTGGCCTCTTATCCATCAACTCTCGTACGTCCACATCCCAACAGGGAATCTTTTCGCCAGCCTTATTGACGTGATGGTCCTCAAAGATACTAAGAACTTCTATGGAATCTTCTACATCAGGAGCAGTGTAAACAGCATCTTGTTGTGCAACTTCATGAAACAAATTCCTCTGCTCAAACCTTTGCAATACTCTCCAGTCATCGCTACGTGCATATGTGTCTTCCAAGAAAAATATATGTGTTGCTTGATTTGCCAAAATAAAAGGCTCGTCGGTGTGGTACGCCTCCTTGTCATTGATGGATTTGAAATAATCATCAGCTTTGCGTTTTGCGATCCTGGAAAACAGGTTGTACCAACGACAGCAGAACAGAACCACACATCGATGAACCTCGAAACTGGAGATATACTGCAACTGAACAATGTCTGTTATGTTAGCATACATTTTAGTTGTGTCATCACCGTACGTATCCATGCTCATGACGGCACTGTTTTGTGTCTTCCTGCCTTCGTCGCGTGCAAGGGTGTTGTAGCGCACATCTCCAACAACGCAAGATTCATAATGTCTTACCCGAGTATCAGGACCCATTGCTAGTGCGTAAAGGGCATCATTAACTGCCTGCCCATCCTCCCGCATCTTCTGAATCTATGGTTAGAAAATAGACAAGCTGATCATCTTATGTACTCAATATATTAAAAAAACTAACAATGCAATTCAAAAGCTTACACGGCTCTTGAACCATTTCGCAAATCATGCCATAACCAGTTTGTCAATGTTTCTTGGATTTTGCGCCAGTAACTCCTTTTTGTAGATGCTGCACAACATAGTGATCGCGTCAAACATCTAAATATATAAGAATGTGCTGCAAGTTTAGTAGATTACAATGTATAAGCTGTAGTACTTAGCACTTACTCGATATAAGGTAGAATCTCAGGACAGTTATTCAACACAAACCAAACCATTTTGTCCAAATCTTTAGGTTTGTCATCTTGTCGACCCTTCCCTGTAACTCAAACAGAACAATCGAAAACATTGAGCTCGGGATTGTCTTCACCCACCTTTTTGCTAAGATAATCAGCTGTTTCAATGTATTTTGAGCAGAATGTCAACACTTTTGTAGCAATGTAGGCCTCTGCAATGGAACCCTCAGGTCTAGCTCTGTTCTAACATAGCCCTTGAAAGTGCCTAGCTGCCTTTCAATAGGGTACATCTAGCCATACTGTACTGGACCTCTAAGTAGTGCCTCATCAGGTAGATGAACAGCCAAATGCACCATCACATCAAAGAAGGCTGGAGGATATATCTTCTCAAGGTCGCATAGGATAGTTGGTATCTTGTCTCTAAGACGCTCCAAAGATCTATCCTGATATTTCTACTGCAGAGTTCCCTGAAGAATTGTCCCAACTCTGCAACTGCTCTGTATAAGTCAGGGCGGCCCAATCCTCTAAGGATAACAGGTAAAACCCTTTGAAGTAGGACGTGGCAGTCATGAGTTTTCAACCCTTGTACCTTGTTTCCATCTGCACTGACTCTCCTTTCAGGGTTGGAAGCAAATCCATGTGGGAATCTCACACGTG
This sequence comes from Thinopyrum elongatum, assembly GCA_011799875.1. Classification (NCBI taxonomy): domain Eukaryota; kingdom Viridiplantae; phylum Streptophyta; class Magnoliopsida; order Poales; family Poaceae; genus Thinopyrum; species Thinopyrum elongatum. The sequence goes on along the minus strand of CM022298.1, from coordinate 369,846,243 downwards.
ACAGGATCTTGCAGAATTCTTTTCTTTTTACCTTGTCCAAGACGTACACAGCTGGTGCCATATCCCATGATGCACCATCAGCCTTCACCTGCAAATCGGTTCTGATACCCAGGTGTGTCAAATCAATCCTAGATTTTAAGGTATCTTTCATCTTGCCTTCAATATTAAGAAGTGTGCCAATAATGCTGTCACATATATTTTTCTCGATGTGCATCACATCAAGATTATGCCGCAGATCCAAATCTTTCCAATACTCCAAGTCCCACAAAGTGGACCTGCGGGTAAACAATAATCTCTCTTCTACCCTGCCACACTTCCTTTTCCCACTACCATTATCAGGATGGTTTCCTGGTGTAATATGCCTGACCTTCTCTAATTCCTCTTGCAACTCATCGCCGGTGAGCCTCTTTGGTGCATCACGGTTTTCATGCTTTGCATTGAACACATGTCTTCGGTATTTTGTAGGACATGGCTTGTCCTTGGCAAGGAAACTGTGGTGTCCATTGTAACAGATCTTGCTAAGTATTGCGTATGACAGCAGATTCTTGTCACAGCGAACACATGCATTGTAACCATGTGTCGTTCGCCTTGACATAGTGCCCAAAGCCGGATAATCATGGATGCACCAAATTATAATAGCACGCAGAAAGAAATCAGCTGGTGGGCTGCTATATAGGTCTCGAGTGAGAACACCCCTCCATAGCTGTTGAAGTTCCTCCACAAGAGGCTCCATGAATAAATCAAAATCCTTTCCAAGACTTTTTGGACCTGGGATGAGCAAGGCCATCATGTAGTTTGATTCTTTGGTGCAGACATTTGGTGGCATGTTGTAAGGGATAACAAGCACTGAACACATGCTATATGTGGCGCTCTGGTGGCCAAATGGGTTAAATCCATCTGTAGCTAAGCCAAGTCTAATGTTTCTTGGGTCAGCAGCAAACTTTTTGTGTTTTGGATTGAAGCTTTTCCAGTCACTAGCATGAGATGGATGGCTCATTACATTCTGATCTCTGTACTCCTGGTTCCTAGAATGCCAGAGTACATCCTCTCTTGTTTCAGCATCATGAAACAACCTCTGCAATCTTGGTATAATTGGAAAATGTCTCAGAACATTATGAGGAATCCTCATCACAGCATCGCCATCTTTCCATCTTGATGATTTGCATTTTGTGCATTCACTTAAGTTGGCATAATCCTTCTAGAACAGAACACAATTATTCTTACAAACATGGATCATATCATATCCAATTCCAACTTCACGAAGGAAATTCTTCATTTTACTGTAGGTGTGTGGTAGCTCAGACGCATCTGGGAAAGATTTGCAGAAAGTAGCCAACATCGCATCGAATGATTTGTTGGTCATCTGCTCAGATGTCTTCACCTGAAGAAAGGTGACCATAGCTGAGAATACTGCAGCTTATTTCCTGGGGTGACTGCCACGTTGCATTGTTCCAACATGCGGGCCCACCATTTTTCTTCTGCAGGTGAAAGTTCATGAAATGCGCGAGCATTTTGTAACATTGTTTCAATGTTGGTCAAACTCATTGGCTCCGCCGCCACCACCTCCTCCTCTTCCACCTGAGCATCAGGCAGATCAAGATGGTGATCTGCTACTTCCAAATAGTCAGTAACATTGACGTTCATAGCTTCACCATGATGAACCCACCTAGTATATGTGACCAACATCCCATTCAAGTGTAGATGATTTTGCACAGTTGACTGGGGTCTTGTAATTGAATTCATACAACTGCTACACGGGCAGAGCACATCTGATTTCGGACCACCGTACTCAGCTCTGATAAAGTTCATGAAGTTTTCGACCCCCTCGACATATGCAGCGGAGAATCTTCAAGCAGAAGTTATCCAAGTCCTGTCCATCTGTTAGACATACAAATTAGTTCTTCTACTAGATATTACAGGAAAAACATATATGCTTTTTTATAAAGTCCAGAAAAAATACCTAGGTCGATGTCTAAAGCTATGGCAAGATATTTGGACAAGCAGATCTAAGTAACGAAATATATGTAAAGCTAATTCAGCAAACAGATTTGAGTGCTAAATTATGGCAGGCTATTTTAGCAGTCAATGAGGCCGAGCACACAGCCATCGAAGGCCATCTCAGCAACAAAGATCAAGTACAAAACGGTGTCAAGCTATTTCACCTAACAGATTGGCTACTAGACCATGGCAATCTACTTCACAATAAATATATGGCAAGATATTTTAGCAACTAATCGGGTGTGGCATGCCATCTCAGCAAAGCAGATTGAGTGCAGAACAGGGCAAGGAAGCTTCTTAAGCAAAGCATATTGACTGTAAACTATTTTGGCAAACAGTGAGATTAACAGCGTCTATGAGCTAACATTCAGCGCTACTCCGACATGCACGGGGACTCGGCCTAGAATGCGCGTACCGTGGGAGAAGCTGACCGCCGTGCATCTACACAAGAACATCGCCAGCGGTGGTGGCGCGGCTGGAGGACGGCAGTCTACGAGAGCGTACTGTGGGAGCGAGAGGATCGCCGTGCGTCCCCTCGATGAACCGCGGCGCCGACGTATCGGCGCGGTGGGGAGGGCGGCTTTGGCGGAGCGAATGGAGTGGAGGGGACCGGGAGGAGGGGGGTTTGGGGAATATTATTGGCTAGTTGGCCGAAGGGCAGTTGAATTTGGGATTTGGGGGGAATTTTCACGCGGTGGGCGGGGGAGTTTGGCGCATGGTCGGTTTCTCCAAATGCGGTCCCACGTGTCAGTGAAGAGGCAAGCCAAAGCGTGTTCCGTTTGCGTGAGCCGTGTGCAGGACCGACCGTGTGAGGGGTGCAATGCGGCCGCGACAGGCGTGCTGTGAGTATACCGCCTTTTTCCTTTTAAACTTGGTGCTTCGCACGATCCATCGATACTACTACTAGTAATCCGGTAATCCCGACTAAAACAGCACGACCGGGTCTTTTCCCGCGTGATATGCTGGGAGGTTGGCTTAGTTGGTTTTTTTTGGACTTTATTTTTTAGGACAAGGCTTATTGGTTTGACAGACAGAGCGAGAGAAAGATGTGAGATGCGTGAATGTGTAGTGGACGTACTATTGGAGTGCCTAAGATAAATTGTGTATGTATACCTATGTGTTTATTTACTTCGCATGTTAGCTTTGTCTCGGGTCAAACCTTCTAAACTTAGACCAAGTTTATACACACAAAAATGAATCATCATTCAATATATTTTCATACAATATATCTTACTATTATTTTGAAAGTTCATATACACCGGACGAGATTCATGCAAACACGGCAGATTTTCATTACATTTCAAACTTTTATAGGACAGAAAAAGAAAAGAAACCCGACCCTAAACCTATTCTACGGCGGCGACCGACGTCCACTTTCCTTTGTACTTCCGCATCGACGACGATGTCCTCCATCTGCCATCTCCATGAACGGCGGCGGGGTTCAAGACCCGTGAAGTGAAGGTGCGGTCTCCGGCGAGGAAGAGTAGAACACGGGAGACAGACATGCCAGTTGGCACACCATGCCCTGCCGCCTCCCATGCCCTACCCATCCTCGGAGGAGTCCCCGACCTCGGCGGTGCCGGTGGACATGAGGTCGATGATGATGGACGTGGACGGTCCGTCGCTTCACCTGCCACATGCGCCACCGAACATTGGACGGCGGCAAGTAGGACGCATGGCTGGCGGTGCTCCCGTCATCGGCTGCCAGCATGGCCACCGCTTGTGCGGTCGCGTCCGCATCCGGCTACGCCGGTATTGCGTTGCGAGCGGCGAGTTGAGCGAGGGCGGCGACCTCGAGCTTCATCCCCGAAGACAAGCTCTCCCGCAGAGCGTTCCCGCTCGCGGTCATGGTGGATGTGGTGCCAGGTAGGAGGATGCGCTATGTTGTGGAGTTTAGCTGGGCGTTGCCGCTTTAAGTAGCGCATTCCGGTGAGGCCAAGCATCAGGGTGTGTCAATAAGTCACCGGAGTTGGTTCCTCGGGCAGCGAACCTGCTTAATGATGGCATACAGACAGACGGCATCAATGCGGGCAGCTGGCGCCGGCTAGGAATGGACGCGCGCAACGACGCGAGGGACGAGGGTTTTTTGTGTGCCAGGGTAGTCAGCTGCGGGCGTGGCAACGTTGGACATGCCCTTTGCTCATATGCGATCCCACATGTCATTGAAAGATGACTCGGCATGGTCTCAGGTCCTGGGAATGCAGTTGGCCGCGCTAGAACACTCCGCGGACGCGGCGCGGTGCGTGCGCACTTCGGCGCGCCGTGCATCCTCGACGAGCCGGGTGTTGATCTGCTGGTCGTGCCACAGTGGCAGCGCCACCCTCGGCACCCTGAAGCCGAGCGTGTCCAGCGGCAATAAGCGTGTCACTCACCGCGGTCGCCGTGCCCAGAGGCGGTGCGGGAGCTGCGCCACATTGCTGGCCCCCACAACCCACCTGAACGGTTGCCGATGGCGAGGAGGTCGTGGGCCAGCTCCTCCATTGGACTAGTCTATGCCATGTCATCCCGACAGGTGTGCCCCACATGTCGGTTTCCCTGTTTTCCCGGCCAAATTCGAGCGTCAGTATGGCCTCATTAACACTCGGCCGACCTCTCTCTCTTCTAGTCTAGTAGTATCCGTAAATGACGCGGGAGGGGGACGGACATCGGTTTGCCCTCAACTGCGGTCCCACAAGCGAGCGAAAATGCAAGACGAAGCGCGTTCCATTCGGTGAGCGACGTGCATGGTCCATCGTGCTGGGGTGCAATGCGAACGCGACAAGAGTGATGTACACCATCCGTTCCTTATGAACTTGCATACTTTGAGTACTCCTTTTTTTGAACACAGTACAGACGCAAGCGCTCATACATGCGCGCATACACTCACACATGCGCGCATACACTCACCCCTATGAATGCACACACGCACACCCTACCCCTATGAGCACCTTCGAGAGACTGAGCCGTCATATCTATAATATATCTCTACTCTCGGTGATGATGGTGTGCCTGCCATATTGCAATATAGACCGTCTGATCTATATCTGACGGATAGAAAGCAAACTATGGCAATTTTGCAAAAAGATACCCGTGCCTCTCTTGTTCATCCTTATCCCCCACAACTTCATTGTTGAGTAATTAAAAAAGGAAGCCTCTGGAACAATCTGGCATGGTGGCCGCTGCCGGCGTCGTCCATCCCCATGCCTCCGCTAAGTCCGACCACCAACCACCACCGCGCCACACTCCTCCTCACCTTATCTCTCATCTTTCTCGAGATATCATTTTTCGATGAAATTCTTGAGATACCATTTTTTCGATGAAATTCTCGAGATATCATTAGTTTTTACACATGGGATTACTCCTGCATGGGACAACCACAATAGGTGTTTTGTAAAAAAATGCATCCTGATGTTCCGTGCGATGCACGGGCATCTTGCTAGTCATCTTGAGATTTACAAAGTCACTGCCTCGTCGTCAACAGGAACGGCGGGGAGGTCCGGACGTCTGCCACGTGAAACTCCGAAACTTTGGTCCCATCCCACCCCACAACTCTCCAGGCTCCAGCCATCCGGCTTTGCAAACTCCGCACAGTCAAAACCGATTGACCGGTCATCATCGGAACCACTATTCACACCAGAACCTTCGCTGCTCGGCCTACGCCAGCTACTTGCCGGCCGGTCACCACTGCCCAAAAACCACACCTCCACTCCAGCCCATCCCCCACCTTTCATCCCCTAGCCCGCATCAGTCGTCCCCTAGTTCACCGGAAAGCCATGGTGCGCCGCAAGATCATGTACTACAACATGCTGACGCCGGAGCGCCGCGCAGAAATCGCGGCGGTGGTCGGCACCACAGACCTCCGTTCCCAAGCTCGCTTTGTGGCAGGCCAATCCCTGAGTTCTCTGGAGCCAAGCTCCGAGGAGGAGGAAGCCGATCCAATGTTCATGGCGGAGGTCGCGGCGCAGAAGGCCCCCGATGCGTATGAGACGATGGACGTCGACTTCGTGCCGGCGTCCGGGTCCCCCATGGTGCAGGCGGACCAGCGGTTCAACCTGGCGATCCTAAAGGAGGACCGGGAGGCGGAGGCTCAACTCGACGTGGAGCGCGCAAATGCCGCTGCCATCGAGGCCCTCCTGTAGGCAGAACCGGATGTCATGGACGTGAACCGGGCAGCGGAGGCTCAACTTGACGTGGAGCGCACGGATGCCGCTGCCATCGAGGCCCTCCTGCAGGCGGAACCGGATGTTGTGGACGTGAACCGGGCGGCGGAGGCTCAACTTGACACGGAGCACGCTGCCATCGAGGCCCTCCTGCAGGCGGAACCGGACGGCGGAGGCTCAACTCGACGCGGAGCGCGCTGATGCCGCTGCCATCGAGGCCCTCCTGCAGGCGGAACCGAATGTCGTGGACGTGAACCGGGCGGTGCTCTCGTCCATGCAGAGCGCCCGCACGCTCCGCGTGAACGAGTAGCTGGAGGCCGAGGACAACCACGGTGCGGAGACACACGTCGGCAGCTACGGCTAGTTCGCGCCGGCAGCCAAAGACGACGAGGCCGTCTCATTCCGCGAGCAGTGATAGCTTTTCTTTATGTTGTTGTTTTTAGGGATCTTTTGCTGTGTAAAAACATATATTTATGCAAGTCGCCTGACTTTCATCATTTGGGTCAGTCGACCATTTTAGGCGGTTGGATGAATATCCTACGTCTCCTAACCCTTCTTCTTCCTCACCTCTTCTTCTTCCACCGCCCGGGCCGCACGGATCTTCCCCAACATGCGGTTGGATAAACATACTGTATGAATGAAAATTATGTGTCAGCGGTAGGATGGCTGAGTTTGGTTTGATCACATGCGGTAGCACATGTCAGTGAGGGTGCGTTCCCTTGGTTGGGTTTGCGGCATGCAGGAGCGACTGTGTGAGGGTGCGGTGCGACCACGATAGCCGTGCACAAGTGTACTTCCTTTTCATTTTGAAAAACTTTAGGCAAGCTTGGCAAAAATGTGTGGCAAAGTATGGCATTGCAAGGCCTAGACCCAAACAGGATACAAGTACGTAGTACTACTTGTGTCAAAAAAGAAAGGCGGGGTTTTCCTTCGCGGGATTGATCGATACAAATCCTCGTTTGACATGTCAATTAATGCGTATTTTTTCTCCAATGCCCAAAGAGCTAACCATCTCACTCCTCATTGCTTGATTAATGCAGCCCCATGCCAACCAACCTTCTCACTTCCGCATGCATGCAAGGGTATATTAGTGTCCTTGGTTGCTAGTACGAGGCAAACCCCATCAATTTTGCCTCGATTAGTGTTAGTGGCCTTCTGCAAATTGTAATTTTGATACGGCCTTGTATACAAAAAAATGGAGGTAGTTACTATTTGACTTCCTTCCCCATTGTGGTGACGCCGACGATATCTCGAACGTTGTGGCTTTGGCGAAGTGCGTTCGACATAGCACACCATTGAGGGAGACCGCGGTAAGTCGTTCGCAAGTGCCGCCTGCAAGCCGAGACAACCGCCTTCTTTGCATCTAGGAAGTCCATTGAACCAAAGGAGGCGTAAATGTACTACTACTACTACACAATAGCGCCGTCCGTCTAGCTTAGTGCGGTAAGGTGGTTTCTCAAAGAAGACGATGGAGAAGCGGAGTCAGCAAAGAGTGAAATGATGGTTGCTTTGTCCGTGCTTTGTGATTTGTGATAGAAGGGACAGGGGAGTAGACTCTGTGCTCTATACTGTACATGCGTCCAAGCACGGGAGAAAGAGGAGAGAGGTTGCATTTTTCTATTCCTTCAATCAATCAATTAGGGAGCTTCGATTCCATCTTTTTGGCTTTGGCAGCACCCTCCACAATGGTTCCCATCGATGCCAAAAACTATTTTCATATTTGGCTACACATTGTGGATGCCCTTAACCGTACCACTTGGTTTTGCTCCTGTGTGCTATCTATACAAATCTCGATTATATTGATCTAAAAAATTATATCAAGATTAGTAAAAAGGAGGTGATTTTGCCGCGAGGAAGGCGGGGGAGGTTTCTTATTTTTAGAGGACGTTGGCCTGGCGGTTTGCTAACATGCGGTCCCACGTGTCAGTGATTTACCAAGCCGATCTGCGTCCCACATGAGGCAGAACAACGGCAGAAGCAATAGGTGGTTAACTTGAAGAAGATGAGGGAGAAGCGGATTCAGCAACGAGTGAAATGATGGTTGCTTCGTCCCTCCAACTTCTTTCTTTTAGCATCACTTCGTCCCTCCAACTTAACTGCGGGAAAGGTGCAGCTTTGTGATTTGACGCCTCATTGCTCATTACTACGCCGGCGCCATGACCGGGGTGCTTCACCCCTGTTGCTCTGCACTGTTATTTCGGTATGGCACGTGGACCCGGTTGCTTGATGTCCCACATGTCGGCGAAAGGGACTAGAACATTTATGAAAGCGAGCGCTCCACTCTTACGACGGAGGAGTACACGACACGGCGGCCCAGTGAACTGTTACTTGTACTGTAGTACTACTATAGTTTTACTGTTTCGCACGATCCATCGATACAAACCCGATTAAACAGGCAAGGGCGGGATTTTTCCCGCGCGGTAGATGATACTAGTCATACATTTCAAAGGCAATTTTAATGTATGCAAACTGAATAATTAAGTAACAATATGAGATCTAGTAAAACTAAAAACACATATGATTTATTGTGTTAGAGTGTAGTAGTAGTGTTGTATTGCATAGTTGTTAGATGTAACATGCAAGAATGTGTAGAGATGTACTTTTGGAGGGCCTACAGAGAGAAATTGGGCGTAAAGTGGATTCAAATATTTGTATTCCTCTTCATAGCATTTGTAACTCATATCTACAGTTTATACGGTAGACGTGATTGCTTGTTCGCTCTTACGAAACCAGTACAACAATAATGGGGTGGCATCCGCCAATTTAGGCACTGGCATGTTGGCCTACTCGGCTCCACAGAGAGAGCGAGAGAAGAGATAAATACACTGGCGGTCAGTGTATTTCAAGCGAAAAGCGTAATATAGTCACCGGACTTCACAATACGCTCATTACGGTCACTATATATGTTTTGAGGTGATTATACGGTCACTTGCTCACCGTTCAGCATCGGATTGCACTCTGTTGACTGGCCAAATAGTCTGCGTGGCACTATGTTGACTGGTTAAATTGACCATGTTCCTTGTGGGTCCCACCTGTGAGTTCGCATAGGAAAAAAGTAAGATAAACACAAATTTACGCACGTGCGACAAGACTCCAACCCGTGTGCGGGAACCACCTGGCTGTGTATGTGTCTGTCAGGGCTTGATGTGTGCGCATGCACGTGTAGGTTGAGCACTTGTGTGTGAGCGTGTGTGTTGATCATGTGGTGTGTGCATGCATGCGTGTGTGTGTGCATGTGAGTGTTGCGTGCGTCCGTGGCTGCGTGTGTACGTGTGAGTGTTGCGTGCATGCAGTTCATGTGCATGCGTGTGTGTGTGTGTGTATAATCACCACACCAGCTCATGTGTGTTAAAACAGACGGCTCAGCATACCAATACAAGGCCACCTTGTCCGCTGTGCCCGCGGTCATGACTTTGAACCACCGTCCAATATTTTTTTATTGTTTGTTTTCATTCTTATACACGCCGACAGGTGGGCCCAATGGTAGTGAGATAATGTGATGCAACACTAGAGGTGCCACGTGGAGCGTTTAACTGGTCAACTAGTCGTGTCTTGAACAAATAAAGAGCTGTACGGTGAGCCCGTGACTGTATAATAACCACAAAATGTAAATGGTGACCGTAATGAGTGGATTCTGAAGTCCAATGTACGTATCGTGCTTTCGCTTCAAATACAATGATCGTCACTGTATATATCGCGAGAGAAAGATGAAACATGCGTGAATGTGCTGGGGGCATACTTTTAGAGGACCTGGAGATAGTTTGTGTGCGTACGTGAAAGGGGCGTAGAGGGGGTGTGTGCGATGGAGAGAGAGAGAGATGCTCTTCGTTTCTCTTTATTATGACTAACTTTATATAGAGTATAAAAATATATAAATTCACAGTGCGGAATAAATATCATTGGGTGCACCATGCAATGCAAATAAACTTTCATACTCCATATAACTTTGTAATATTGCATATATGTAGAAATTCTAAAATAAATTTTTTGCCACACTTTGTGTGGTTTTATTCAAAAGGAATGTTGTATGCGAAGTAAACATGAAGAGAGGGCTTTGTAGATCAATGGTGTACGTGATAAGATGTAACATGTGTGAATGTGTAGTTGACGTATTTGGTAGGGCCTAGAGAGAGTATGTGTACGTATTCGAGAGAGGCATGGATAGAGGGGCCGCCGGTGGGGTCGATGTGGGAAAGATAGCATGAGAAATGAAAGAGGTCTAGAGAGAAAGAGATGAATAGGATGTCACGGCGAGAGATGCCCTTGAGTGTGTACATGCAAGGGGGAGGGGATAGAGGCATGAGGAGAAAATATTTTGTGTGGTGTCTGTGTTGGTATGTGTGGGTGTGAGAAGATAACGAGGCCTAGGGGCAGAGGGTGTGTCACCGCATGAGGTCCGGTAGGCCGAGGTGAGGCCCTTAGGTCGGTTCCGTCCTGCGCCACATTGGTCGGCCCGTGATGCATTCACGGAGACCCATGGAGGACTAGTCGTACAAGACAAAGATACCAGAGTCGTGAAGGACTCTGTGTCCACTGACAAAGCAAGCTAGGATTTGTAACGCTAGGTCCTCAGACTAAGGTAACCCCTTCTCTCTGATATTGCCATTCATCCAACCTAACTTTAAGGGGCATCCTACAGAATGCTCTGCTGGAATCATATTCGTCAATTAGGAAGAGAGGTGGAGACAATGCGTGCGAAACAGGCCTAAAGATAATGTGCGTGCGGGAGACACGTAGGCAGGTCTATGTATAGAGAAAGGGTTGATGGGGATTGTGTGTGCGTATGCATGTGAGAGGAAGAGTGCTTGTGATAAAGGTTAGTGAAAACAGTCGTAAATGATTGCGAGATGGAGGGAGGGTGATATCAAGAGCATGTGTGCAAGAAAGACACCTCGGGAGAGAGTGTGTGAGCATGTGTGAGAGACCACCGATGGATATACACCATGTGCGCGTATGTGTGAGAGAGAAAGTTAGCGCGTGTGTGAGGAAGGGCCTATGGAGAGTGAAACTACACGTAAAAGACTGATGTACACATTGATTAAAAATATAAATAGCATCCAAATATTAGGATGGGATCATGATATTTGCAATCCGCATAAGGAACGGTCATTGATCCATCAGACATCTATATTCTATCGAATTTGAGCATGTCTATGTTATTATTCGACATAATTGATCCATAGAGTCAGTATTTTGAACTCCAGACAATGCATCGCTTTAGCAATTCGAATATAAACGTAAGTATAGTTCATGTTGTGTGTGTAAAGCACATTATACATACAAAGGTTACACAATGAACATTATAAATAGCTAGCTATGAACTAGCATACATTTGAATTCAACTTAAGGTGGTTTAAAAAATTCGAATTCAACATGAAGTCCATTCAATTATTTGAATTCGAGATCATGGCATTTGTAAATCATACCTAAATTATGGGGGCACCAATCTTTGCTCTGCTTTTGTACATAATAGCATATATAGTCGTGTACAAAATAGATTCAAATTTACCTCCTCCATTCCAAAATAATTGTAGTTATAGGATTTTCAAGTGTCAAATTTTCAAAAAGAAGCGCATAATTTAATGAGGTTTTCAAACATATAAGGTCAAATTTAACGTTGTCTATTTAGGTCAATCCTCAAAGTTCAAGACTACTCTAAACGTGAATGCTTCTGGTTCAAAATTTCAAACGAAGCGCCAAAAGAGCCTCTACTCACCCGAAACCGTGTGAGACCAATGTTTGGTAGAAGGAAATTACTTTTCTAACTCCGACCCGTGAAACAAGCGCGTCCCAGACCGAAACATGGTTCCCCCTTAGCTCCCACCGCCCCCCGTCCGATTCCCCATTCGTACTCCGTGGGCGCCAAAACTACCTCTCCACCAGCCGCGAAACCCCGGCGTCCTCTGTCCGCCACCCCATCCCACCCATCAACCACCGCCCTCCTCCATCACGCCGGAGCCGATACCCCAATGTCGTCGTCCACCGCAACCACAACGCCCTCCACGGCTAGTAGTTGAAGCCGAGGCCGAGCTGCCTCCAGGACGCCGACATGCGCCATACCCAAGCCAGTTCAACCACGCCGTCCTGGGCCTCACCGCTGCCGCTCCAACGCCGCCGCCGTCCACCGCACTGGAGCTATTCCTGCTACGCCGTCCTTCGTTGCCTCGGATTTGCTTCCCCTCCGCCGACAGACAGCCACCGCAAAACAGTCAACAATTTGGCCATGGGTTCATCCAAGGATCCACCCTCCTCCAAAACATCAGTTCCCCCGGTAAAAAGAAGAACATCGCCACGAAATAAGGATGGCACAGCAGTGGCAACCGGAACTGGTACTCCTCTTACCTTATTCGTGCAAATCTTACGTGTCTGCTTGCACGGTATTCATCCCACAGAAGACACTAGTTGACCGCTTCTTCCTACACCTTCTTCCTGATACTAGATGTTCCTAGTAACTCGCGATGCACAAGGTTTCTCCTCATATACTATTTCACCTTAGCTAGAGGTCCGTCGCCTCCCCTGGATTTCAATTCCTGGTCAGTTGATTCCCAATTAAAGGAAGCATTCCCCGGCGTAACAGGTGCTAGTCCGCCTATTACACTGGGGAAGCAGCGCCTCGGTGTTTTTCTTAGGGGTGTGTGGGGCCTAGGAGCTGCTGGCGCCCGATCTGGAGGTCGTCCGGGCTTAAAGGGATGGCCGGGGGGCGCTGCCAAGCACGGTGGTGGTGTGAGGTCGAGGGGAGGGCGGGGCGGCGGAGGCAGGGGCCTGGGCCGGTGGTCGCTGGCGGTTCAAGAAAGATCGTCAACAGTGACTGGCGGGAGGTAGACGAAGGCCATCTGCCTGTTCCTTGTAGATCGGACGGTTCATAAAAAAAATTGACTGAACTATTTATTTTCAGTCGACTGTTATTTTGATAGGACCACATGTGGTGGTGTGCTGGAGGAGTACCTGCATTTCCCAGCCATCCCTGTGCTCATATATTACAAAATCATACGGAGTAGAATCTAATTTTGTTTGCCATGCAATGTTGTAGAGCTGTCATATGTCTCCTGTCATTTATTTTTCAGCCACCTGCTATCTGCTACTTTTACAGTGCACTAGTTCTGCACACACTTCACCCATACTCTCACTATTGTTTTTTTATGCATGGGTATTTTAGCCTCTGCCAAACTGTTGAGAGAAGCACGAAATAAAAGAGAGAAGTCGCTCCTGCTTTCTTCGTGGGCAGGCAAGACACGTTTGGGCGCTATAAAGAGTGAAGTGTCAGCAGATGGAGACGGTAAACGTAGCTTCGGAGTTGATGATCTCGCTCGCCATGAACCACCATCCCAGGTGCTTGCTTTTACTTTGCGGTGTCATATGTGGTTGCATGTTGCATATGGTGTCTAGCTTGTATTCGAAAGGCCGAAGTCGGTCTTTATTAAGATAAGGAAAGATATTTTTTACATGAACCACCATCCCGGGAGCACCAGAAGCCAAATAGCTAGCCAGGGCACTAGCCGAGCCAGTGACAAGCCCAGCATAGACAGGCATCAACTGCAAGCCAACTAAAAAACCACGGTGGTGGTGAAGCAGCCCGCCTCCCACCAGGCTCTCAGGTCCTCGAAGATCATGCTCATCACTCCAGCTGGGTGTCTAGCTTGTATTGCTTCCAATTTGGTTAAATTGCATCTGCTTAGCTTACACATTATACCTTTGAATATGACATGCCTTCCTGTTTTTGGTACATACTACTGCATCTGTCTATTAACCATGTTCTTACATCAAACTAATGTTCTTGTGTATCCCTCATCAATCACTTATGATGAGACAGTCAGGCTCGTGGACTGCTGTAAGAAAAGATCCTCTTTTAAAGAATGCAGTGTCAGCCTCCCCACATGATTCTCAAGAAACAGCAATGCTAGATGAAGATAGTCAATGTAGCTCTATAGTTGATGACCGCATTTCCCCTACACCACCATCGTAGGTGCTTGCTCTAACTTGGCAGCGTGATATGTGGTTGCATGTTGCATATAGTGTCTAGATTGTAATTCTTCCAATCTGGTTAAATTGCATGTGCTATTCTTCTTAGTTTATACATTATACCTATTAATGTGACATGCCTTCCAGTTTTTGGTACATAGTACATCTGTCTATTAAGCATGTCCTTACATAAATCTACTATTTTTTTGTATCCCGCGTCAATCAATTATGACGAGACACCTTTAGTATATGCAGAGTGATATTGGTTGCATCTTTCATATGATTTATAGCATGCACTGCTTCTAATTTGTTGAAATGCCATTTATGATGGGACGCTTTTAACTTGGCAGAGTCATATTGGTTACATCTTTCATGTGGTGTCTAGCTTCCATTGCTTCTAATTTGTTGAAAAAGCTTCTGCTTAGTTTACACAAATAGTTGTGATATGCCATGTCGTCCTGTTTTTCGTACATATTCCATCCTCGTATCATGTGTTTGCCTTACATCAAAGTAGTGAATGTCAGTATGATGCATGAATGAGTTCTGAAGAGTGAATTTTATTGCTTTTTCTTGTTGGTTTTACTTGACAATGCAAAATCAATAAAGCGGAAGGAAATTAGCAAGGTAGTGGATAAAGGTGCTCCTTCCAAACAACTGAAACGGAGGGCCTCTACAGATTCTACTCCGGCACCCCCCCAAGAAGATTTGCAAGACAACACACACTCAACGTAGCTGTGTTGATGATGAGCACGTCTCCCCTAGTCGACCATCACAGGTGCTCCCTCTAACTTGGCACTGTTATATATGGTTGCATGTTATGTATGATGTCTAGCTTGTATTGCTTCTAATTTTGTTGAATTCCATCTGCTTACTTTACACATTATACTTGTGAATAAGACACGTGTTCCTGTTTCTAGAACATACAATATCTGTCTATCACACCATGTTCTTACATCAAAGTACTACTGTTGTGTAACCTGCAACAATCACTTATCATAAGACACGTTTAACTTGGGAGTGTGATATAGGTTACATCTCGCATTCTTTTCTAGCTTGTACTACTTCTAATTTGTTAAAATGGCACTTATGACGAGACAGTTTTAACTTGGTAGAGTGATATTCGTTGCATCTTTCATATGGTGTCTAGCTTTCATTGCTTCTAATTTGTTGAAATGCCTTCTGCTTAGTTTACACATCATAGCTGTGAATATGCAATGCTGTCCTTTTTTCTTACATATTCAATCGTCCTATCATGCGGTTGCCTTACATTAAAGTAGTGCTCGTCAGCATCTTGCATCAAAGAGTTCTGAAAAGCAAATTCTTATTCATTTTTCTTGTGGGTTTGACTTGACAAGGCAATAAAATTAAGTAAGAGGAAGGAAAGAAATTAAGGCAGGGACTGATGGCGCTCTTCCGGCGAAACCGGCATCCCAGGTGCTTTCTCTAGCTTGGCAGTGTGATATTGTCTTGCATGTTGCTTACGGTGTCTAGCTAGTATTGCTTGTAATTTGATTAAATTACTTCTGCTTAGTTTACACAAATAGTTGTGAATATGCCATGTCGTCCTATTTTTCGTACATATTCCATCCTCGTATCATGTGTTTGCCTTACATCAAAGTAGTGATTGTCAGTATCATGCACGAATGAGTTATGAAGAGTGAATTTTATTGCTTTTTCTTGTCGGTTTTACTTGACAATGCAAAATCAATAAAGCAGAACGAAATTAGCAAGGCAGTGAATAAAGGTGCTCCTTCCAAACAACTGAAATGGAGGGCCTCTACAGATTCTACTCCGCCATCCCCCCAACAAGATTTGCAAGACTACACATGCATAGACACTCAACGTAGCTGTGTTGATGATGAGCATGTCTCCCCTAGTCGACCATCACAGGTGCTCCCTCTAACTTGGCACTGTTATATGTGGTTGCATGTTATGTATGATGTCTAGCTTGTATTTCTTCTAATTTTGTTGAATTCCATCTGCTTACTTTACACATTATACTTGTGAATAAGACACATGTTCCTGTTTCTAGAACATACAATATCTGCCTATCACACCATGTTCTTACATCAAAGTACTACTGTTGTGTAACCTGCAACAATCACTTTTCACAAGACACGTTTAACTTGGGAGTCTGATATAGTTTACATCTCGCATTATTTTCTAGCTTGTACTACTAATTTGTTGAAATGGCACTAATGATGAGACAGTTTTAACTTAGTAGAGTGATATTCATTGCGTCTTACATATGGTGTCTAGCTTTCATTGCTTCTAATTTGTTGAAATGCCTTCTGCTTAGTTTACACATCATAGCTGTGAATATGCAATGCTGTGAATATGCAATGGCACTAATGACGAGAGACCTTTAACTTGGTAGTGTGATGTTGTTTGCATCTTGCATATGATTTATTTCTTGTACTGCTTCACATTTGTTTAAATGCCAGTTATGACGAGACACTGTTAACTTGGCAGAGTGATATTTGTAGCATCTTTTATATGGTGTCTACCTTCCATTGCATTGCTTCTAATTTATTGAAATGCCTTCTGCTTAGTTTACACATCATAGTTCTGATTATCTCATGTCGTCCTGTTTTTTGTACATATTACATCCTCCTATCATGCTGTTGTCTAACATCAAAGTTCAGTTCATCTGTATCACGCATCAATTTGTTCTGAAGAACTAAATTTTTATTCCTTTTCTTGTCGGCTTGACTTGACTTGGCACAGAGAAAGAGGAAGGAGCACAAAATGGCAGGGGATGGTGTTAGTACTCAGGACGTACGGAAACGGAAGCGGAAGAATTATGCAGATTCTGCTGGTACTGATGGTGCAATAGAAGGTCAAAGTCCACCGAAAAATTGTACAAACACGGTATCCCGTGCTACACCAGCTGCAAAACAATCCAAACACAAACTAATAGCTGCCACCGAACAAGCAGCGATAGCCCTAGTTGTTGCAACACCTTCAGCTGCATGAGTTACTCGTTTGTCAACTCAGCTAGTGGCAAGTTCCCAAGCTCCCTTGCCACCTGACACTACTTCCGAAGCACTCTTGACACAAGATGAGTTGGCAAGATCAGATGAACCTTGTGAGCTTCAACAACAAGAAGGTAGTTGCTGGACTCAAGTTACAGTTGCTTGCTTCTTTATATGTAGTCTCACAGTTTGATATACACTAACACTTCCTATGTTCGTTGTTGTACTAGCACCTAGGCGCAAGAGGAAACAGACATCAGGGATAATGCTCGATAGGTTAACTAAATCTAGAGGAGGAAGAATGGAGATCCGTTTTGAGGCAGGTTTAAAAAGGCCACGTGATGCTACAAAGTCAGCCAAGTTAGTATCAAAGGCAGCGGTTGCCGTTAGGTGTCATGCACGTATCCTCCCAACATGGATTCAGTATAGGAATGACAAAGACGAAACCCAGTTCAACACCTTCCTCGACCATTTATCTGTAAGTATGGTTATGTATGGAAATTAGTAATATCGTCTTGCTCTGTCCCATACTTTCTAGGTTGCTGGTAATGAGACTCCCATAATTTACAACAAATGAGGTTCAAGTTGGATAGCCAAGATGATGCAACCAGACATGCATGCACCCATGTTTTCAAGTCTGCTCTACGACAGTATCGGTATAACTTGAGGAAAACTCACTTTGAAGGCAAGGCTAACAGTGAACTTGCCCAAACATCTCCAGTGGAAAATATATCGGATGAAGACTGGAGAGGCCTCGTTAAACACTGGTCTGATCCAAAGTATCAAGTACGTTATATATATGTGATCAGATCACATGTTGAACTCCTATTTACACATGTGCCTCACAAATCTATCTTCTTGTAGGTGAACTATTCAAAGAACAAGGCCAACCGTACGAAAGTTAAATTCCAACAGACGACAGGATCTCGTAGCTATATTGCACACTGCGAGGTTCTTGTAATTAGCTGTTGTTTCACTCTTTTCGCTGTGCCATATTATCAGAATTATATTGACTTGTTCCAAATGCAGAGGAAAGCCCGCAAGGACCAAAAAGTACCTGAACCAAATGCTGTGGAAATCTTCAAGGACTGTCACACCAGCAAGACGAAGGGCATGACTACACCAGTCAAAGCTGCTGTTGTAAGTCCTTAATCCTCATGCCTTTTAACTACTACTTACTCTGACTTGTGCATTGAACTGCACGGTTTGCAGCCAATGTCTATTACTCTTTTCAATTTTATACACAATTGTCTTAGCGTATCATTGCACCTTACAAGGTTTAAAAGAGAGGAGTGATGTTCCTTTGATCTTGATCTGTAATCTAGTTCCGTGCTGGACTTGTCTACACAATGTTACAATTGCCTGTTTGTCTGTTCTCAGTTGTTTTGTGATATGAATGATGTCATACTATGCTTACCGTATTGTAAACTTTGTCTCTTTATCCTTAGCTGTAAATACAAGGTGAAGAAATAGACAATACATTAGCCATGGTACATGGTCATATGTTTGGAACCTAGTTTTATTATGTACTTTGCAGTAAAACACAACTAATATTTTACACGGGTTCACTAGAATAAGTTCTGTATATAGACCAAAGCTATTTTGTTTGGTTTTGCTGCCTCCTTAATATCTTCTGTTCTGGTACTACTAATGTAAAAACTCAACTTTTCAGAAAGCTATGGAACAAATGGTGGAACCGCCACCTTCTGAAGGTGACGAGGCAACTATAACCGCAATGTCACCTCTTGCTGCAGTGGGTTAGTACCTGTCCACTAACAGTGCCAAAAGCATGTTCCTGCGTAGTACTGGGTTGGTTGTTAAGGCAATCTCATCCAAACTGCCTCATGATCAAGATATGCAAGCTCAAAACAATGTTATATCTGCGCTCCAAACACAAGTCCATTCTCTAACAGAGACCCTTTGTGAAACAAGGACAGCCATTGTTCGATGTCGTCAAGATATGCATGGTTTTGAAACCAGACTATCAGACATTTGCTATGTTGTTCAGGAACCTAGGAGAAATGAAGGCGAAGGTTATGGTGCTCCATCGGACAGTACAACATGAAAACGTAGCAGTCAGGTCAAATGAACCAAGCTTCTGAACTTCTGGTGGTGCATTTATCTGTCAGACTATTAACTTTTATGCCAACCTTCCTTTTGTTTTATGGTTGTAATTTGTTTTGTTGCGATACAAAATTTGTTCTTAACGTGCAGCGACCGGCCCAAGAAAACAACAAACCATTTTTGTATAGTGTAGGGTGTTCCCTATATTTGCACTGGTGGCGAACTTTGATGCCCAGTGGATGTAATTTGTGCAATTGCCTTAATAGGCTAGCATTAGTTTCTGGCTTATTTATTTCCCTAGTCTTCTTTTTCCTTGGTTTGCTAGTGGCCGCAACAACCATGGGCCATATACGGACCGTGGTAACCTTGAGCCTGCTACGGGCCGTAGGATCCATGGGCCTCCTACGGGCCGTCGGATAAATGGGCCTCCAACGGGCTGTAGAATCAGTGGGCCTCGGGCCATCGGATAAATGGGCCCACATGGGCCGTAAACGGGCATAATTGGTTGCGGGCCAGCATGGTAACGGGCCGTTAACAGGCCGGAAGATAGCAAAGGCTTAATTCTGTCACAGGCATAACGGGTCGTTAATGGGCCAGAATATAGGACGGGCTGGAAACGGCGCAACGGGTTAACAGGCCACAAACAGACCGATTCTAAGCACGGGCCGAAATTGGCCCATTAGGGGAACAAGCCAGTAACGGGCAGGAAGTAATCGAGGGCCGGAAAGGAGCTCAAGAATGTATGGGCCCTCGGTAGGCCGGAAGATAACACGGGCTGGAAATGGCCCATGTGAATCATGGGCCGTTACTGGGCATAAAGAAATTTACTGTTTATTTTGGGCCAGAGTCACCGTGGCCCATTAAAGGGCCCAAAGATATGAAAGGCCACATATGGGCTGAAAGAGGTCGTGGGCCATACATGGGCCAAAAATGAAACGGGCTGGTATTATACTGGACGGCCCACATGATGCTGTTGGGCCGATTTTGGGAACGCCATAACGGGCCGTGAGTTACCGGGCCGTAAAATGGGCTATATGCGAACAGACTGTTAACAGGCTTTTCATGGGCCGGCCCGCTAGCTTTTGATCAAGTCAAACGGGCCGGCCTTTGTAAGCTAAATGGGCCAGTGTTAGGCCGTCGCACGTGTCGACATATCATAGGCGCCTATCTGACCCAATGACGAGCTGACACATGTTTCCTTCGGCCAATGAGAATTTTACACGTGGAAAATCGCCACTGGTCATTGCTGTTAACGGGTTATCGAATCCAAAACCAGACCCGATAGCTTAACGGCGACCCATTACGGTGGATGCCACGTGTCGGTTACCCTTGACGAAAGCACTTCCATGATGTGTAATTTATCATCATGGAAGTGAACACTTCCGTGATGATAATTTTGGTATTGTCATGGAACACTTCTACGACAGCACAGGTATGACTATCTTGATTCTGTCATAAAATCATCATGTATGTACATGCATGACAGAAAACGTGACCTACTGTGACAAACACGTATCATCACGGAAGTGTATTTTTTTGTAGTGATCACATCATATCTTGACCAGATCACATCACAACATGCCCTGCAAAAACAAGTTAGACGTCCTCTACTTTGTTGTTGCAAGTTTTAGGTGGCTGCTACGAGCAACTAGCAAGAACAGTTCTTACCTACGCAAAACCACAACGGTGATTATCAAGTTTGATGTTTCAACCTTCTGCAAGGACCAGCCGTAGTCAAATTCGATTCAACTAAAGTAGGAGAAACAGACACCCGCCAGCCACCTTTATGCAAAACAAGTTGCATGTCAGTCGGTGGAACCGGTCTCATGTGCGTGGACATGTAAGGTTGGTCCATGCCACTTCATCCCACAATGCCGCTGAATCAAAATAACACGTTGGTGGTAAGCAGTATGAACATCACCGCCCACAACTCCTTTGTGTTCTACTCGTGCATATCATCTACGCATAGACCTGGCTCATGATGCCACTGTTGGGGAATGTTGCATGGAAAACAAAAAAATTCTACGCACACGCAAGATCTATCCATGGAGATGCATAGCTACGAAGGGGGGGGGAGAGCATCTACATACCCTTGTAGATCACTAAGCGGAAGCATTTATCAATGCGGTTGATGTAGTCGTACACCTTCATGATTCGTCCCGATCAAGTACCGAACGTACGGCACCTCCGCGTTCAGCACACGTTCAGCTCGATGACGTCCTCACCTTCTTGATCCAGCAAGAGAGGCAAAGTAGTAGATGATTTCTAGCAGCACGATGGTGTGGTGATGGTAGTGGTGAAACTATCCGCAGGGCTTCGCCAAGCACAACGGACATGGACGGAGGAGGAACTAGAACTAGAGGGAGACGGGGCGCCGCACACGGCTTGGGGATCATGGTGTGTGTTGCCCCTCTCCCTCCTCTCATATATATAGGTGGGGGGAGGAGGGGAGGCAACCTAGGGTGCCCCCAAGGGGGCCGGCGGCCAGCCCTAGGGCCTGCCCTGGCCGCGCCCCCCTCCTTCTTTGGCGCCTGTGGAGAAGGCAGGAGGGGAGGCGCCCCCCTTTCTTTTCTCTCATGTGGAGGGGAAGGCAGGAGGGGCTAGCCCTCTTCCCTTTCCTTCCCTAGGGCCGGCGGCCTAGAGGTGGGGAGTACCAGCCCCTTGTGGGCTGGTGTGCTTCCCTCGTTGGCCTAATAAGCCCAATAACTCCCCGTGGCCTTCCCGGAACCCCTTCCGGTGATCCAATAAATACCCGGTGCATTCCGAAACCTTTCCAGAGACCAAATAGTATTGTCCTATATATCAATCTTTACCTCCGGACCATTCCGGATCTCCTCGTCATGTCCATGATCTCATCCGGGACTCCGAACGACATTCAGTCACTATTTCAAATAACTCATATAATACTATATCGTCAACGAATGTTAAGCGTGCGGACCCTACAGGTTCGAGAATGATGTAGACATGACCGAGATGCTTCTCTGGTCAATAACCAACAACAGGACCTGGATGCCCATATTGGTTCCTACATATCCTACGAAGATCTTTATCGGTCGAACCTTTATGACAACATACGTAATTCCCTTTGTCAGTCGGTATGTTACTTGCCCGATATTCGATCGTCGGTATCTCCATACCTAGTTCAATCTCGTTACTGGAAAGTCTCTTTACTCGTTCTGTAATACATCATCTAGTAACATACTCCTTAGTCATTTTGCTTGCAAGCTTCTTGTGATGCTGTATTACTGAGAGGGCCCAGAGATACCTCTCCGATACATGGAGTGACAAATCCAAATCTCAATCCATGCCAACTCAACAGACACCTTCAGATATACCTATAGACCATCTTTATGATCACCCAGTTACGTTGTGACATTTGATAGCACACAAGGTGTTCCTCCGGTATCCGGGAGTTGCATGATCTCATGGTCGAAGGAATATGTATTTGACATTAAGAAAGCAGTAGCAATAAACTAAACGATCATATGCTAAGCTAATGGATGGGTCTTGTCCATCACATCATTCTCCTAATGATGTGATCCCGTTATCAATTGACAACACATGTCTATGGTTAGGAAACCTTAACCATCTTTTGATCAACGAGCTAGTCTAGTAGAGGCTTTCTAGGGACACGGTATTTGTTTATGTATCCACACATGTATTTAAGTTTCCGGTCAATACAATTATAGCATGAATAATAAACCTTTATCATGATTAAGGAAATATAATAATAACCATTTTATTATTGCCTCTAGGGCATATTTCCAACAGATCCCTCAACGTGCGATGAAGAATCACCCCAAAGTTCTTATCTAGCGGAGAACATAAGAAGAAATTGTTTGTAGGGTACGAAACCACCTCAAAGTTGTCCTTTCCGATCGATCTATCCAAGAGTTCATACTAAAATAACACCAAGTTATCCTTTCCGCTCGATCTATCTAAGAGTTCATACTAAAATAACACCATATGATACACATCAACCAACTCTAATGTCACCTAGATACTCCAATGTCACCACGAGTATCCGTGAGTTGATTATACGATATGCATCAAACAATTTCAGATTCATAATACTCAATCCTACATAAAGAACCTCAAAGACTACCCCAAGATTTCTACCGGAGAAACAAGGATGAAATGTGCATCAACTGTTGGGGAACATTGCATGGAAAACAAAAAAAACTCTACTCACACGCAAGATCTATCCATGGAGATGTGTAGCTACGAGAGGGGGAGAGCATCTACATACCCTTGTAGATCGCTAAGCAGAAGCGTTTATCAATGTGGTTGATGTAGTCGTACACCTTCACGATCCGTCCCGATCAAGTACCCAACATACGACACCTCCGCGTTCAGCACACGTTCAGCTCGATGACGTCCTCACCTTCTCGATCCAGCAAGAGAGGCGAAGTAGTAGATGAGTTCTGGCAGCATGATGGCGTGGTAACGGTGGTGGTGAAACTATCCGCAGGTCTTCGCCAAGCTCAAGGGACGTGGATGGAGGAGGAACTAGAACTAGAGGGAGACGGGGCGCCGCACACGGCCTGGCGATCATGGTGTGTGTTGCCCTTCTCCCTCCTCTCATAAATATAGGTGGAGGGGGGAGAGGAGGCAGCCCTAGGGCGCGCCCCAAGTGGCCGGCGGCTGCCCTAGGCGCCTGCCTAGCCGCCCCCCTTCCATATATGGACATGGGGGAAGGAAAGGGGGGCTGGCTGCCTTAGGGCACCTCCCCCTTCCTTCCCTCCTTCCTTGGCGCCTGGGCAGGGGTGGTGGGGCGTGCCATCCCCCTTTGTGGGCTGGTGTGCTCCCCCCTTTGGCCCATAAGGCCCACCACTTACCAGTGGCCTCCCAGAACCCCTTCCGGCACTCCGATAAATACTCGATACTTCCCAAAACCTTTCTGGTGACCAAATACTATCATCCTATATATCAATCTTTACCCCCAAACCATTCCGGAGCTCCTCGTCATGTCCGTGATCTCATCCGGGACTCCGAACAATATTCGGTCACTATTTCACAAAACTCATATAATACTATATCGTCAACGAACGTTAAGCATGCGGACCCTACGGGTTCGAGAATGGTCTCGACATGATCGAGACGCTTCTTCAGTCAATAACCAATAGTGGGACCTGGATGCCCATATTGGTACCTACATATCCTACGAAGATCTTTATCGGTCGAACCTTTATGACAACATACGTAGTTCCCTTTGTCTGTCGGTATGTTACTTGCCCGAGATTCGATCGTCGGTATCTCCATACCTAGTTCAATCTCCTTACTGGCAAGTCTCTTTACTCGTTCCGTAATACATCATCTCGTAACTAACTCCTTAGTCACTTTGCTTGCAAGCTTCTTGTGATGTTGTATTACCGAGAGGGCCCAGAGATACCTCTCCGATACACGGAGTGACAAATCCCAATCTCGATCCATGCCAACTGAACAGACACCTTCGGAGATACCCGTAGAGCATCTTTATGATCACCCAGTTACACTGTGACGTTTGATAGCACACAAGGTATTCCTTCGGTATCCAAGAGTTGCATGATCTCATGGTGGAAGGAATATGTATTTGACATTAAGAAAGTAGTAGCAATAAACCGAACGATCATATGCTAAGCTAATGGATGGGTCTTGTCCATCACTTCATTCTCCTAATGATGTGATCCCGTTATCAAGTGACAACACATGTCTATGGTTAGGACACCTTAACCATCTTTTGATCAACGAGTTAGTCTAGTATAGGCTCACTAGGGACACGGTATTTGTTTATGTATCCACACATGTATTTAAGTTTTCGGTCAATACAATTCTAGCATGAATAATAAACATTTATCATGATTAAGGAAATATAATAATACCCACTTAATTATTGCCTCTAGGGCATATTTCTAACAGTCTCCCACTTGCACTAGAGTCAATAATCTAGTTCACATCGCCATGTGATTAACACCCAATGAGTTCTAAGGTGTGATCATGTTTTGCTTGTGAGAGAGGTTTAGTCAACGGGTCTACCATATTCAGATCCGTATGTATTTTGCAAATTTCTATGTCTACAATGCTCTGCATGGAGCTACTCTAGCTAATTGCCCCCACTTTCAATACCTATCCAGATTGAGACTCGGAGTCATCCGGATCGGTGTCAAAGCTTGCATCGATGTAACCCTTTATGACGAACTCTTTATCACCTCCATAACTGACAAACATCTCCTTAGTCCTCTTAGGCAAATAAGGATAATTTTGACCGCTGTCCAATGATCCACTCCTGGATCACTATTTTACCCCCTTGCCAAGCTCATGGCAAGGCACACATCAGGTCTGGTACACAACATGACATACATAATAGAACCTATGGCTGAGGCATAGGGAATGACTTTCATTCTCTCTCTATCTTCTGTCGTGGTCGGGTTTTGAGTCTTACTCAACTTCACACCTTGCAATACAGGCAAGAACCCTTTCTTTGACTGATCCATTTTTGAACTTCTTCAAAACTTTGTCAAGGTATGTGCTTTGTGAAAGTCCTATTAAGCGTCTTGATCTATCCATATAGATCTTGATGCCCAATATATAAGCAGCTTCACCGAGGTCTTTCATTGAAAAATTCTTATTCAAGTATCCTTTTATGCTATCCAGAAATTCTATATCATTTCCAATCAGCAATATGTCATCCACATATAACATCAGAAATGCTACAGAGCTCCCACTCACTTTCTTGTAAATACAGGCTTCACCATAAGTCTGTATAAAACCATATGCTTTGATCACCTCATCAAAGCGTATATTCCAACTCTGAGATGCTTGCACCAGTCCATAGATGGATCGCTGGAGCTTGCATACTTTGTTAGCACCTTTAGTACAACCCCTTGAACTTGTCGAAAACCTTTCGCGACAAGTCGACCTTTGTAGACAGTGATATTACCATCAGCGTCCGCCTTCCTCTTGAAGATCCATTTATTTTCAATGGCCTGCCGATCATCAAGCAAGTCCACCAAAGTCCAAACTTTGTTCTCATACATGGATCCTATCTCAGATTTCATGGCCTCAAGCCATTTGTCGGAATCTGGGCTCATCATAGCTTCTTCATAGTTTGTAGGTTCGCCGTTGTCTAACAACATGACTTCCAGGACAGGATTACCGTACCACTCTGGTGCGGAACATGTTCTAGTCGACCTACGAGGTTTAGTATTAACTTGATCCAAAGTTTCATGATCATCATCATTAGCTTCCTCTCTAGTTGGTGTAGTGTAACATCCCAAATTTCAATTTGGAATGTTATACATAGGTCATCATATGCATATCATATTTTATTTGCATTTCGTTTGTGATCCTAGAAATCTTAAGCAACTCAAGGACCCACGGAGAGAGTTGGTGATTTTATTATTTTCATATTTGAATTTTCTCAAATATTGAAAAGAGGATCATTTTGGTTTTATTTATTTTTCTCTCCAAAATATTTCATATTAAAAACATATGAGAGGAGATAATATGACTTCTCCAAAATAAAAGAAATATTGGAGGAAAAATGTTAAAATCAAATAAATAATTTTATTTGGATTTTATTGCTATTTTATTTGAATTAGAAAAATATGCATTTTTCAAAATTGCATTTTTAGGCCAAGAAAATGTTCACTTTGTTCTAAATATTTTATTTAGACGGTGAAAATTGTTTTTGGCATTTTTAGATTTATTTAGGATTTTTCTCGGCGGAATCTTATTTAAGAAAAACTTTTCGGACCGACTGGGCCGAAGCCCAGCCGGCCCAGCTCGCGCCGTCCCCGACCCCGAGCGGGAGTCCCGCCGCCGCACGGACGTCAAGGGAGTCCGAGCCGGACTCCCCATGGCCGCCCCCTTCCCCAAGCCGGCCCCCCCGAGCCTTTATATGCCGCCGCCCCCCTCGTCCCCCCACACCGCCGCCGCAGCAAGCAGCAGCAGCCGCAGCCCCACGCCGCCGCCCGCCGCCAGCGCCGCCGCCGCTCGCAGCGGCAGCCGCCGCCCCGCCCCGCCGCCCGCGCCTCGCCCAGCGCTAGCCACCGCCGCCGCCTTCGCCGGAGCCGCGCCGGAGCCGCTGGATCTCGCCGGTTGTTTTTTTTCGGTTTAGGTAAAAACCATCTCGGTTTTTTTAAAAACCCTAGTTCGGTTTATTTTATTTTATTAGATCTGTTCGGTTTTCTCGGTTTAGTTCGTTTGCGAACGTTCGTTCGTTCGTTCATTTTAACGAACGTTTTCGCCTGTTCGTCTCTGTTAGCGGACGTTCGTCCGATAGATTTTTCTTTTTTCTGCCAGGGACCTATCCGCGATTACTTTTATCATAGATCAGCCCCTGATCTTCAAACCCTCGCCGTTTCTAAACCGTTCGTCCAAATCCAGTGAAACCAACGCCAAAATCTTCATCTCGAACCCCTCTTTCTGTTTAATCAACTTGAACATGATTTTGACAATTTAAAATTTGGTTTCAAGCAGATTTGAATTCGAAGTTCTTTTGACCGTAGTTTCAGTTTCGTAGCTCCGATTCGATTGATTCTTTTTGCCGATCGAATCTTTTCAGTTGAAATTTCAGATTTGATCTTCTTATTTGAGTTTTACCCTTGCATCTATGCTTGATTGCTTATGTATGCTATTGTTTGTTTGCGATAGAATTCCCGGAGTGCGAAGCGTGCTACTACGAGTCTCTAGGGTTTGCAGATCGTCAGCAAGGCAAGTAACACATTGATCATACTCTTTTCATACCCAGTTTTTATGCATTAGTTTCAATCCTCAAACACTGCATGATTAGGATGTGATTAACTTGTGGGTATTGGGAAGTAGATGATGAGGTAGAACATATTGCCCCTTTATTATCAAACCCCTGGGAGTTACTTCTACGTTATGCTTATATTGCCATGCTATGCTCGTAGACGTGGATTGGGTTTGAGTGTATCCATGACAGATGTGAGATTGTTAATTAATGGTTAACTTAAGGTGGCTACTTAAATACACATCTGGGTGGATTGGTTGCAGGCACCTGGGGATATACCAGTGTTGTCTTTTTGGTTCGCCACCCAGGCTCAAAGGGATCATAAGATTATTCATGCTAGAAACTTTCGTGTGCAGCCACAAGCTATTATGGGCTCTAGCATAGTTGAGTATGTCGCAGGACCTCTTTCAGTGGTAGGCTAGCAGATGTAGGGGAAAGTAGGTGTAACTGTCTACCCAGAGTAAAGAGTAAATGCTTCTGAAAGACTATGTCTCGGTCATCCGTTTCTCAAACACCATGTAGTGTGAGAAATCCAATGGAGGAGATCGAGTCTTGTGGGGAAAAGTGCACAAACCTCTGCAGAGTGTACAAACTAATCATGATTAGCCGTGTCCCCGGTTATGGACGTCTTGAGTATCTGGTACTTGAATTATTGATTTGATCTCATCACTCTAAATTAATTTGTTGGGTTTAATGATTACATTTAATTGGGATTGAGATGGGGATTTACCTTCTCAATGTTTAACAACTACCTTGATAGTTAAATAAAACATATTCCTTTGATGTAGGAAAAAATTGGCTTTTCGCAAAACAATATAACCCTAGAGCTTTCCACCAGCCAAATATGCATGTAGTGATAGCAAATTTTCTGTTCCTTGCTCTATTGTGTTATATTGCGAGCATATTCCACGTGCTGACCCGTTTTGGGCTGCAACATATCATGTTGCAGACTTTTCAGACGAAGAGTAAGGTGCGCTAGGTCGTTGTCATGCACTCAGCTATGCCGTTGGAGTTGATGGACTCACTTTATCTTCCAAGCCTTCCGCTGTTATTTTATTTAGATGGCCTTAAGCCATATTTATTGTAATCAGTTCTCTTTTGAGACATTCGATGTAATAAGTGTGTGATTGCACTCTGTTATAAATCCTTCGAGTACTGTGTGTGTCAGCATTACCGATCCAGGGATGACACTTGAACACAGAGATTTGACCATCTGAGGTCGGATCGCTACAAGATGGTATCAGAGCACACGCTGACTGTAGGACACGACCACTAAGAAAAGCCATAGGTCACTCTTCTCTACTCATTTCTGACTCTCTCCATCTTCTACTCTCTAGGATGGCGGACTCAAGGAACAAGTTTGCACAACCGGATGAAGAAACACCCTTTGGGAGACACTTTAAGGAAATCACTAAGTACCTGAACATCGGAATACCAAGCTTCACCGGGACCTACACCGCCACTTTACCAGAAGAGGAGCATTGGATGATTCGAGTTCAAGTTCCAGGAAGGACGTTCATGCCAGTTACCGAGTCCATAGAGTTTTCCTTTGATGCACCAACCTGGAGTCTAGGTAAGAGCATGGCAGCCCACATCGCCATGGGACGCATCGGTGAAGTTTATCACAAAGATCTTAAGGACACCATCTACCAGATATGTGGGCGCCGAGATGAGCAATGGGAGATGATCAGCACCAGGAGAAACAGGTCCATTGCAGCTTTCATCCAGGAGTTAAACCAGCACATTCGTCGACAGGAGAACCAGATGTGCGCAAGCATGATAGATTTGAAGAAGGTGATGACCAGGAACATGGAGCTAGAAGAGGAACTCAAGTCTACACGTGACGGATACGAGGAGGAAATCGCAGTACTAGTGGAGAAGAATGACGACCTGACAAGGAAGCTAGGAGTATTCATGGGAGACCCCGCGCCAGGAGGAGATGACAACCATATGATTAGTAGTATTTCCCCATGTATATAGTAGTATTTCCCCACCATATGATTAGTAGTATTTCCCCATGTATATAGTAGTAGTCCGAGCACTTTTGTAACGATAGTTAGATCGATTGTATGCCCCTGCTTGAATTGATTTTGGTGTGATATGAATGTGTTTGTCTCATGTGCATATGGGTTGTAACACCCCCAGTGTTTAGCTACAGTAATTCCCCTTTTGATTTTGCCATGTCAGCAAGTTCAACAGTGCCAAATTATCATTTGCATCATATTGCATTTCAACTCCTAACTCAAATTCAAATTTAAATGAAAGTGGAAAATAAAAGTTGTTCAACATAGAAACTAAAATGTTCATTAAATAGCAAATATTACAGAGACTATTCTAAAATTGTAGCCAACAATTAATAAATTATTTAGGTGGCACTGACATTACCAAAACAGCAGGGCTTAATACATTTTATTTATTATAAAAATTGTGTGAACTCAAATCGTCTCCAAATCAATTTTTGGTAGTAGTAGAGGATGCCTAGTGATTATTGGAGCAAATACCATGTTTTACAAAACTCATTTGGTGGCCTAATTAATTACAAAACTGAAAATATGATTAAACAAAAGAAAAAGGCAAGGAAATAAAGCAAAAAGAAAAAAGAAAACCCCCTGGCCAACTGGGCCTAGCCCAGCTGGCCTCAGCCCACCAGGCCGGCCCACCCCGCTGGCCTATATGGCCTTCCCAGCCACCCACCGACACCACAACCCCCCTCCCCAGAAATATCTCCTGGACCGGATCGGGAGAGGAGCTCCCGATCCCGATCCGCCGGCGCCCCTGCTCGCCGGTCGGCCGTCGCCTGGCCGGCCACCGCCGCCACCGCCTCGCCTCCCCGCGCCGGCCTCGGCCACCCCGGCCCGAGCCACCACCCGTGGTGGCGCCCTCGATCTCCGGCACCCGACGCGCCCGTCGCCACCAGGCCGTCGCCGGACCGCCGCCCTTCTCCGTCGGACTGCCTCCTCTTCGCCTCCACCCCAACGGACTCCCTCGAGCCTCGCCGACCCCTGTTCCCCTGCTCGAATTTGAGCACGCCACCGCTCGAACCCTCCCTTTGCTCTCTCCCCGCACGCCGCGCTCCGCTTCCCCCCCCCCCGTCGCGGTCACCCCGCACCCACCGCCGCCGTTCGCGCACACCCCCTCCTCCTCGCACGCGCTCGCCGCCGTGTCCGCGCCCTGGCCGCGTGTTGCGCTCGGTGTGGCCACGCACCACGCGCGCCCACGCGCCACCCCTCCACGACCGCACCCCGGCCACCCTGGCCGGTGGGCTGACGCGCCGCCCGAGCCACGCGCTCACGCGCACCCCCCCCTCCGCAGCCACCCCCGGCGTCCGGCGCCGGCGCCGCGCCGGCACCCCAGCGCGTCCCCTCGCTTGTGCCTGTTCGGGCTAACGCCCCGCCCGTGCCCGTTAAACCCGCTCCAGTGGCCTGTGTGCCACTGGCAGCTGGGGCCCCTTGGGGGTATGACCAGTGGGGCCCGCCCCCAAAACGAATTAAAATAATTAAATAAATATTAACAAATTAGTTAATTAAATAATTAATTAACCTAATTAATTCTGTTTAAATTAACTAATTAAGTTTAATTAGATTAATGACTAATTGGATTAATTAACTACTGTTAATTAGCTAAACAGTCACTGACAGGTGGGACCCACCTGTCAGGTTGACCCAGTCAACGTTGATTGCTAACGTCATGCTGACATCATGATGACATCAGCATACACTGTTTCGGATAATGTTGATTTAAATAAATAATTAAATTCAGAAAATCAATAAAACTTTGAAAAATCATATAAAATAATCCGTAACTCAGATCGAAAAACTTTGTACATGAAAGTCGCTCGGAACGACGAGACGAATCCGAATACGCGGTCCGTTCGTCTATCACACGTCCCTAACTATCCGAACATGCAACCATTCCCCTCCGGTCACCTGTCTGACAAATGTCCGGAACCGGGAATACATTTCCGAATGAATTCCCCCTTCGCCAGTATCACCCGGCCCTGCGTTAGATCACCTCTGTCACCGCGTATTGCCATGTTATGCTTTGTGTTGTACTTGTTTGCTCTGTATTTACTGTTTCCTCCCCCTCTTCTCTCTCGGTAGCCCCCGACACCGATGTCGTCCCCGAGACCGACGCAGCTCCGGAGAACGAAGACACCATTGACGACCTTGCCCTTGCCGCCAAGCAACCAGGCAATCCCCCCCCCCCTTGAGCATACTGATATCGCCCATTCTATTTCTCATGCTTGCATTAGAACTGCTGCTGCTGCTGCTTTACCTATTCTGATGCATAGCCTGTTTATTGTAACCTGCTGTTGATAATTACCTGCATATCCTAAACTGCTTAGTATAGGCTGGGTAGAGACCTATCAGTGACCCCACTTATCCTGACTGCCCCGCTGGATAATCCGAAGACCTGATCAACGGGATTGAAGACCAGGCCCCGGCACCGCACCTCACCCCCTTAGTTGTGACGACACTGCAGCGTTACCACCAAGTGCCGAGGGTGATACCTCGTGTAGCACTTCTGATGTTAACTCTGTAGAGTAGCTATTCGGTCGTGGTCATCGAGGGTGATTCCTCTTTCACCGCTTCCGATAACGACGCTATCGTGCACCACCTCAAGTGTGAACCCATCGAGGGTGAATCCTCCGAGTTCACCTTGACAGACACATCGAGTAGGAATCCAACGAGGGTGATACCTCGGATTCCCCTGATGTTATGGACACACGGATACTTGTACTTTACACTGTTACTTGGATAGGCGGGTCGACCCTGAGGGGTACCCGCGCGCGCCTGAGAGGCGAGTGTTGTGAAGACGGGTTCCTGTGTGGTGCCCGAGTGGTGAATACGAGGCGTGGCCGGGCATTCTTGGCCCTTGCCGCAAGTCCTCGAGACGGGGCGACGGGGTCACATCTTTCGTGAGTCTCTGCTCGTTACCGCAAGCCCCTAGTCCACTAACGATTTGGATATTTGATCCGAGCAGGCCTCTGGCCTGATAGCATTAACCATCACGTGGGCATAGTATGGGCGTTCTGCATCGTAGCATCAGCCGAAAGCTCTGTCAGACGTCTAGTTCAGCCTTGCGGCCGGGACGGACCGGCGCCCCCCTGGTGCCTGGCTTCCCCCTGCACGCAACGACTCGGAGTGCACAGGGCGATGGCCCAAGACCTCTGAGCGCTTAGGATGTAGACCGACGGGGACCTCTCTGCTGAGCTCTAGGTAGGGTTGTGATGTGTCATTTGGCCGAGGTCGGGTATGACCCAGGAAAGTGTGTCCGGCCGGGAAGAAAACTTCTATCGATAGCCTGTCCTACGGTAACGGACACTCGGAGTTGTATCATGATTGATACAATTTAGAACTGGATACTTGGATACTATGGCTCAGGGATTGCTTCTCGCAGGGAGTCGAGAAGGGATCTCAGGACGAGGTTGATGACTGTATGGCTCTGGGATTGCTTTCTCGCAGGGAGTCGAGAAAGGATCTCTGGGTGAGGTTGAGACTTAATGATACTGCTACATTATATTGTACTGTGCTACTCTCTTCTATTGCTGCAAGACCTCTGAAGATGCTAGTCTTCGATAGGACTAGGCCTCCTCTCTATTCTGGAATTTCTGCAGCCCAGTCCACATATACAGCCTTCCCTTTGAAAATGTTGCATATGTAGTGTAGATCCTTGCTTGCTGAGTACTTCTGAGTACTCACGGTTGCTTTGTTTTCCTTTTTCTCCCCATATCAGTTTGTCGCGACCAGAGGATGGAGCCCCCTGAGACAGATGCCCCGTCGATCGACTACTACTACTACCCAGAGGATGGATACTACTGCGAGTTGACTGAAGACCAGGAGTAGGTTCGGAGGGTCCCAGGCAGGAGGCCTTCGCCTTTCGATCGTAGTGTTTTATTTTGCCCCGCCTTTCTAAAGGCCTTTCTGTTTTTGTTTCATATCTGTACTCAGATATCTGATGCTCTCGCTGACGCTTGTACGCAAGCTTATGTATTCGAGCCCTCGAGGCCCCTGGCTTGTAATATAAAGCTTGTATGACTTTATTTATGTTTTAGAGTTGTGTTGTGATATCTTCCCGTGAGTCCTTAGGCTTGATCGTGTGCATTTGCGTGTATGAT
Source organism: Thinopyrum elongatum (assembly GCA_011799875.1). Taxonomy (NCBI): domain Eukaryota; kingdom Viridiplantae; phylum Streptophyta; class Magnoliopsida; order Poales; family Poaceae; genus Thinopyrum; species Thinopyrum elongatum. The sequence continues at coordinate 369,812,256 of CM022298.1, read as the reverse complement.
TAGTGCACGATTGAGCTGGGGGCGTCACATGGGTAGTGCTTTCTCCTTAGACCTCACTCTATTCTAATCTCTCCCCTCTAAACCCATCAGATGCCTCCGAGACGCGAGACCGGATTTGACTTCCCACCGGAGATCACGCAGTTGATCCAGTAGCAGAATGCCTTGATGCAGATACTAGTCCAGAACCAAGGCAACAACAACAACAACAACTCTGGTGCGGATCGTGCTCTGGTTGACCTACGAGGTTTAGTAGTAACTTGATCCGAAGTTTCATGATCATCATCATTAGCTTCCTCTCTAGTTGGTGTAGGCATCACGGGAACGGTTTTCTCTGATGTGCTATTTTCCAATTCGAGAGAAGGTACAATTACCTCATCAAGTTCTACTTTCCTCCCACTCACTTCTTTCAAGAGAAACTCCTTCTCTAGAAATGACCCATTCTTAGCAACAAAGATCTTGCCTTCGAATCTGTGGTAGAAGGTGTACCCAATAGTTTCCTTAGGGTATCCTCTGAAGACGCACTTCTCCGATTTGGGTTCAAGCTTATCAGGCTGAAGCCTTTTGACATAAGCGTCGCATCCCCAAACTTTAAGAAACGACAGCTTAGGTTTCTTGCCAAACCATAGTTCATACGGTGTCATCTCAACGGATTTAGACGGTGCCCTATTTAACGTGAATGTGGTTGTCTCTAATGCATAACCCCAAAATGATAAAGGCAAATCGGTAAGAGACATCATAGAATGCACCATATCTAATAAAGTACGGTTACGACGTTCGGACACACCATTACGCTGTGGTGTTCCAGGTGGCGTGAGTTGTGAAACAATTCCACATTGTTTTAAATGAAGGCCAAACTCATAACTCAAATATTCGCCTCCTCGATTAGATCGTAGAAACTTTATTTCTTGTTACTATGATTCTCCACTTCACTCTGAAATTCTTTGAACTTTTCAAATGTTTCAGACTTGTGTTTCATCAAGTAGATATACCCATAACCACTCAAATCATCTGTGAAGGTCAGAAAATAACGATACCCGCCACGTGCCTCAACACTCATTGGACCGCATACATCGGTATGTATTATTTCCAATAAGTTATTAGCTCGCTCCATTGTTCCGGAGAACGGAGTTTTAGTCATCTTACCCATGAGGCATGGTTCGCAAGTATCAAATGATTCATAATCAAGTGATTCCGAAAGTCCATCCGCATGGAGTTTCTTCATGTGCTTTACACCAATATGACCTAAATGGCAGTGCCACAAGTATGTTGCACTATCATTATCAACTTTGCATCTTTTGGCATCAATATTATGAATATGTGTATCACTACGATCGAGATTCAACAAGAATAGACCATTCATTAAAGGTGCATGACTATAAAAGATATTACTCATATAAATAGAACAACCATTATTCTCTGACTTAAATGAATAACCGTCTCGCAATAAACAAGATCCAGATATAATGTTTATGCTCAACGCTGGCACCAAATAACAATTATTGAGGTCTAAAACTAATCCTGAAGGTAGATGTAGAGGTAGCGTGCTGATGGCGATCACATCGACCATGGAGCCATTCCCGACGCGCATCATCACCTCGTCCTTAGCCAATCTTCATTTATTCTGCAGCTCCTATTTCAAGTTACAAATATGAGCAACCGAACCAGTATCACATACCCAGGCGCTACTACGAGCATTGGTAAGGAACACATCAATAACATGTATATCAAATATACCTTTGTTCACTTTGCCATCCTTCTTATCCGCCAAGTATTTGGGTCAATTCTGCTTCCAGTGACCTTTTCCTTTGCAGTAGAAGCACTCAGTTTCAGGCTTGGGGCCAGCTTTGGGTTTCTTCATGGGAGCGGCAACTTGCTTGGCATTCTTCTTGAAGTTCCCTTTCTTTCCCTTGCCCTTTTTCTTGAAACTAGTGGTATTGTTAACCATCAACACTTGATGCTCTTTCTTGATTTCTACCTCCACCGATTTCAGCATCGCGAAGAGCTCAGGAATCGTTTTCGTCATCCCTTGCATATTATAGTTCATCACGAAGCCTTTGTAGCTTGGTGGCAGTGACTGAAGAACTCTGTCAATAACACTCTCAACTGGAAGATCAATTCCCAGTTGAGTCAAGTGGTTATGATACCCAGACATTTTGAGTATGTTTTCACTTACAGAACTGTTCTCCTCCATCTTACTGCTATAGAACCTGTTGGATACTTCATATCTCTCAACCCGGGCATTAGCTTGAAATATCAACTTCAGCTCTTGGAACATCTCATATGCTCCATGGCGTTCAAAACGTCTTTGAAGTCCCGGTTCTAAGCCGTAAAGCATGGCACACTGAACTATTGAGTAGTCATCAGATCGAGCCTGCCAGACGTTCATAACATCTGCAGTAGCTCCTGCAGCAGGTCTGTCACCTAGCGGTGCATCAAGGACATAATTCTTCTGTGCAGCAATGAGGATAATCCTCAAGTTAAGGACCCAGTCTGTGTAGTTGCTACCATCATCTTTCAACTTAGCTTTATCTAGGAACACATTAAAATTCAAGGGAATGGTAGCACGGGCCATTGATCTACAACATAGATATGCAAAAACTATTAAGACTAAGTTCATGATAAATTTTAGTTCAAATAATCAAATTACTAATGAACTCCCACTTAAATCAACATCCCTCAAGTTGTCTAAGTGATACATGATCCAAATCAACTAACCCATGTCCGATCATCACGTGAGATGGGGTAGTCATCAATGGTGAACATCTCTATGTTGATCATATCTACTATATGACTCATGTTCGACCTTTCGGTCTCCAATGTTCCAAGACCATATTTGTACATGCTAAGGCTCGTCAAGGTTAACCCAAGTATTCTGCATGTGCAAAACTGGCTTACACCCGCTGTATGCGAACGTAGAGTCTACCACACCCGATCATCACGAGGTTCTTTGAAACGACGAACTTTAGCAACGGTGCATACTCGAGGAGAACACTTTTATCTTGAAACTAAGTGAAGGGATCATCTTATAATGCTACGGTCATTCTAAGCAAAAAAAGATGCATAAATGATAAACATCACATGCAATCAAAATATGTGACATGATATGGCCATCATCATCTTGTGCTTTTGATCTCCATCTCCAAAGCATCCTCATGATCTCCATCGTCACGTTGGGGTCGTCTCGCCAACTATTGCTTCTACAACTATTGGTGGTAAGAAGTATGTGCGTGGACATGTAAGGTTGGTCCGGGCCGCTTCATCCCACAATGCCGCCGAATCAAAATAAGACGTTGGTGGCAAGCAGTCTGAACATCACCGCCCACAACTCCTTTGTGTTCTACTCGTGCATATCATCTACGCATAGACCTGGCTCATGATGCCACTATTGAGGAACGTTGCATGGAAAACAAAAAAATTCTACGCACACGCAAGATCTATCCATGGAGATGCATAGATACGAAGGGGGGGGGGGGAGAGCATCTACATACCCTTGTAGATCGCTAAGCGGAAGCGTTTATCAACGTGGTTGATGTAGTTGTACACCTTCACGATCCGTCCCGATCAAGTACCGAACGTACGACACCTCCACGTTCAGCACACGTTCAGCTCGATTATGTCCTCTCCTTCTCTATCCAGCAAGAGAGGCAAAGTAGTAGTTGAGTTCCGGCAGCACGATGGCGTGGTAACGGTGGTGGTGAAACTATCAGCAGGTCTTCGCCAAGCTCAAGGGACATGGATGGAGGAGGAACTAGAACTAGAGGGAGACGGGGCGCCGCACACGGCCTGGCGATCGTGGTGTGTGTTTCCCTTCTCCCTCCTCTCATATATATAGGTGGAGGGGGGAGAGGAGGCAGCCCTAGGGCGCGCCCCAAGTGGCCGACGGCTGCCCTAGGCGCCTGCCTAGCCGCCACCCTTCCATATATGGACATGGGGAAGGAAACGGGGGCTGGCTGCCTTAGGGCGCCTCCCCCTTCCTTCCCTCCTTCCTTGGCGCCAGGGCAGGGGTGGTGGGGCACACCATCCCCCTTTGTGGGCTGGTGTGCTTTCCCCCTTTGGCCCATAAAGCCTAGCACTTACCGGTGGCCTCCCGGAACCCCTTCCGGCACTCCGATAAATACCCGGTACTTCCCGAAACCTTTCCGGTGACCAAATACTATCATCCTATATATCAATCTTTACCTCTGGACCATTCCGGAGCTCCTCGTCATGTCCGTGATCTCATCCGGGACTCCGAAAAATATTCGGTCACTATTTCACATAACTCATATAATACTATATCGTCAACGAACTTTAAGCGTGCGGACCCTATGGGTTCGAGAATGATGTAGACATGACCGAGACGCTTCTCCGGTCAATAACCAATAGCGGGGCCTGGATGTCCATGTTGGTTTCTACATATTCTACGAAGATCTTTATCGGTCGAACCTTTATGACAACATACGTAGTTCCCTTTGTTTGTCGGTATGTTACTTGCCCGAGATTCGATCGTCAGTATCTCCATACCTAGTTCAAACTCATTACTGGCAAGTCTCTTTACTCATTCCATAATACATCATCTCATAACTAACTCCTTAGTCACTTTTCTTACAAGCTTCTTGTGATGCTGTATTACCGAGAGGGCCCAGAGATACCTCTCCGATACACGGAGTAACAAATCCCAATCTCGATCCATGCCAACTCAACAGACACCTTTGGAGATACCTGTAGAGCATCTTTATGATCACCCAGTTACATTGTGATGTTTGATAGCACACAAGGTATTCCTCCGGTATCCGGGAGTTGCATGATCTCATGGTCGAAGGAATATGTATTTGACATTAAGAAAGCAGTAGCAATAAACTGAACGATCATATGCTAAGCTAATGGATGGGTCTCGTCCATCACATCATTCTCCTAATGATGTGATCCTGTTATCAAGTGACAACACATGTCTATGGTTAGGAAACCTTAACCATCTTTTGTTCAATGAGCTAGTGTAGTAGAGGCTCACTAGGGACACGGTATTTGTTTATGTATCCACACATGTATTTAAGTTTTCAGTCAATACAATTCTAGCATGAATAATAAACCTTTATCATGATTAAGGAAATATAATAATAAGCACTTTATTATTGCCTCTAGGGCATATTTCCAACATCAACCCCAATGCATAGATTACCCCAATGTCACCTCGGGAATCAGCGAGTTGAGTGCCAAGACAAAGATCAAGTGCTCTCAAATCCAACAAAGTATTCAATCCGATAAAAGTGAAATCTCATAGGGAAAACTCAATTCATAACAACAAGATAGAGAGGGGAAAACACCATATGATCCAACTATATTAACAAAGCTCGCGATACATCAAGATCGTGCCAAATCAAGAACACGAGAGAGAGAGAGAGAGAGAGAGAGATTAAACACGTAGCTACTGGTACAAACCCTCAGCCTCGAGGGTGGACTACTCCCTCCTCATCATGGTGGCCAACGGGATGATGAAGATGGCCACCGGTGATGATTTCCTCCTCCGGCAGGGTGCCGGAACAGGATCCAGATTGGTTTTCATGGCTACAGAGGCTTGCCGCAGCGGAACTTCTGATCTAGGGTAATTTCTGGGGGTTTATATATATATATATATATATATATATATATATATATATATATATATATATATATATATATATATATATAGGATTTTTCAGCGTTGGAATCACGCGAAGATGGGCCAAGAGTATCCCACAAGATACCGGGACAATCCAGCCCAACCTGGTGCACCCTGGTGTCTTGTGGGGCCCTCGTGGCTCTTCTAGGCCTCCCACGAAGCTACTTTTGCCACTTTTCTTTGAAAAAAATCATCAAGAAGTTTTGCTGCATTTGGAGAACTTTGATTTCTACACAAAAAACAACACCACGGTAGTTCTGCTGAAAACAACGTCAGTCCGGGTTAGTTCCATTCAAATCATACCAAAATTATATAAAATTGTTGTAAACATGGCACGAATACTTCATAAATTATAGATACGTTGGAGACGTATCAGCATCCCCAAGCTTAATTCCTACTCGTCCTCGAGTAGGTAAATGATAAAAGAAATAATTTATGAAGTGTGAATGCTAGCAAAGTGCATAAGTTTGATCAATGATAATTTCAATCACTTTTCCTAGCATCATAACAACAACACTTTCTCATAAAACTTCTCATGTTAAAGTAGCAACCAATTCACATGTTATGGTTCAAACAATGAATTCTCTTGAAACTTAACAACCTATGTTCTTAGTCACCAAACAATTGCAATTCAACTTATTCTCAACAAAGTCTAAGTAAGAGCTCCACATACTCAATCATCATATAGTCTTCTATGATTGCTGGTACTCAAAGCATATTTTTAGAACAAATGGAATCCATCGAACACAGAGAAAGATAGGGGCTTAATGTTTAGCCTCCCAACTCATTTATCATAGAGATAATTGTCAACAATAATAAATCATGATCAAATATATTTGAATGGCCATATGTTCCTAGATATTTCCCCACCACATGATGCTTGCCAACTAGAGAATAATTGAGGTTGAAATGAGAGTGCATGCTATTGACTCTTGCATAAAAGTAAATACTGAAAAGTAAAAGATAGGCCCTTCGCAGAGGGAAGCAGAGGTTGTCATGCGCTTTTAATTTTTGGATGCCCAAGCTCTTAATGCAAAGGAACGTCACATTATATCGCCCCTTGTGATAGCAAACTTTATTATGCAGTCCATTGCTTTTATTACTTTGCCATCACAAGTTTGTACAACACTTATTTTCCCTTACAATAAAAGATCAAACATATTTAGGAGCAATTTTTATTGTTTTATGCACCGATGACAACTTACTTGAAGGATCTTATTCAATCCATAGGTAGGTATGGTGGACACTCATGGAAAGAAATTGGGTTTAAGGGTTTTTGGATGCATAAATAGTATCTCCACTTAGTACGAATTTTTGGCTAGCAAAAGTTCCTAAGCAAACACCACATGTTGGCGGATCCATAACAATATAACTTCTATGCAAATATACACAACCATAACTCATTACGTTGTCTTCCTTATCCAACTTCAACTAATGGGTATTCATAATCATAGAAGATGTCCAAGATAATATATTTGTATGTGAAAGTTCTCTTCCTTATAATAATCATTCATGAATTGCTTGTATGACCAATATTGTGATTGTCAAGCTTCAAAAGATTTCACTTTCTAAACCTAATGTGAAGCCACTACTAGGTATAATACAGGCATGTGAAGCACATATGATTTCAACTTTATCATATTCAATTCATTCAACAATTTACTCATATGATATAAGTGAAGCACAAGAGTAAATGACAAGCTACTCCAAAAAGATATAAGTGAAGTTCAAGTGAGTAGTTAAGTAAATGGGTAGCTATTTGAGGACTCTCTCAAATTTAAAAACTTTCAGATCTAAGTACTTTATTAAAACAGCAAGCAAAATTAAAATTAAATTACATTCCAAGAATAGCACAACTCATGTGAAGAAGCAAAAATTAGGCTCAATCGAGGCTAACCGATAATTGTTGATGAAGAAAGGTGGGATGCCAACCGGGGCATCCCCAAACTTAGATGCTTGAGTATTCTTGAAATATTATCTTGGGATGCCTTGGGCATCCCCAATCTTGAGCTTTTGTGTCTCCTTAATTCCTTTTATATCACGATTTCCCTAAATCTCAAAAAACTTCATCCACACAAAACTCAACAAGAACTCGTGAGACAAGTCAGTATAAATCAATGCATAACCTTATCATTCTCTACTATATCAAATCACTAAAATTATTATTTAACATTGCATACTAAATGCCTCTGCATATTTAATACCCCTATCCTCAAATAGAATCATTAAACAAGCAAACATATGCAAACATAACAGCAATCTGTCTAAACAGGACAGTCTGTAAAGAGTGCAATTATACTCATACTTACCTAACTCCAAAATTTCTGAAAATTTACCACACTGTAGAAAATTTATCATACCTTATTTTTCAAAAAGTTTCAACATTTTATCACATTCTTACTTTTCTCAAGAATTCACGAACTAGCGTGAAACTTGCTGTTTTCAAACAGCCACATATAGACTTGCAAAATAAGCATAGCAAAGGCTATACTTGACATTTTTATTGAAGTAAAATATACAAAAAATTATTCTAAATTACAGAAAGCAAATACTAATAAAATAAAATGATTCTCCAAGCAAAACACATATCATGTGACGAATAAAAATATAGCCCCAAGTAAGGTTACCGATAACGTTGGAGACGAAAGAGGGGATGCCTTCCGAGGCATCCCCAATATTAGTTGCTTGGATCTTCCTTTAATATTACATTGGGGTGCCCTAGGCATCCCCAAGCTTAGGGTATTGTCACTCCTTATTCTCCTCATATCAATATCTCACCCAAAACTTGAAAACTTCAATCACACAAAACTTAACGGAACTTCGTGAGATGGGTTAGTATGATAAAGACAAATCATTCACTTTGGTAATGTCAAGATAAGATTCATAATTGTTTCCAAATAATTACTACTTTACTCTACAATTTCCACAATTTATATTAAGCAATATAAGTCATAGAAACCATAAAACAAGCAAACTATGCTTTGCAAACAGAATCTGTCAAAAACAGAACAGTCTGTAAATATCTGAATTATGGTCATACTTTTGTAACTCAAAATATTCTAAAAAATTGGTAAAACGTAAAAAATTTGTATGCCCATCAACTGTAAAAAATTCAGAAGTTTTAAATGCCCAGCAATTTTTAACAATTCTGTTACTTGGCACAAAAGTTTCTGTTTTTGCACAGAATCAAGTCAACTATCATCAATACTATCCCAAAGGTTTTACTTGGTACTTTATTGAAACAAAATCCATAAGACATTATTACTACATTAGCTTAATCATGTGAACACACAAAAATAGTAGGTAAATGTTGGGTTGTCTCCCAACAAGCGGTTTTCTTTAATGCCTTTTTAGCTAGGCATGATGATTTCAATGATGCTCACATAGAAGTAAAGAATTAAGACATAAAGAGAGCATCGTGAAGCATATGACTAGCACATTTAATTCTAACCCACTTCCTATGCATAAGGATTTTGTGAGCAAAAATTTATGGGAGCAAGAATCAACTAGCATAGGAAGGCAAAACAAGAAAAACTTCAAGATTTTCAACACATAGAGAGGAAACTTGATATTTTTGAGATATGTAAAAGCATAAGTTCCCCTCTCATAATAATTTTCAGTAGCATAATGAATGAATTCAACAATATAGCTATCACATAAATCATTCTTTTCATGATCCACAAGCATAGAAATTTTCTTACTCTCCACATAAGCAAACTTATTCTCATGAATAGTAGTGGGAGCAAACTCAACAAAATAACTATCATGTGAGGCATAATCCAATTGAAAATCAAAATCATGATGACAAGTTTCATGGTTATCATTATTCTTTATAGAATACATGTCATCATAGATACCAACTTTGTTGTCATAATCAATTGGAACCTCTTCCAAAATAGTGGAATCATCATTAAATAAAATCATGACATCTCCAAATCCACTTTCATAATTATCACAATAAGATTCAACACCCTCCAAAATAGTGGGATCATTAGTAACTAGAGTTGACACTCTTCCAAACCAACTTTCATCAATAATAAATTTTCTCATCAAAACTTGCGGGACTAAAAATATCATCTTCATCAAACATAGCATACCGAAGCTTGTAGCTTTGCATATCATTAACATCATGGATATTCAAAGAATTCATACTCACAACATTGCAATCATGCTTATCATTCAAAGATAGTATGCCAAACATTTTATTGAATTCTTCTTCTATCAACTGAGCACAATTTTCCTTTCAATCATTTTCAAGAAAGACATGATAAACACGAATAATATGAGGCCACCTCAATTCCATTTTTTGTAGTTTTCTTTTATGAACCAAACTAGTGATAAAACAAGAAACTAAAAGATTCAATTGCAAGATCTAAAGATATACCTTCAAGCACTCACCTCCCAGGCAACGGTGCCAGAAAAGAGCTTGATGTCTACTACACAACTTGTTCTTGTAGACTCGTGTTGGGCCTCCAAGCGCAGAGTTTTGTAGGACAATAGCAATTTTCCCTCAAGTGGATGAGCTAAGGTTTATCAATCCGTGGGAGGCGTAGGATGAAGATGGTCTCTCTCAAACAACCCTGCAACCAAATAACAAAAGGTCTCTTGTTTCCCCAACACACCAAATACAATGGTAATTTATATAGGTGTACTAGTTCGGCGAAGAGATGGTGCTACAAGTGTAGTAATGATAGTGGATATTGATTTTTGTAATAAAAACAATAAAAAACAGCAAGGTAGCAATCAATAAAACGGAGCACAAATGGTATTGCAATGCTTGAAAATGAGGCCTAGGGTCCGTACTTTCGCTAGTGCAATCTCTCAACAATGCTATTATAATTGGATCATATAACCATCCCTCAACGTGCGATGAAGAATCACTCCAAAGTTCTTATCTAGCGGAGAACATAAGAAGAAATTGTTTGTAGGGTACGAAACCACCTCAAAGTTATCCTTTCCGATCGATCTATACAAGAGTTCGTACTAAAATAACACCAAGTTATCCTTTCCGATCGATCTATCTAAGAGTTCGTACTAAAATAACACCATATGATACACGTCAACCAACTGTAATGTCACCTAGATACTCCAATGTCACCACGAGTATCCATGAGTTGATTATATGATATGCATCAAACAATTTCAGATTCATAATACTCAATCCAACATAAAGAACCTCAAAGAGTGCCCCAAGATTTCTACCGGATGTAGTGACCTGACCCGAAATCGGTCAAGTCTCTGTGTATCTATACCATCCCAAGATCATGCTGGCACACACAGTACATTGATGAAAAATTCAAAGTTCAATCACACCTGATTTATTCACGATTCTCATATAGAGCCTTTATTACAATAGAATAAATTCGGCCGAAGGCCAACTCATGAAAAAACTAAATGCTGCAGAAGCGTAGACGATAAGTGAGTCCATCCGACTCCATAGGGCAATCACTGAGTGTAGATCGTAGCCTCACTCCTGGTCGGAAAACTCCTCTGCAACATGAGACGTTGTAGCCATGTAGGTCAGCATTTTGAATATGCCGGCAAGTCATAGAGAAAAAAATAATAATAATGCTAACACTATATGCAATTTGGCTGTGGGGCTCTAAGTTTAAGTTTTTGCGAAAAAGCCAATTTTCCCCTACAACAAAAAGGACTTGCTTGCAATTACTACAAAATACTGGATGTTATTGAGATGGTTCCACCAACCAGAGTCTCATACCCGAAATCATTATAACCCATCAATTTATTATGTTTGGTGTTGAGATTTCCGAAATACTCCAATTCCAGAGGCTCAGTTGTCCATAACCGGGGACACGGCTAATCGATTAGGTTTCCACTCTGCAGAGTCTTGTGCACTTTACCCGCAAGAATCGTTCCCTCCTTTATGTCCTCGCACTGCCTGGTGTTTGAAGACAGGAAGAACGAAACAGGGTCTTCCATAGAGATCCTCTGGGCCACTGCCGGTGCCCATCCATATCCTACCGTTCTTCTACATCTGCTGACACCGTCCGTCCAGAGTCACGCCTAGGGTCGACCAAGCCAGAGCCCATAATGGCTTGCGTCTGCACAGGTAAGCTTCTGGTCAAGGTATAACCATCCATCTCTTCGTGGCTGGGTGAAGCTTTCCACAAGATGTCATGGTGCTTCTCCATGCATCCCGGCCATCCGTTGGTTTCTCCAGGGTGCACATCAATCCATCCTCCACCCAGTAGTGAATTTGAAGTCCATCTTGAATCTTGGAGTCATGGGGTTGTCATCATCTTGACTCTCACATCTCCCATATGAATCACTCAACCAACCCCGTCTACAAAGCATAGCATAAATACTACAACGTCTCGGGCAATGGTAACAAAGGGATTTTAGGTCAACCTACCACATGATACTACTCAAGACTTGATTCAATTTCTCCTACTGCATGCATGGTGGGGAGGAAATACTACTAATGTAGTAAAACATAGGTATTAAAATTCATGATCAAGACTTGCCTTGCTGACGATCTTCGAAAGCTAGCGAGTCGTAATAGCAAGCCTCGCACTCCGGGAATTCCATCGAAACAAACAAAGCATAATAAGCATATATCATACATTATACTAACATAACAACAAGTAACTTAGTAAATGACAAACAACATAACACATAATGAAATCCAAAGAAAAAAAACAAAGAAAGTCATAAAAGCAAAACCAAGTTTTTACTATAAGTAAAACCAACAACAAAAAATAGTTTTCTACCAATAAAACTTTCTTTAACAAAACTAAAATAAGGTTTTTATTAAATAACAGAAAAGAAAACAACAAATAAATTTTATGCAAAAAGAACCACATTAAAAGCTATTATAAAACTCCTTTTATGCCTATTACAAGTTTCTAGTAAGAAAAAGAAATAAACAACTAAAACATTTTTTTTCTACAAATAAAAGTTCCATTATTAATTCTACAGAAAGTAATCTGAACAAAAAAAACAGGAACTAATTTAAAACAAAAGAAATAGTGCAAAAGTCAATAAATAACAAAATAGTACTGTTTTTGCTGCTAAACTAATTTTAATTATTTTTAAAATCCCCAAACTAATCCTACTGATAGCTAAGGTCACAAGAAAACAGTAGCAAAAAGAATCGCTTAAAAATATTAATCCTAGCTCTAATTATTGCAAAAACAGTGGTTTGAACAAACTTCATGGAAATCAATTTTTAAAACCTCAAACATGTCCAAAACTGATATCTACAGGAAGTTCATAAAATTTACAATCTAATGCAAAAATAATCAATCAAAAACTCTAAATAACCTTAGGTATATGAATTTTATAAAAATAGAACTATTCTGTTTTAAAAACAGAAATGAAAATACTAAAAAAAAACAGACGGGTGCTAATGGGCCTACGGGGTGCGATCTGGAACTAAACAGCGCTCGGGCGAGAAAATAAATAAAACATTGCGCGCTTAATAACAGAAAACCTACCGGTTCGATTAAACTAACTAAACCCAAAATAAACCGAACACTAACCGATCTACTAAAGAAAAACCGTACCCCTTCGTGCTTTCTAATCTAGCGCGTAGATGGAAGATCGGACAGCGGAGAGGACTCCGGGGCTTACAGCGATGGTCGGCGAAGTCCGGTGACTCAGGCGGCGATGGCGCGGCGGCTCTGGTGGTCGGCGAAGACGGCGAAGACGTCGGGAGGATGCGGCAGAGCGAGAGGGGGTCGTGGGTGGCCTTGGTGGAGCTCGGGGCGACGGAGTCGATGAGGGCGGGGCGGTGTAGAGCCCGGTGCTCTGCAGCTCCGGTGGGCGGCGGACGAGCTTGAGGCAGCGGCGTCGGGAGTTCCTGGGCGTCAAGAGGATGTCAGGGAGGTGCGGGTGTTTGAGGGGGTTCGGCTGGCAGAACTTGGAGGCAGGGGGTGGCTCACTGGAGGCGGGGTAGGCGGTGAACTGCGGCGGCGGAGTCGAGATCGGTTTGGAGGTGGCGGCTGCTGTGCTGGGTTTTTGGAGGAGGGTTTTAGGGGGTTCGGGAGAGGAGGAGTATGGCTTTATATAGGGCATGTACTTGGGGTAGGGGGCGGCTCGGGATAGTGTCCCGTGGGATTCGAACGCGGCGGCGGCGTCGAACGCACTCTGGCGCGGTGTCGTGGGCGAGGGGTTGAGGATGAGGGCGGGCCCCGCGGGTCAGTGAGGGAGGGAGAGGTGAGGCGGGTCGGGTGACCGACGGGGAGAGCGTTTGGGTGCGGGCGCGCTGGGGCGGGCCGCTGCGGGTGGTGGCCGGCTGGGCCGCGGCTGGCTGTTGGGCCGGTTGGCCTGGCTGGCACGCTGGTTTTTTTTTAATAAGACAGAGAGAAAATAAATAATACAGAGAAAATAACAATACTTTTATATAGGGCATATATATATATATATCAAAATTCTCAGAAAAATAAATCCTAAAGAGTGGACTATTTTTCAGAGGCAAAATCCAAACTTTATAAAAAAACATTTTTTTGAAAAAACCAAATAAAAACCAAATTTGAATTCAAAACTTTTGGCATTGTTTTCTTCTGACATTTTGGTGTGTCATTTTAGCTCCTCTCATACTTTTGCTCAAGTATTTGTCAGGGATATTTGAAATGAATTTTCGAATGCCAGGTTGAATCCAAATTCAAATAAAAACTCAAATGCCTCTGAAATTTCCAAAAGCCACTCAATTCAAACAAAATGCATAGATGCTTAGCTAATAATTGTAAAACATTCCAAATTGAAAATTTGGGATGTTACAAACCTACCCACCTTAAGATGAATCTCGCCCTCGAGATTCGGGTTGGCTCGCAAATAGGTGTGGGTGGTCTCGACAGAGATCTTCTTCTCGCTCCCAGGTGGCTTCCTCCTCGGAGTGGTGGCTCCACAGAACCTTGCAGAACTTGATGATCTTGCTGCGGGTAACTCTGTTCACAATCTTGAGAATTCTGACGGGTTTCTCCTCATAAGTTAGATCACTGTCAAGTTGTATGGCCTCTAGGGGCACTGTGTCTCTCAAAGGAATATCGGCCATCTCAGCATGGCATTTCTTCAGCTGGGAAACGTGAAAGACATCGTGAACTCCTGACAAACCATCCGGCAATTCCAGCTTGTATGCAACTTCTCCTCTACGTTCGAGGATTTTGTATGGACCAATGAATCTGGGTGCTAACTTTCCTTTAACACCAAACCTCTTGATTCCTCGAAGTGGGGACACACGGAGATATGCTCGATCTCCCGCTTCGTATGTTACTTCCTTGCGTTTACTATCTGCATAACTCTTCTGTCTTGACTGAGCTATCTTAAGTCTGTCTCGAATCAGCTTGACCTTCTCTTCAGTGTCTCTGATAAGATTGGGACCAAAAAGCTTTCGGTCTCCAACACCATCCCACAGCAATGCTGTTCTGCACCTCCTTCCATATAGAGCTTCGAAAGGGGCCATCTTCAGACTGGTCTGGTAGCTGTTGTTGTATGAGAACTCTGCGTATGGCAAATTATCATCCCAGCTAGATCCATAGTCTAGCACACAGGCTCTCAACATGTCCTCCAGAATCTGGTTGACTCTCTCGGTCTGTCCATCTGTCTGTGGATGAAAAGTTGTACTGAACTCCAGCCTCGTACCCAAAGTTTCATGCAACTAATTCCGAAACTTTGAGGTAAATTGTGTTCCTCTATCTGACACGATATTTCTCGGAACTCCATGCAGACATACGATCCTGGTCATGTATATCTTGGCTAACTTAGCGCTGGTATATGTGGTCTTCACGGGAATGAAATGAGCTACCTTGGTCAAGCGATCAACCACTACCCAGATAGAATCATAACCTGAACGAGTCATGGATAATCCTGTGATGAAATCCATTCCAAGTTTTTCCCATTTCCACTCGGGTATCGGTAGAGGTTGAAGTAACCCTGCCGGCTTCTGATGTTCTGCCTTTACTTGCTGACAAACATCGCATACTGCTACGTACTCGGCAATATCCTTCTTCATACCTGTCCACCAGAAACTTTCCTTCAAATCCAGATACATCTTGGTGTTGCCTGGGTGAATCGAGTACGGTGAATCATGGGCCTCCTGAAGAATTAACTTCCTGACCTCTGGGTCATTGGGCACATAGATACGATCCTCAAACCATAAAGTTCCGTGCTCATCCTCACGAAAACCTTTAGCCTTTCCGTTACTCATCCTTTCCTTTATCTCTGCAATTTCCTTGTCCGTCTTCTGGGCTTCTCGGATTCTTTCGGTCAGAGTGGACTGAATATCCAGGGTGGCGACAAATCCTCTCGGTACTATCTCCAGTCAGAGCTCTCTGAGATCGTCGGCTAGCTCCTGTGGTATTCCTCTAGCTATGAGGGTGTTCACATAGCAGTTACTGCTCAAGGCATCTGTTACAATGTTTGCCTTCCATGAGTGGTAATGCAATCTCATGTCATAGTCCTTGATCAACTCTAGCCATCTCCTCTGCCTGAGGTTCAACTCCTTCTGTGTGAAAATGTATTTCAAGCTCTTATGATCCGCGTAAACATCACAACTGTTTCCGACAAGGAAATGTCTCCAGGTCTTGAGTGCGTGCACTACGGCTGCTAACTCCAAATCATGTGTGGCATAATTCATCTCATGAGGTCGTAGCTGTCTGGAGGTATAAGCTACAACTTTTCCTTCCTGCATGAGCACTCCTCCGAGTCCTTGACGAGAAGCGTCACAATATACCTGGTAATCCTTGTGTATGTCCGGCAAAATTAGCACTGGGGCTGTAACCAAATGTTTCTTCAGCTCCTGAAAACTGGCTTCACAATCCTCGGTCCAAACATACTTGGTTTCCTTCTTCAATAGTTCAGTCATGGACTTAGCAATCTTGGAGAAAATCTCAATAAATCTCCGATAATATACTGCGAGTCTGAGAAAACTGCGGATCTCCTTGACTGAGGTGGGGGACTGCCATTTGGTGACTGCCTCAACCTTTGTGGGGTCAACTGCTATTCCTTCTTCCGAAATAACATGTTCGGGGAATCCGACTTCCTTCAACCAAAATTCACATTTGCTGAACTTGGCATATAACTGATGTTCTCGGAGTTTCTCCAGAACTAGACGCAAATGTTCCTTGTGCTCTTCCTCGCTCTTGGAGAAAACCAATATGTCATCGATGAACACCATGACAAACTTGTCCAGATATTCCATAAATACCTTTTCATCATGCTCATAAAATACGCAGGGGCATTAGTCAATCCGAATGACATGACTGTATACTCATATAAACCATACCTTGTGGTGAAAGCTGTTTTGGGTATATCATGTTCACGAATCTTCAACTGATGATACCTTGATCAAAGATCGATCTTGGAGAATACTTTGGCTCCGACTAGCTGATCAAATAAATCATTAATCATCGGCAGAGGGTACTTGTTCTTGATGGTCACGTCGTTCAACGAACGATAATCCACAACCATTCTTAGGGTTCCATCCTTCTTCTCTACCAAAAGAACTGGGGCTCCCCAAGGTGACGAGCTTGGCCGAATATATCCCTTCTCCAATAACTCATAAATCTGCTTCTTGATTTCTTCCAAATCATTCGGGGACATTCGATAGGGTATCTTGGATATTGGGGCTGTGCCGGGCAATAACTCAATCAAAAACTCAATGTCTCTGTCCAGTGGCATTTCTGGTAATTCCTCTGGAAATACATCGGGAAAATCTTGCACTACTGGCACTTCCTCCTGAACAACTCCCGTGAGGGAATTCACTTGATTCTTCATCGGTGTGCGTCTGGATACATACTTGATCCTCTTCTGCTCCGGGGTGGTGAGCAAAATCATCTTGCGAGCACAGTCGATGTTTCCTTCAAACTTCGTCAACTAGTCCATGCCTAGGATTACGTCCAATCCTTGGGATTCCAATACTTTGAGGTCTGCGGGAAAATCATGGTTTCTGATGCTGAGGGTCGAATGATAGCCTAAGCCTGCCGTCATCTCTCCTCCTGGGGAAGTGACCTGAAGAGGGCTTCTAAGGGTTCTAGTGGGCAACCCGTACTTTTCCACACTACCCTTGATATGAATGAATGCGTTGCACCGGAATCAAAGAGTATCAATACTGGACGTGAATTTAATAAAAACTTACCAACCACAGTGTCTGGCTGATCATAGACGTCCTCCACGTCGATGTGGTTCACCTGGGCACGAGGAAAAGGGTTGGGCTTCTTTGCTGAGCTTCCATTGCCATTGCCATTTCCATTTCCCTGCTTGGCCTCCGGACAATCAGTGGCATAGTGTCCCATCTTCTGGCACTTGAAACAGGTGATATGACTCAGATCCTTTTGAGCTGGAGCGGGACGGTGCTGGTTGCCATTGCGTCCATTGCCAGACTTGAAGTTGCTGTTGTTGTTGTGGTGATTGTTTCCATTCCCTCCATGGTTATGTCCTCCATGATTATGTCATCCATGGGTGTGATGCGTGTGTCCTCCCGAGTATGGGGCATAGCGGGGCTTCTGCTGAGCTCCAAAGTTGTACTTCCCCTGGCCATACTTTCGCTTGCGGCTATCAATCTGCTGCTGCTTGCCTTCAAGTATGGTGGCCTTGTCTACCAGCTCCTGGTAGTTGTTGAAGGTAGCCACCATCAGCTGCATTCCTAGCTCATCATTGAGTCCCTCGAGAAACTTCTCTTGCTTTGCGGCGTCTGTGGCCACATCATCTGGGGCATAGCGAGCTAACTTGCTGAACTCATCCACATACTGCCCCACAGTACGATTCCCCTGGCGTAAGTTCCAGAACTCACGCTTCTTCAGACTCTCAAGCTGATGTGCAGCAAAACACACCTTCTCAGCATCTGTGCATCTGTGCATTTGCTAGTTCCCTTCCGATCTTGCGGAGCCAATCATCAGCTACAATTGGCTCGGTGCTGCTAGAGAACACCGGCGGATTCAGCCTCAGGAAACGGGTCAGGTTGTCGACAGGGGGTGGTGGCGGTGGATTGTTGTTGTTGTTGCCTTGGTTCTAAATGAGCATTTGCATCAAGGGCATTTTGCTGCTGGATCAGTTGGGTGAGCTCCGGCGGGAAGGTGAAACCAGGGTCACGTCTCGAAGGCATCTGGTGTTTTTGGAGTGGATGAGAAATTAGAACAGAACAAGGGTCTAAAGAGAAATTTGCACTACCCATATGAATGCAACAATCATAATCACAACAATCATTTATTCATTCAAACATAGTTCAATATCGGTTTACAAATCTCATGACTAATCGAAAAAAATAACGGCCTAATCGGTCGACGAAAAAAAGATAAAATAACATGGCGGTCGACTAAATGTTCTCCTCAGATCTCCTTGCGTCCTCCAGCGGTGCGTGTTCTGGTGCGGCGTCCTCTGGCGGTGCGTCTCCTCTTCTTGCGTCCTTCAGTGGAGCTCTCCTCGTAATCCTTATCATTTCTCACAAGGGGTCCATCGTCTCCACTTGGAAAGAGGTCTTCTCCCTGGTCCATCTTCTCCTCCAATGCGGCAACATAAGTCTCCAGGTTCTCGATTCTCTCCATAAAATCCTTGACTTCCTCTTCATGTTCAAGGAAGTCCTCGTGTGCTTTCTCCTCCAGTTCCAGTTCACAGAACAATAGCCTCCTGAGTACCTTCGAGTTTCTGTGCGTCTGAACCTCCAGATTCCTGACGTGAGTCTCCAGGTCTTCGACATATGAGAGAATGGAGTCGTCATCCACGGTGCGCACGATATCTCCATTTCTAGCTCTGCGAGAAATCATGGCGAGGTCTGATGGGTCGAGCTCGGACCTGTACTCTTGTCGGAGATGTCCAAGTGCACGATGAATCGCCATGTCTCTTCCGAGGATCCAAGTGAAAGCAGTAAACTCGAAGTTGATGGGCTCTAGGAAACTTCCGAAAGTCCTCCCTGGAATGTGCACCATAATCCTATACCGAGTGTCCGTCAGAAGTGCATTGGTAGGCTTCCCGGTGATGGAGGGCAGAGCAATCTTCAACTTCTTAACGATCTGCACCAGCTTCTTGCCGAAAGGCATCGTCTCATCCGGCTGGCAAAACTCCGGCAGCAGAACTGGGGTGTACTCGACGGGCATCTAGAATGTTGAAATCGGAGGAAAGTCAGAAATGAACAGGGGAGAAATACGGAAAAATAAAGACATAAAATAATAGTTTCTTCCTATGGATTTCCGATCCTAGGGGTTACGTCCTACGGTCAGTGTGTGCTCTGAATACCATCTCTGTAGCGACTCGACCCGAAATCGGTCAAGTCTCTGTGTATCTGTACCATCCCAAGATCATGCTGGCACACACAGTACATTGATGAAAAATTCAAAGTTCAATCACACCTGATTTATTACACGATTCTCATATAGAGTTTTTATTACAATAGAATAAATTCGGCTGAAGGCCAACTCATGAGAAAAACTAAATGCTGCGAAAGCATAGACGATAAGTGAGTCCATCCGACTCCATAGGGCAATCACCGAGCGTAGATCATAGCCTCACTCCTGGTCGGAAAACTCCTCTGCAACATGAGACGTTGCAGCCGTGCAGGTCAGCATTTTGAATATGCCAGCAAGTCATAGAGAAAATAATAATAATAATAATAATGCTAACACTATATGCAATTTGGCTGTGGGGCTCTAAGTTTAAGTTTTTGCGAAAAAGCCAATTTTCCCCTACAACAAAAAGGACTTGCTTGGAATTACTACAAAATATTGGTTGTTATTGAGATGGTTCCACCAACCAGAGTCTCATACCCGAAATCATTATAACCCATCAATTTATTATGTTTGGTGTTGAGATTTCCGAAATACTCCAATTCCAGAGGCTCAGTTGTCCGTAACCGGGGACACGGCTAATCGATTAGGTTTCCACTCTATAGAGTCTTGTGCACTTTACCCGCAGAATCGTTCCCTCCTTTATGTCCTCGCACTACCTGGTGTTTGAAGACAGGACGAACGAAACAGGGTCTTTCGTAGAGATCCTCTGGGCCACTGTCGGTGCCCATCCATATCCTACCGTTCTTCTACATCTGCTGGCACCGTCCATCCAGAGTCACTCCTAGAGTCGACCAAGCCAGAGCCCATAATGGCTTGCGGCTGCACAGGTAATATTCTGGTCAAGGTATAACCATACGTCTCTTCGTGGCTGGGTGAAGCTTTCCGCAAGATGTCATGGCGCTTCTCCATGCATCCCGGCCATCCGCTGGTTTTTCTAGGGTACCCATCAATCCGTCCTCCACCCAGTAGTGAATTTGAAGTCCATCTTGAATCTTGGAGTCATGGGGTTGTCATCATCTTGACTCTCACATCTCCCATATGAATCACTCAACCAACCCCGTCTACGAAGCATAGCATAAATACTACAACGTCCCGAGCAATGGTAACAAAGGGATTTTGGGTCAACCTACCACATGATACTACTCAAGACTTGATTCAATTTCTCCTACTGCATGAATGGTGGGGAGGAAATACAACTAATGCAATAAAACATAGGTATTAAAATTCATGATCAAGACTTGCCTTGCTGACGATCTTCGAAAGCTAGCGACTCGTAATAGCAAGCCTCGCACTCCGGGAATTCTATCGAAACAAACAAAGCATAATAAGCATATATCATACATTATACTAACATAACAGCAAGTAACTTAGTAAATGACAAACAACATAACACATAATGAAATCCAAAGAAAAAAAAACAAAGAAAGTCATAAAAGCAAAACCAAGTTTTTACTATAAGTGAAACCAACTACAAAAAATAGTTTTCTACCAATAAAACTTTCTTTAACATAACTAAAATAAGGTTTTTATTAAATAACAAAAAATAAAACAGCAAATAAATTTTATGCAAAAAGAATCACATTAAAAGCTATTATAAAACTCCTTTTATGCCTAAAACAAGTTTCTAGTAAGAAAAAGAAATAAACAACTAAAACATTTTTTTCTACAAATAAAAGTTCCACTGTTAATTCTACAGAAACTAATCTGAACAAAACAAAAAAACAACAGGAACTAATTTAAAACAATTTAAAACAAAAGAAATAGTGCAAAAGTCAATAAATAACAAAACAGTACTGTTTTCGCTGCTAAACTAATTTTAATTATTTTTAAAATCCCCAAACTAATCCTACTGATAGCTAAGGTCACAAGAAAACAGTAGCAAAAAGAATCGCTTAAAAATATTAATCCTAGCTCTAATTATTGCAAAAATAGTGTTTTGAACAAACTTCATGCAAATCAATTCTAAAATCTCAAACATGTCCAAAACTGATATCTACAGGAAGTTCATAAAATTTACAATCTAATGCAAAAAGAATCAATCAAAAACTCTAAATAACCTAAGAGATATGAATTTTGTAAAAACAAAACTATTCTGTTTTAAAAACAGAAACGAAAATACTAAAAAAATAAAAAAACAGACGGGTGCTAATGGGCCTAGGGGGTGCGATCTGGAACTAAACAGCGCTCGGGAGAGAAAATAAATAAAACATTGTGCGCTTAATAACAGAAAACCTACCGGTTTGATTAAACTAACTAAACCCAAAATAAACCGAACACTAACCGATCTACTAAAGAAAAACCGTACCCCTTCGTGCTTTCTAATCTAGCGCGTAGATGGAAGATCGGACGGCGGAGAGGACTCCGGGGCTTACAACGGTGGTCGGCGAAGTCCGGCGACTCAGGCGGCGATGGCGCGGCGGCTCCGGTGGTCGGCGAAGACGTCGGGAGGATGCGGTGGAGCGAGAGGGGGTCGGGGGTGGCCTTGGTGGAGCTCGAGGCGATGGAGTCGACGAGGGCGGGGCGGTGTAGAGGCCGGTGCTCTGCAGGTCTGGCGGGCGGTGTACAAGCTTGAGGCAGCGGCGTCGGGAGTTCCTGGGCGTCAAGAGGATGTCAGGGAGGTGCGGGTATTTGAGGGGGTTCGGCTGGCAGAACTTGGAGGCAGGGGGTGGCTCACCGGAGGCGGGGTAGGCGGTGAACTGCGGCGGTGGAGTCGAGATCATTTTGGAGGTGGCGGCAGCTATGGTAGGTTTTTGGAGGAGGGTTTTAGGGGGTTCGGGTGTCGGGAAAAACGACACCTATGGGATCGAGTGGATCCCTTCTACGGTCTGGCAGGGAAGAGGGGTGCACAAAGAGCAGATCTAACGATCAACACGATGAATTTTTACCCAGGTTCGGGCCGCTGAGAAGCATAAAAGCCTAGTCCTGCTTTGGTTGTATATTGAGTGTTCTTGAGCTTCGGCTAGCTGCTACGCATGCAAACTGGGCCGGAAAGTCCAAAAAAAGTCCCTCCTTGTATCGCCTTGGGCCTCCTTTTATACTAAGGGGCGACCAGAGTGGCGTACAGACACATAGGAGGCATAAATTTGCTACAGTGTACATGCTTATCACTGACGTCTTAGGACAAATGCATTAAATGCGCTGGTTACATGTCCCTACCTTTATCGGGGAATGAAAAGAGCCCGTCCCGTCCATCGCCGCCTCGCCTCATCTTGACACGCACCCAGGGTGACGAGGCATGCAAGGCCAGGCAGGCATGCTGGTCGCCGTGCTAGAGCGGTGGGAAGGTGGTAGAACCTCCGCCTGGTGCGAGCCATCGCAGGCGTCCCCAGCAAAGGTCTTGCCGGGGCCTCGCAAGTGTCTTCGGCAAGAATCTTGCCGGGGCTTTGCAAGCGTCTCCAGCAAGGATCTTGCCAGGGCTTCGCAAGCGTCCCTGGCAAGGGTCTTGACGGGGCCTTGCCTTTAGTCTGCCGTCTTCTGATCGTAGGCTTGAAGGCCTTCTTGGTGGCCTTGTCTCTGCTGCCAGCTGTCCCCGTTAGGCCTTGCCGCTGGTATGGCTGCAACCGTCCGTGCACAAGTATGGGGTACTAAAGGACCCAAACTTTAGTACACTGACAGGAGCCCCCATCAGGACGGAACTTGTCGGGGTCTGGCTTGGCGGCCCCGGAGACCCTGCTGAAGTAGCTTGGACTTGGTCCCAGGCGTGGTCTCGACCCCGCCAGGCTCGCCTGCCCGGCAAGGGAGACCTTTATGGGGAATCTTCTACTTGGTGGCTTGAGCCTTGATCCTCGCGCGGTAGAGACGCCCCCCGCGCGGTAGTAGTGCTTGCCGATGAAATGATTGCCGGGCGTTGCTGAGCACTGTCATGGCCCATCTTTGAAGGTTAGTGGGACCCTGCTTCTCACTACACCGACAGTAGCCCCCGGGCCCAGCTTCAGCGGAGATTTCTAAGAACTCGACGCTAGAGCTGGGGCCAAGTTTTGCATGAGTCATGACAGTGATAACCACGGTTCCCAAAGAAGCTGCTTTCAAAGGCGCCGGCCAGCCCCCGAGCCTGCTTCCATGGAAATTTTCTGGCAGAGAACTCTACAGATCTCAATGCTAGAATGTGGTTTTGTCTTCTTTCTCGCTTCCGGCAAGGTTGTTGCCGGGAAGTCTCATGATTTCAGCGAAGAACTTTGACGTTCTTGATGCCTGATTTCAGTGGAGAACTCTGAAGCTCTCGACACTGGCTTCCGGGAAGATTGTTGCCAGGGAGGCTTATGGTGGAGAACTTCGTCGTTCTCGACGCCGGCTTCCGGCAAGCTTGTTGCCGGGAATGCTTTTATCTTCAGCAGGGAACTTTGACGTTCTCAATGACTGACTTCAGTGGAGAACTCTGAAGCTCCCGGCACTGGCCTCCGGCAAGATTGTTGCCAGGAAGAATTATGGTGGGGAACTTCGTCGTTCTCGACGCTGGCTTCCGGCAAGCTTGTTGCCAGGAAGGCTTATGGCGAAGAACTTCGTCGTTGTTGACACCGGCTTCCGGCAAGATTGTTGCTGGGAAGGCTAATGGCGAAGAACCTCGTCGTTCTTGACACCGGCTTCCGGCAAGATTGTTGCCGGGAAGGCTAATGGCGAAGAACCTCGTTGTTCTCGAAGCCGAGAAGATTGGTCCTGAGGGCGCTGCCAGCCCCCGGGCCACAACTGCATTTAAATACGACAAGTTAATTAGCATCTTAAATGCATTTTAGCTTGTGCATAACTTTATTTATAACTTTCCTCCTCAGGCATCTCCCTTTTACATATTGTACGCTTTATTTTTCCGGAATGCCCACGGGTGCGCATGTTCTAGACAATGGCGCTTAGGGACGGATCCTAGTTAGCAGCCTAAAGAGAACACCGCCTTCCCGACAAGCTTCACAATCTCTGTGTAAGCGTAGCTACAAACAGCGTTCCTGGGCAGACCAGTATTAACCGTGAGCACAATCATACCCTTCGACCGCTCCTTAACAGACAAGCTATATGTAAATGGAAATCTCGAGGAGGAGAGCTCTGGATGATTTTGTTTTTGCACAGTTGTTCCCTACGCTTGCCGGAATGCATCTCGATCACGTACGTCCTAGTCAATGGCGCTTAGGAACGGATCCTAGTTAGCAGCCTATCGAGGACGCCGCCTCCTCGAGAGCTTCACACTCAAAGAACAAACGTGGCTGCACAGGTGTTGCTAGGCGGACCCGAACAACCCGGAGCGTAGAATGTCTCAAGAGTGCTCCTTTGCACATAGGTTATGTGCAAAGAACATCATCAAGGATGAAATTAAATCAGCAAAAAGCATTAAAGTTTTAGAACTTAGCTTTTTCCTAAAGTGTGGCGCGCGGGTCGTCGTTGCGGCTGCGGATGACACTGCTCGCCTGGCTTCGATCGCCCGAACACCGTGGGAGCTCGTGACCTCCACCTCCTCCGTCTGCGTCCACCCCGTCGCCCGTCCGTGTTGGCACGGGCAGATCGACCGTGGACGAACCAATCGCCATGAAACTCTTCCTCTTGGGAGGCACGATGATGAAGATGTTGAAGAAACTGACGCGCTAACTGCTAGATCAGGTTCGCACAACCTCTCCCCCTACCTGGCGTGCCAAAGATGTTGGGGAAAACGACACCTATGGGATCGAGTGGATCCCTTCTACGGTTTGGCAAGGAAGAGGGGTGCACAAAGAGCAGATCTAACGATCAACACGATGAATTTTTACCCAGGTTTGGGCCGCTGAGAAGCGTAAAACCCTAGTCCTGCTTTGAGTGCATATTGAGTGTTCTTGTGCTTCGGCTAGCTGCTACGCATGCAAACTGGGCCAGAAAGTCCAAAAAAAGTCCCTCCCTGTATCGCCTTGGGCCTCCTTTTATACCAAGGGGCAACCACAGTGGCGTTCAGACACATAGGAGGCGTAAAGTTGCTACAGTGTGCATGCTTATCACTGACATCTTAGGACAAACACATTAAATGCGCTGGTTACGTGTCCCTAGCTTTATCGGGGACGGAAAAGAGCCCGTCCCGTCCATCGCCGCCTCGCCTCATCTTGACACGCACCCAGGGTGACGAGGCATGCAAGGCCAGGCAGGCATGCTGGTCGCCGCGCTGGAGCGGTGGGAAGGTGGTAGAACCTCCGCCTGGTGTGAGCCATCACAGGCGTCCCCGGCAAAGGTCTTGCCGGGGCCTCGGAAGTGTCTCTGGCAAGAATCTTGCCGGGGCTTCGCAAGCGTCTCCGGCAAGGATCTTGTCGGGGCTTCGCAAGCGTCCCCGGCAAGGGTCTTGACGGGGCCTTGCCTTTAGTCTGTCGTCTTCTGATCGTAGGCTTGAAGGCCTCCTTGGTGGCCTTGTCTCTGCTGCCAGCTGTCCCCATCAGGCCTTGCCGCTGGTATGGCTGCAACCGTCCATGCACAAGTATGGGGTACAAAAGGACCCAAACTTTAGTACACCGACAGGAGCCCCCGTCGGGACGGAACTTGCTGGGGTCTGGCTTGGCGGCCCCGGAGACCCTACCGAAGTAGCTTGGACTTGGTCCCAGGGGCGGTCTCGATCCCACCAGGCTCGCCTGCCCGGCAAGGGAGACCTTTCTGGGGAATATTCTACTTGGTGGCTTGAGCCTTGATCCTCGCGCGGGAGAGACGCCCCCCGCGCGGTAGTAGTGCTTGCCGGCAAAATGATTGCCGGGCGTTGCTGAGCACTATCATGGCCCATCTTCGGAGGTTAGTGGGACCCTGGTTCTCACTACACCGACATCGGGAGAGGAGGAGTATGGCTTTATATAGGGCATCTACTTGGGGCAGGGGGCGGCTCGGGATCATGATCCCGTGGGATTTGGACGCGGCGGCGGCGTCGAACGCGCTCTGGCGCGGTGTCGTGGGCGAGGGGTTGAGGATGAGGGCGGGCCCCACGGGTCAGTGAGGGAGGGAGAGGTGAGACGGGTCGGGTGATCGAGGGGGAGAGTGTTCGGGTGCGGGCGCGCTGGGGCGGGCCGCTGCAGGTGGTGGCCGGCTAGGCCGCGGCTGGCTGTTGGGCCGGTTGGCCTGGCTGGCACGCTGGTTTTTTTTGAATAAGACAGAGAGAAAATAAATAATATAGAGAAAATAACAATACTTTTATATAGGGCATATATATATATCAAAATTCTCAGAAAAATAAATCCTAAACAGTGGACTATTTTTCGGAGGCAAAATCCAAACTTTATAAAAAACTTTTTTTTGAAAAAACCAAATAAAACCCAAATTTGAATTCAAACCTTTTGGCATTGTTTTCTTCTGTCATTTTGGAGTGTCATTTTAGCTCCTCTCATACTTTTGCTCAAGTATTTGCCAGGGATATTTGAAATGAATTTTCGAATGCCAGGTTGAATCCAAATTCAAATAAAAACTCAAATGCCTCTGAAATTTCCAAAAGCCACTCAATTCAAACAAAATGCATAGATGCTTAGCTAATAATTGTAAAACATTCCAAATTGAAAATTTGGGATGTTACACCGGAGAAACAAGGAAGAAAATGTGCATCAACCCCGATGCATAGATTACCCCAATGTCACCTCGGGAATCCATGAGTTGAGTGCCAAGACATAGATCAAGTGCTCTCAAATCCAACAAAGTATTCAATCCAATAAAAGTGAAATCTAAAAAGGGAAAACTCAATTCATCACAACAAGATAGAGAGGGGAAAACACCATATGATCCAACTATATTAACAAAGCTCGCGATGCATCAAGATCGTGCCAAATCAAGAACATGAGAGAGAGAGAGATTAAACACATAGCTACTGGTACAAACCGTCAGCCCCGAGGGTGGACTACTCCCTCCTCATCAAGGTGGCCGCCGGGATGATGAAGATGGCCACCGGTGATGATTTCCCCCTCTAGCAGGGTGCCGGAATAGGGTCTAGATTGGGTTTTCGTGGCTACAGAGGCTTGCGGCAGCAGAATTCTGATCTAGGGTTATTTCTGGGGGTTTATATATATATATATATATATAGGATTTTTTTAGCATTGGAATCACGCGAAGATGGGCCAAGAGTAGCCCACAAGATACCGGGATGAGCCAGCCCCACCTGGCGGGCCCTGGTGTCTTGTGGGCCCCTCGTGGCTCTTTTGGCCCTCCCACGAAGCTACTAGTGCCTCTTTTCTTCCAAAAAAATTGTCAAAAAGTTTCGCTGCATTTGGAGAACTTTGATTTCTGCACAAAAAACAAGACCACGGTAGTTCTGCTGAAAACAACGTCAGTCCGGGTTAGTTCTATTCAAATCGTACCAAAACCATATAAAATTGTTGTAAACATGGCATGAATACTTCATAAATTATAGATACGTTGGAGACGTATCACTTGCGCATCGGTACGTGGGTTACGGGGCGGGTTATCCGGGGCGGTTTTACGGTGCCGATCGCTACTAGAGACCGCGGGCGACTCAATATGCCGACTGTGACTACGGCTTGGGAGGGGTGTTGAGTGCACATGATTACGACTGTATGAATACTTTTCCTGCTGAGCAATCGCCGTTTGAAGAAGCTCAATGGCGTTCCGTGCTTCCACTGCGATGGGCGACTCACCAGTGATAGGGAGCGCGTTGAGCCGGGTGGCCGCTGCCACCATGTTATCCACCTGGTTAGAAAAGTTACCCAACAGCGTTGCGAAATGCTGGGGTGGGGTCTGGCCTCGGGGCAGGTTTGGCACCGGCTCATCCCTGCGGGCTGGCTCTGGCTGATGAGGCTGAGATGCCGCCCTATTTCTAGGTGCATCCGCGGTTGATGGGGGCATAACCGGTGCACCTCGAGTACTTGGTCCTGCCCCTGGTGTGTTGAACAAATTCATGGGCTCATAATTTAAGGGCAAACGGGTCTGGTGCCTCCTTCGAAAAACTGCAATGGAAGCATTTTGATCCATACTTAAATGCCAAGCCTCTGCCTTCAGGTGCTCCGACTCTGCGTAAACCTGTACCTGCAACGTGATCGTGCGGGCGTTCTTGGCGTTGATATCCTCCTGGGCCTTGGTCATCTGCTCTCGAATCTTAGCAATTTCTGTGTTGCGTTCGGCCTAGTTTTCTGCAATAACCTTCAGTCGACAGCAGGGTCGTCAGAGTTCCCATCAGGTCGGATAATACTTGAGTCGGTAGCCTGACTGAGCCGGATGCGCCGGTCGCTGCGGCCGCCGGGTCAGCTGCTGCTGTTGCTCCAGCTACTGAAGAGTTGAGAACCGGCACCGTTCCTGCCATGAAGATGGCGGCTTGGCACGGCGGCTCGTAGAGGTCCGGAATAATGTCACCATCGGAACAGCCCCTATGCCCACCGTTTTGGAGTTGGTAGTTTGACTCTGTCTCGCCGATCGGGGACTCATCACCTGAGTAGATGAGAGTCTCTCCTCCGGATGCAGAGTTTTCTGCAAGTTCCACCCCTTGCGTGAAGCTAACGAAGACGCGCTTCCGGCCGGCTTGGACCCGGGCGGGTGGCGTGCCCAAGCCGAGTCGATGAGGTCGGTGCAGATGTCCGGCTCTGACTCAGATTTGCCGATGTTGTCGATGAAGACGTGGATTCCGCCGAAGGGGACCCATTACCCGTACTCGATTGAGTCGGCCTCGGGGCCCCAGCCGGCATCGTCAATGTAGAGCTTGCCGCGATGACTCTTGGTCATCCTGCCGATGGCGTATCCCTCGATCCCTGGGAAAGAGCCCTTCAAGAACTCAAAACCACCATGCGCTGGCCCCAAGGTGGGCGCTAACTGTCGTGGTTTTAGCACAGCAGATGTCCTAGTGTGAGGACTTAGACATGAGGCCATCGCAAACGATGATTAGCTTGTTGGGGTTGAGCGGGACGAGAGACACGAGTTACCCAGGTTTGGCCCCTCACGGTGGAGGTAAGAGCCTACTCCTGCTTTTCTACTTATTTCTTGAGTACCGATTACAAGGGAGTGGATTCGCTTAACCTAGCAATCGTTTGATTGTCACCTGCTCTATCTACCCCTGAGACTCGCCTTTATATATAGGTCGAGGCCCAGGGTTTACAAGAGTTCGGGTCGTACTACGATCCGTGACTCAGCATGTTTACAACTTGTCCCCTAAGCCAGGAAACTGCGGGCGGCTTGAGCTTGGGGAGCTAGAGTCGCCATCTTCATATGCTTGGGCCCTAAGGCGGCCCACTTGGTGAGCCGCCCTATGGGTCTTGTTCCTAGGCACCTCAGCCCATCTGGATCCTTGCTCCTTAAGCCGCCACCTGGATGACCCGGCCCAATTAGGGCGGGTTATATAATGGGGTTATATCCCCAACACATTTCCCCAGGAAAAAGGAAACGAAGACCTACTCAGGAGAAGGCATCATTGTGAATGCCAGAAGCTACGGTCGGTGTGTTTGCACCACCTTGATCATCACTAAGGTCGAGCTAACCGACCGAAAACAAGCGCTTCGTGGGAGGCAACCCACGTGAATGAAGTAGACAAGTAAGTTTTTATTTTTGTTTCAATAAAAAGAGTGATTAAAGTTCTAAGTGAAGAAGTAAATTTGGAAGAGTAGTTCTAATGAAGGCTTTGCAATGTGCAAGTTGAATTATGTGTTGAATTGATGTTTGGATGTCTGAAATGTCTATGTATTGTTTTGGAACTAAATCACATGAGAGCTAAGGAAAAGAAAAAGTTTTGCAAGAAACGGATGAAAAAATGGCGTTTCAGACGACCGCGAGCGGTCGTATGAGCGGTAGCATGACCTGCTGGAGGTTCCAATGCAAAACAGCTAGAGACATAAGAAGAAAAAACAGCATTTAAAATGGGCACAAGCACCCGTTCGAGTGGTCATTTAACTCTTTTACAGAAAACAAAGAAAATTTTAGAGCGTTCGACGGTGTTCGAAACGGGCGAGTGCGCCCGTCCGAGCGGTCGTTTCGCACCATCGACCAGAAGAAGAGAACAACAGATCAAAAGACGACATTTCAAACGGCTGCCGCCGCCTATATAACGGTCGTATGAGATGAGCACAGACGCAGGTAAGCTATCAGGAAGAATGATGACCTTCCATGCGGACGCTTGGTATCCTGGCGGCCCCAATAAGCCCGAGGAAGGAGGTATTTTCCCCCATATCTCCCTTTTCTTCTTCTTCTTCTTCTTCTTCCTCCAAACCTCTCCAAACTCTAGCAAAACATTGCTTGATCTCTCTACTCGCTCAATTTCAGTTTGAATCCTTCCGTGTGATCGATCTACAATATGTTTCTCCTCCGACCCATAAGTTATTTTTTGTGAATCCACGTTCTACATGCCTAGCATTTCCATGACTAGGAGATGCATATTTTTTATTCAAATTTGAGTTTGGCTTGGATTCTTTGATGTTTTTAAAGGAGTACGACATTATGATTGTCGTAGGATCAATATTGCTTATATTTGTTTGACTAAAAATTTGCTTTATAGATGTTTACACAGAGGTCTTCTCGCATACGTGGTTCTTCGAGTTCATCCACCGCAGCCCCACAACAAGTTTTTACCCAAGGTATCGTCTTCACCGACCATGAAGCAAGAAGAAAAATTTAGGCAACTAAGCTCGAGGAACATCAAAGCAACCAAGTGGGCTTGTGCGATAACACTCACCAAGCTAGGTATTACTAATGATTTCAATTTTCTTTGTCATAATGTCGGGTTGCACCAATTTATTTATCAGGGATGTAAGACACATGAATGCTTGACGCTTGAGTTTCTTAGTACTCTCTCGCTTAATATTGGTTCGATGCTAAATGTATATGAGGAGGAGAGGATCACTTTCCATCTCCTTGACCAAGACTTCAACATCACCTTTCAGTAGTGGTGTGATTATTTTGGCTTCACCAACAATCATGATGACATCCGCCATGTTTTTTATCACACTGAACCACACCCGAGGCAAAGTTTTAATTTGATGAGCACGCCAGGATCAAGAGTTGGTTGCATTGAAAGTCGTGCTATACGTCATTTCTATTATGTTATCACTAACTCATTGCAGGCACAAGAAGTTTCTAAGGTGAATGAGGAGAACATGTTAGTTCTCGGGAAAGTAGCAAACATTAACATTGGTTATTTGCCCAACTTAGGGGCAATACTTTTGCTACACCTCACACATCAAGCAAATCATGCACAAGGAGATATCGTGTGTGGAGGAGTGATCATTGTGTTGGCCAATGCCCTTGGTCTCAACTATAGTCACCTTCGCCCCATTGTCAGTAACACCCTTGTATATTCATGTTCCTACTAGCGCTAGGATGGTAGTAGTTCGTAATGGCCGTCATTGCATTAGAATTCCTGGAGTGGAACACTTGTTGCCTACTCCTATGCCTAACCATTTCTCCATCGAGTATGGACAATTGCATTATGTTTCACAGGAAGGAGATGCAGCTTTTGACCAAGAACACCCAGAACCAGAACAACTAGATGAAGTAGAACTCAGCACCGACGAAGAAGAGGAGCAGCCCCAAGAATAGCCCCAACAAGACTATGATATGTCTCCAGCGTATCTACAATTTTTGATTGTTCCATGCTATTATATTATCAATCTTGGATGTTTTATATGCATTATTATGCTATTTTATATTATTTTTTGGGACTAACCTATTAACCTAGTGGCTAGTGCCAGTTGATGTGTTTTTCCTTGTTTTTGTCTTTACAGAAAATCAATACCAAACGGAGTCCAAATGGAACACAACCTTTTGACGATTTTTCTTGGACCACAAGACAGCCTGGAAGCTTCGGGAGGAGGCCAGAAGGGCCACGAGGCGGTGACAAGCTCAGGGGGCGCGCCCCAGGGGGGCGCCCCCAAGCTTGTGAGCCTCCCGTGGCTCCTCTAACCCTAAATCTTCGTCTACAAATTCCCAAATATTCCCCGAAGACCAGGGGCACACAAAAAATACTTTTTCGTGGCCCCAAGTTTCTGTCTTCGTGAGATCCCATCTGGGGACCTTTTTCGGTACTCTGCCGAATGGGGATTCGCCCATGAAAGGCTTCTACATCAACCTTGTTGCCCTTCCGATGATGTGTGAGTAGTTTACCACAGACCTACGGGTCCATAGCTAATAGCTATGGCTTCTTCTCTCTCTTTGATATTCAATACAATGTTCTCCTCGATGTTCTTGGAGATCTATTTGATGTAATCTTCTTTTGCAGTGTGTTTGTTGAGATCCGATGAATTGTGGGTTTATGATCAGATTATCTATGAATATTATTTGGGTCTTCATTGAACTCTTTTATGCATGATTTATATAGCTTTGTATTTCTCTCTGATCTATTGATTTGGTTTGGCCAACTAGATTGATTTTTCTTGCAATGGGAGAGGTGCTTTGTAATGGGTTCAATCTTGCGGTGCTCTATTCCAGTGACAGAAAGGGACATGCCATGTATTTGTATTGTTGCCATTAAGGATAAAAAGATGGGGTTTGGTCATATTGATTGGATCTATCCCTCTACACCATGTCATCTTGCTTAAGGTGTTACTCCGTTCTTGTTAACTTAATACACTAGATGCATGCTGGATAGCGGTCGACATGTGGAGTAATAGTAGTAGATGCAGGCAGGAGTCGGTCTACTTGTCTCGGACGTGATACCTATATTCATGATCATTGCCTTGGATATTGTCATAACTATGCACTTTTCTATTAATTGCTCAACAGTAATTTGTTTACCCACCGTATGCTTTCTTTCAAGAGAGAAGCCTCTAGTGAAAACTATGGTCCCCGGGTCTATCTTTTATCATATTATTTTCAGATCTACAAAATAAAAAACACAAAAATACCTTGCTGCAATTTATTTACTTTTATTTTATTTCACACTTTTACTTATCTTTTATATCTTTCACTATCAGATCTCATCGTTGCAAGTAACCGTGAAGGGATTGACAACCCCTTTATCGAGTTGGGTGCAAGTATTTGTTTGTTTGTGCAAGTACAACCATTGGAGACTTGTGTGTTCCTCCTACTGGATTGATACCTTAGTTCTCAACTGAGGGAAATACTTATCTCTACTTTGTTGCATCACCCTTTCCTCTTCAAGGGAAAACCCAATGAAAGCTCAATAAGTAGCAGACTACACAACCTACGCAGACCGTGGCAGCCTCCAGGGCTCCATTGATGATATGAGCAACCTCGCCGCATCCCTTCGAGGCACGTCCGCCTACATGAACATGAACTTCTCCAACTGGAGCCAGGAGTGGGCTCCTGACCAACTGCCACAATTATCTCGCAGGTTTGGGCTTGCAAAAGCCTAAGCCTGGGCGAGGTTATCACCACTTCTACATCAAGATGTGGTGGTATTTGAATAAATTGTAATGAGGTTGTACTTGAAGCTCGAGGAGCTTCAAAACACTCGTGTTGGTTTGTTCCAACACTTTGCTTTTATTTGCTTTTGCTTTTTATTTTTATTTTTCCTTTGCAATTTTTCGTTTGCAACTTAGTTTTTAAAAACCCAAAAAACCAAAAATAGAATAAATTTCGCTTTGATCTTGTTCTTTATCTTGCCCTTTGGAGTTTGTTTGCAATTTTGTTTTCAGAGGAGTTGATCAACGCCAGACAACGAGGAATGTAAGAGTAAGGAGGATAAGTGTACAGGCTTGGGCTTGGACTTGGAAGGTGCACCTGCAGATTACATGGCATCTGCCATTAGCTTCTAAGACTTGGCAGGGGGTGCAGCTGGCTCTTCCTCCTCATCTTCATCATCCACCATCATGGATGGTCTGCCAATCACTTTGGCAATGGTCTTCTTCACTCTCTCTTTCCTCTTTTTCTTCCCATCAGCAGCTTCTTCTTCTTCTCTTGGCTCAAGAGTAAATTCCATAGTCTCTTGTGGAACTGTTGATTTCCTGGCCTTAGACATAGGAACTCTCTTTGCAGGGGTCTTCTTCTGGCAACTTGGCTTAGTGGCAGCAGTAGCATAATCCTTCTTGAGCACTTTCTTCTTTGATGTGACCTCTTCTTCAACCACAAAGTCCCCATCCTCACTTTCTGAGGTTCTCTTCTTTCTTTGTCTAGTGGCAGCTTTGGGTAGATTGCTAGGAGTGCTTCTGCTGCCCTCATCATAGTGTCCACTAGGGCTTGTGCCTTCACTGAGATAACCTCCTCCTCTGACCTGTTCTGGCTGTCACTTGCTTCAGACATCTTGCAGACAGACCCTGTGAATAGATAGGTATGGGCAGAGTGGATGAGCATCACAAAAAGTAGCTTGTTTTGCAAAAAGTTTGAATCAAAACTTTAGTTTTAGTTTTCTGCAGAAAGCATTTCGGAGCTACCGATATGAAAATCTCGATGACACCGAAGCATTAACAGAGTCTAAACACACAACATCGGTCAGACCGAGTTGCGGTTCAGTGACTCTGAGATGCTAGGGTTTTACTGAGGTTTTGCTTTCGGTCTCACCGATCAGTACACTTCGGTGGCACCAAGTTGTACTTAGTGCAATGGCCAGGACCAATCGGTGGGACCGAAAACTTCATTTCGGTCGGTCCAAGCTGAGCTCGGCGGAAACCTAACACTAAATTTTTTCATCAAATCTAATCTAAAGAAGTTTCTCTGTGGATAGAAGATTCTCATTCGTGGCAAGAAGCTAGGCATTAACTTTGTGCATAGAATCCGAAAGTGGAATAGCTCAAAGTGGTCGAACCGTACCCTAACTTGGTGACGATTCACTGCGGCAACAATGGCAGTGAAGATTTTCATTGACGGCGACGGAGTCCTGCAGCGGAGACGCTCAGGCGGAGACGGCGACGATCCGGAGACCAAGGGGGCAGCAGCACTGGGGTGCGGGCTCGAGTGGTTTGAAGAAATTTTCAACCGTACGGGTCTACAGAATATATACCCAGTCGTTGTCGGTGGCTGATACATCTCCAACGTATCTATAATTTTTGCTTGTTCCATGCTGTTATATTATCATTCTTGGATGTTTTACAATCATTTTATAGCAACTTTATATCATTTTTTGGGACTAACCTATTGACATAGTGCCCAGTGCCAGTTGCTGTTTTTTGCTTGTTTTTTACTTCGCAGAAAATCAATACCAAACGAAGTCCAAACGTAGCGAAACTTTTTGGAGATTTTTTCTGGACCAGAAGGAACAACTTGGGCCGAAGAAGTATTAGAGGGGTGCACCGAGGGGGCACAACCCACCTGGGCGCGCCTGGGGGCCCAGGCACACCCTGGTGGGTTGTGCCCACCTCGGTGGCCTCGCGCACCGCCTCTTTGCTCTATAAATACCCCAATATTCCAAAAACCCTAGGGGAGTCGACGAAACACAATTCCAGCCACCACAAGTTCCAGAAACACCAGATCCAATCTAGACACCATCACGGAGGGGTTCATCATCTTCATTGGTGCCTCTCCGATGATGCGTGAGTAGTTCATTGTAGACCTTCGGGTCCGTAGTTAGTAGCTAGATGGCTTCCTCTCTCTCTCTCTCTCTCTCTCTCTCTCTCTCTCTCTCTCTCTCTCTTTTGATTCTCAATACAATGGTCTCTTGGAGATCTATTTGATGTAACTCTTTTTGTGGTGTGTTTGTTGGGATCCGATGAACTTTGAGTTTATGATCAGATCTATTTTATCCATGAAAGTTATTTGAGTTTTGATCTCTTATATGCATGATTGCTTATAGCTTCGTATTTCTTCTTCAAATCTTTGGTTTAGTTAGGCTGACTAGATCGATTTTTCTTGCCATGGGAAGAGGTGATTTGTGATGGGTTCGATCTTACGGTGCTCAATCCCAGTGACAGAAGGGGACATGACACGTATGTATCGTTGCTATTAAGGATAACAAGATGGGGTCTATTCCTACATGAATAGATCCTGTCTACATCATGTCATCATTCTTATTGCATTACTCCGTTTCTCCATGAACTTAATACACTAGATGCATGCTGGATAGCGGTCGATGTGTGGAGTAATAGTAGTAGATGCAGGCAGGAGTCGGTCTACTAATCTTGGACGTGATGCCTATATAATGACCATTGCCTCGATATCATCATAATTATTTGAAGTTCTATCAATTGCCCAACAGTAATTTGTTTACCCACCGTATGCTATTTTTCTCGAGAGAAGCCACTAGTGAAATCTACGGCCCCCGGGTCTATTCTTCTTCATATTTGCTTTTCCGATCTATTATTTGCCACTTTTATTTTCAGATCTACTATACCAAAAACCCAAAAATACCTTGCTGCACTTTTTTGCTATTTATTTTATTTTGCATTTTATCGAGATCTATTTATCCAATCTATCATAATTTTTCTCCCGTCCACATGACAATTTCTGGCACCGTTACCCGAAAGGGATTGACAACCCCTTTAACACGTCGGGTTGCAAGTATTTGTTCTTTGCGTGCAGGTACCGTTTACATAGTGTTGCTTGGTTCTCCTACTGGATTGATACCTTGGTTTC
Source organism: Thinopyrum elongatum (assembly GCA_011799875.1). Taxonomy (NCBI): domain Eukaryota; kingdom Viridiplantae; phylum Streptophyta; class Magnoliopsida; order Poales; family Poaceae; genus Thinopyrum; species Thinopyrum elongatum. The sequence continues at coordinate 369,775,014 of CM022298.1, read as the reverse complement.
ATAACTGAGGGAAATACCTACCGTAGCTGTGTTGCATCATCCCTTCCTCTTTGGGGAAATACCGACGTAGTTCAAGCGACATCAAAGGGAATTTCTGGTGCCGTTGCCGGGGAGGATCAAGTCAAGATAGTCTCTCGTCAACTAGCCAATTTCTGGCACCGTTGCCGGGGAGACATCATCAACATCTATCAGGTTCCTAATCACAAATCTCATCTCCTTGCAATTTACATTATTTGCCATTTGCCTCTCATTTTCATCTCCCCCACTTCACAAAAATTTGCCGTTTTATTCGCCCTCTTTTTCGTTCATCGTTTTCTCGTCAGATCTGTTTTTGTGTGCAATCTTGTTGGCATAGTCACGATGACTCAAGAAAACACCAAGTTGTGTGACTTTTCCAATACCAACAACAACGATTTTATTAGCACTCCGATTGCTCCTCCCGCCACTAGTGCGGAATCTTGTGATATTAATGCCGCTTTGTTGAATCTTGTTATGAAAGATCAGTTTTCCGGTACTCCTAATGGGGATGCCGCGTCCCATCTTAACACATTCGTAGAATTATGCGATTTGCAAAAGAAAAAAGATGTGGACAATGATATTGTGAAGTTGAAATTATTTCCGTTTTCTTTGCGAGATCGTGCAAAATTTTGGTTTTCTTCTTTGCCTCGTAATAGTATCGATTCTTGGGATAAATGTAAAGATGCTTTCATTACTAAGTATTTTCCGCCCGTGAAAATTATTTTCCTTAGAACTCAAATCATGAATTTTAAGCAACTTGAGCATGAACATGTTGCACAATCTTGGGAAAGAATGAAATTGATGCTAAGAAATTGTCCTACACATGGTTTAAATCTTTGGATGATCATACAAAGAATTTATGCGGGATTGAATTTTGTCTCTAGAAATCTTTTAGATTCCACCGCAGGTGGTACTTTTATGGAAATTACTTTGGGTGAAGCTACTAAATTGCTTGATAATATTATGGCAAATTATTCACAATGGCATACCAAAAGAGGTCCTAGTAGTAAAAAAGTTAATTCAGTTGAAGAAATAAATTCTTTGAGTGAAAAAGTTGATGCTCTTATGAAATTGGTTGCTAATAAAAGTGCTCCTATTGATCTTAATGATGTGCCTTTGTATACTTTGATTGAGCGAAATAGTGATGCCGTAGATGTGATTTTGTCTCGCGAAACAATTTTAATAACAATGCTTATAGAGGTAATTTTAATCCTAGGCCTTTTCCTAGAAATTATGGTGGTTCCTATGGTAATCCTTCTTATAATAATAATAGGAACACCTCTGATATTGAGAATAATATTAAATAATTTATCAATGCTCAAAAAGTTTTCAATAATACGATAGAAGAAAGGTTGAATAAGATTGATGATATGTCTAGAAGCATTGATAGAATTTCTCATGATGTAGAAAATCTCAAGTTGAAAGATTTTGTTCCTAAGGTTGAAGAATCAATTAAATCTTTATATGTTTCTTTGGATGAAAGTAAGAAAAGAACCGCTATGCTTAGAGCTAAAAGACAATTTTTAGAAAGAGTGTTTTCTAGTGATTGCTTTCATAAGAATGATGAAGATCTTAAAGTGATTGGTGTTTCTTCTATTGATTCCTTGTTTAGTAAAATTAAAATTGATGATAAAGGGACTGAAGAAGAGTCAACTTTAGCTAGAAGGCATCCCGATAATTCGGAGGGTGAAAATCTTGCTGAAAAAATTGATAAAAGTGGGTTTGGAGAGGTCAAAACTTTAACTAGTGATGTGCCCACTCTTTTGGACTACAAAGACTTTAATTATGATAGTTGCTCTTTGATTGATTGTATCTCTTTGTTGCAATCTGATACGCCTCCAACGTATCTATAATTTATGAAGTATTCATGCCGTTATATTATCATTCTTGGATTTTTACAATCATTTTATCGCAACTTTATATCATTTTTTGGGAGTAACCTATTGACATAGTGCCCAGTGCTAGTTGCTGTTTTTTGCTTGTTTTTTAAATCGTAGAAAATCAATACCAAACGGAGCCCAAACGCGGCGAAACTTTTTGGAGATTTTTTCTGGACCAGAAGACACCCGGTGGGCCAAAGAAATACCAGAGGGGAGCTCCGAGGAGAGCACAACCCACCAGGGCGCGCCTGGGCCCCCAGACGCGCCCAGGTGGGTTGTGCCCACCTTGGTGGCCACCCGCACCGCCTCTTCGCCCTATAAATTCCCAAATATTCCAAAAACCCTTGGGGTAACCCTAGATTAGAAGTTCCGCCGCCGCAAGCCTCTGTAGCCACGAAAAACCAATCTAGACCTCGTTCCGGCACCCTGCCGGAGGGGGAAATCATCACCGGAGGCCATCTTCATCATCCCGGTGGCCACCATGATGAGGAGGGAGTAGTCCACCCTTGGGGCTGAGGGTTTGTACCAGTAGCTATGTGTTTAATCTCTCTCTCTCTCTCTCTCTCTCTCTCTCTCTCTCTCGTGTTCTTGAGATGTCACGATCTTGATGTATCGTGGGCTTTGTTAATATGGTTGGATCATATGGTGTTTTCCCCTCTCTATCTTGTGATGAATTGAATTTTCCCTTTGAGATCTCGTTTTATCGGATTGAATACTTTTATGGATTTGAGAGCACTTGATATATGTCTTGCATATGAATACCCGTGGTGACAATGGGGTATTATATTGATTCACTTGATATATGTTTTGGCACTCAACTCGCGGATTCCTGAGGTGACATTGGGGTAATCTATGCATAGGGGTTGATGCACATTTTCGTCCTTGTTTCTCTGGTAGAAATCTTGGGGCACTCTTTGAGGTTCTTTGTGTTGGATCGAGTATTATGAATCTGAAATTGTTTGATGCGTATCGTATAATTAACTCATGGATACTTGTGGTGACATTGGAGTATCTAGGTGACATTAGAGTTTGTTGATGCGTATCATATGGTGTTATTTTAGTACGAACTCTTGGATAGATCAAACGGAAAGAATAACTTTGTGTTATTTTAGTACGAACTCTTGAATAGATCGAACGGAAAGAATAACTTTAAGTTGGTTTCGTACCCTACAAACAATTTCTTCTGATGTTCTCCGCTAGATAAGAACTTTGGAGTGATTCTTCATCGCATGTTGAGGGAAGGTTATATGATCCAATTAGATTAGTATTGTTGAGAGATTGCACTAGCGAAAGTACGGACCCTAGGCCTTGTTTTCAAGCATTGCAATACCGTTTGTGCTCCGTTTTATCAATTGCTACCTTGCTGTTTTTTATTGTTCTTATTAAAAAAATCAATATCTACCATCCATATTACACTTGTATCACCATCTCTTCGCCGAACTAGTGAACCTATACAAATTACCATTGTATTAGGTGTGTTGGGGACACAAGAGACTCTTTGTTATTTGGTTGCAGGGTTGTTCGAGAGAGACCATCTTCATCCTACGCCTCCCACGGATTGATAAATCTTAGGTCATCCACTTGAGGGAAAATTGCTACTGTCCTACAAAACTCTGCGCTTGGAGGCCCAACACGAGTCTACAAGAATAAAGTTGCGTAGTAGACATCACAATCCATGATAAATTCACCCCATGCCTATGAACAAAATAAAGCTTTTACTAAACATATTGTTGATGCGATGATGAAAGCTTTTGAAGAAAAACTGGAATTAGAGATCTCAATTCCTAGAAAATTACATGATGAATGGGAACCCACCATCAAAGTCAAGATAAAAAATGATGAGTGTTTTGCTTTATGTGAATTGGGTGCTATCGTTTCCACGATTCCGAAATCTTTATGTGATGTTCTTGGTCTTACCAGTATTGAAGAGTGTTCTTTAAACTTGCACTTGGCGGATTCCACTATTAAAAATCCTTTGGGAAGAATTAATGATGTTCTTATTCTTGCAAATAGGAATTATGTGCCCGTAGATTTTATTGTTCTTGATATTGATTGCAATCCGTCTTGTCCAATTATACTTGGTAGACCGTTTTTACGTACTATTGGTGCCGTGATTGATATGAAAGAGGGCAATATTAAATTTCAATTTCCACTAAGGAAGGGTATGGAACACTTCCCTAGAACAAGGATTAAGCCTCCATATGAATCAATCATGAGGGCATCCTATGGATCTAGAAACAAAGATGACAATACTTGAATCTATGCTTTATGCCTAGCTAGGGGCATAAAACGTTAGCGCTTGTTGAGAGGCAACCCAATGAATAAAATTTATTTTTCCCTTTTTCTTTCTGTTCTTGAGTGGTTGAACAATTATCCCTCTGTTATTATTGTGTTTTTTATGTTTTAATTAGTGTTTGTTCCAAGTAAAGCCTTTGGGATAGCTTTGGTGATAGTTGATTTGATCTTGTTGGAAAACAGAAACTTTTGCATCCAGTAAAATAATTGCCTAAAATCACATAAGCGACGAAAAATTCTTATTTTTTTACACAAGATTGATATACAAATTTCCTCTATTTTCCTAATTTTTCAGAATTTTTGGAGTTATAAAAGTATGAGAACAATTCACATATTTACAGACTGTTCTGTTTTTGACAGATTCTGTTTTCTTTGCATTGTGTGCTTATTTTGATGAATCTATGGTTTGTATCGGGGGGGTATAAGCCATGGTAAAGTTAGAATACAGTAGATATAATGCAATAATAAAATTTGAATGGGTTTTCTACAGTACTTAAAGTAAAGATTGGTTTTCTTATACTAACAGATCTCACGAAGGTTTTGTTGAGTTTTGTGTGATTGAAGTTTTCAAGTTTTGGGTGAGATCACGATGGATGAAGGAATAAGGAGTAAGAAGAGCCTAAGCTCAGGGATGCCCCATGGAATCGCAAGCCATTATCCAAAGAGAAACAAGCAACTAAGCTTGGGGATGCCCCCGAGTGGAATCCCCTCTTTATTCTAACGACCATCGGTATTTTACTTGGAGCTATATTTTTATTCGTCACATATCATGAGTTTTGCTTGGAGCGTCTTGTGCTATATGGGTCTTTGCTTGTTTTGCTTTTTAGTTTGTGTCATCTATCCTTGCTGAACACACCTATTTGAGAGAGCCAAAATTATGCTATAATTTGTTAGAATTGCTCTATATGCTTCACTTATTTTTTTTTGAGCTATGGAATTGCTCTAGTGCTTCACTTATTATTATTTTTAGCATGGTGTGCTTTAATATTTTCGAAGAAATACTCTCATGCTTCACTTAGATTTATTTGACAGTTAGTAATTTTGAAGAAATTCTCTCATGCTTCACTTATATTATTTTGAGAGAAGAAAATTTTATGCTCATGTACTCATGTTCTTCACTTAGATTTGTTTGAGCTATCAAAAGCAACATATGAAATCAGTCCCAAAGTGATAGAGGGATATAATAAAAACTTTCATGAAGATCATTGGACAAAATAAACTTGATTCTTTGTAATAGTTTTGCGAAATGATGATATAATATGTGAGTCATGTTGATGAGTAATTATGCTTTAATAACAATATTGGTGTTAAGGTTTGTGATTCCCTATGCAAGCACGAAAGTCAATAGTTATGCAATGAAATTATATCCTACTTGTGGTGTATTATTCGGTGTTAGTTATGCTTAATGCTCGCTTATGAGATTTTTCGTTTCTTGGTTGGATGCTTCTCAATCTTTTTGCTAGCCTTCACTTGTACTAAGTATGATTACTACTTGTGCATCCAAAACTCTTTAACCCAGTTTTGCCATATGAGTCCACTATACCTACCTATATGTGGTATTTCCGTGCCGTTCTAAGCAAATTTGTATGTGCCATCTCTAATTTTCAAAATAAATTTCCCTTTTGTGTGCTCGTACCGCTCATGAAACGGTAGGGGGTGGCTGATATTTTTCCATGCTAGATGTGTTATTCTCAAGATGAGTGTTTATTCACTTGTCATTGCATGAGAGTGCGGCAAAGGTATTAGGGATGCTTAGTCCCGAAATGAAAAATGAATTTACTTTATGTTGTCAAATAATAAATTCCTTGGAAAGTGTTGGTATGGACGGTACCCATGGATATGGCTAGCCGTGGAATGTGAAAGTATGGTGGAAAAAGGAATAAACTTTATTTTCTGTTTGGGAACCGCCTATGATATATATAGCATGGAAAGTATTGGGAACTACTCGATCATTTTCGTTGACAGGAAAAGCATGCCACCCAAAATGTTTTATCTCTATCTTTTTCGCTTTGAGCTCTGGCACCTCTACAAATCCCTACTATCCTCTGCGAAGGGCCTTTCTATTTACTTTATGCAATTTTTTATTTTATTTGAGTCTCCATCTTCTCTTATAAAGCACCAACTAAGGGGCACTATGATCGTACTTGAGCATTGGGTATAGCTAATATGCGAGTGTGTTTCATGAATGGATCAATGATTGAGCATAATGGGCTAGGGATAACTTGCTTTAGTGTTGATATTTTGAAAGACATGGTTGCTTGTTGATATGCTTGAGTATTGAAATCTTCATGTCAAAACTAGACTATTGCTTTGAATCATATAAAAGTCCAAATGTCCATGCTACAAGAGAAAAGAAAATGTGATGAACATGTTAGGCAGCATTCCACATCAAAAATTCTGTTTTTATCATTTACCTACTCGAGGACGAGTAGGAATTAAGCTTGGGGATGCTGATACGTCTCCAACATATCTATAATTTTTGCTTGTTCCATGCTGTTATATTATCATTCTTGGATGTTTTACAATCATTTTATAGCAATTTTATATCATTTTTTGGGACTAACCTATTGACATAGTGCCCAGTGCCAGTTGCTGTTTTTTGCTTCGCAGAAAATCAATACCAAACGGAGTTCAAACGCAGCGAAACTTTTTGGAGATTTTTTCTGGACCAGAAGGAACAACTTGGGCCGAAGAAGTACCAAAGGGGTTCCCCGAGGGGGGGCACAACCCACCTGGGTGCGCCTGGGGGCCCAGGCACGCCCTGGTGGGTTGTGCCCACCTTGGTGGCCTCCCGCACCGCCTCTTTGCTCTATAAATACCCCAATATTCCAAAAACCCTAGGGGAGTCGATGAAACACAATTCCAGCCGCCGCAAGTTCCAGAAACACCAGATCCAATCTAGACACCATACGGAGGGGTTCATCATCCTCATTGGCGCCTCTCTGATGATGCGTGAGTAGTTCATTGTAGACCTTCGGGTCCGTAGTTAGTAGCTAGATGGCTTCCTCTCTCTCTTTTGGTTCTCAATACAATGGTCTCTTGGAGATCTATTTGATGTAACTCTTTTTGCGGTGTGTTTGTTGGGATCCGATGAACTTTGAGTTATGATCAGATCTATTTTATCCATGAAAGTTATTTGAGTTTTGATCTCTTATATGCATGATTGCTTATAGCCTCGTATTTCTTCTTCGAATCTTTGGTTTAGTTAGGCCGACTAGATCGATTTTTCTTCCCATGGGAAGAGGTGCTTTGTGATGGGTTCGATCTTACGGTGCTCAATCCCAGTGACAGAAGGGGACATGACACGTATGTATCGTTGCTATTAAGGATAACAAGATGGGGTCTATTCCTACATGAATAGATCTTGTCTACATCATGTCATCGTTCTTATTGCATTACTCCGTTTCTCCATGAACTTAATATACTAGATGCATGCTGGATAGTGGTCGATGTGTGGAGTAATAGTAGTAGATGAAGGCAGGAGTCGGTCTACTAATCTTGGACGTGATGCCTATATAATGATCATTGCCTGGATATCGTCATAAATATTTGAAGTTCTATCAATTGCCCAACAGTAATTTGTTTACCCACCATATGCTATTTTTCTCGAGAGAAGCCACTAGTGAAATCTACGGCCCCCGGGTCAATTCTTCTTCATATTTGCTTTCCGATCTATTATTTGCCACTTTTATTTTCAGATCTACTATACCAAAAACCCAAAAATACCTTGCTGCAATTTTTTGCTATTTATTTTATTTTGCGTTTTATCGAGATCTATTTATCCAATCTATCTTAATTTTTCTCCCGTCCACGGGACAATTTTTGGCACCGTTACCCGAAAGGGATTGACAACCCCTTTAATATGTTAGGTTGCAAGTATTTGTTCTTTGTGTGCAGGTACCGTTTACATAGTGTTGCTTGGTTCTCCTACTGGATTGGTACCTTGGTTTCATAACTGAGGGAAATACCTACCGTAGCTGTGCTGCATCATCCCTTCCTCTTTGGGGAAATACCGACGTAGTTCAAGCGACATCAGTGGCACCGAATGGAATACTTTGGTGGCGCCGAGATGCAAAACTGCGTGCAGTTAGTGCAACTCAGTGGGACCGAGTCATTCTAGTCGGTATCACCGAGGTGAAAACCTAGATCGGTCTGGTGATTTCGGTGGGATCGAATAGGAGTGAGTTGGTCTGACCGAAATACACAAGAAGGTTTTAGAAAGCAGGCCTTGACGGATCGGTGACTCCAAGTGCTCCTCACCCGGAGGGTCCGAAAAAGACTTGTTCAAATTTTTGTGATGTAGCATGAATAGAGTTTGAGAAGAGGAAAGCATAGATAGCTAGAGAAGGTTCTTAGGCATTCTTGTCCATCCATTTGGCCAATAAAACCCAAACAATCAAAACAATAAATGGATGTCCTCGAATGGAGAAATTATGCAACCAACATGCTCACACAATAAGATAGCAAATGAAACATGTGTCAAAGCATGCACAATTAATTCTAGCATCTATCAAGCAATTGGCAATGACTAGGTCATCTATATATGAGTATATTGACTTAGGAATCAAATGAGAACATTTGATCATAGGTCATACTCATCGTTTAAGCATAAGTGGGGCTACCACTTTTACATAAAGCATTAATGTGTTCACACCATTAGAGTTGCTTTAGCTCAATTTTTAGAGCAAAGCTCCCCATAGATGTGATATCCCCCCTAAGAGGGATGAACTAACCTTGGGTTTTGTCGATGATGACTTCATGTAGATAGTGAAGATGTGGATGCTCAATGTTGATGTAGATCATTTGGAGCAATCCATTGGAGTGTTGCACTTTCAATACCTACATGGGTTAGTCCCACAAGGAACATACAAGGATATCCACAGACATAGAGTGAATTGCACATTTGATGATGTCCATGAAAGCATGAGGTTACCTTGTCCCTTGTCTTACCAGCAAGAGGGTTTGTGACTCCATGAACTAATGCAAGATATGAAAGTTGATTGCACAAGTCCTCACCAAAATGAATATGAGTGAAGTATGTTGGTGGAGTCACCCTCAAGAACACTCTAGTTCTTCTTCTTTGGGATCCACATCAACTTGATGGGAATCCTTGGAGTTGTAATCATACTTGATGATGTAGAGCTTGACGTAGTCTTGGGAACCCACTTGACCATGGCCTTAGGAGCTTCTTCAAATGAGTCAATCTCTTCTTGAAGCTTGTCCTTACCTTTTAGCTTGTGGTCTTGTGGTGGAAGATCATCTTGAGCTTGTGCTCCCTTGAAAGAAGTGGGGTCATACTTCTCTTGTTGAGGAACAAGCTACGTCTTGGGGTATTGATCCTCTTCCCACTCAAATCCATTGGCATTGAACTTTTGTTCAAAACCAACACCTTGATTCTTCCGGTGCCTCCCTTGCTTGCGTACAATTTCCTCAAATTGCTTACTTCCGGCAAGGCTCTTGTAAACACCTTTCTCTATAATTCCCTTCAATAGGCTATTTTCTTGCTCAAGTGTAACTTGGCTAAGAGAATCATTAGTGGAATCAAGAGAACTATGAGAAGCAAAAATATTAGATTTAACATGGTTATTGTTACTACTAGAGGAAGAATCTTTCTTGCCTGTTGCTAGATTTTACTTGTAGCATATAAGTAGACAAGAGGAGACGTTTGGCAATGTAAGAAGAACTCTTCTTTCGAAGATCATCATTGATAGCTTTTAGAAACTCATGCTCTTGCTCTAAATTTAGCTTCTCAAAGCATAGCTTCTCATGAGTTTTTAGGAGCTCTCTATGATCCTCCAGAGTTGTTTCATGAGCTAACTTAAGAGTGTTTAGTTCTTTAGTTAGACGCTCAATCTCCTTCTTATCATTGTCATTCGTTTCATCTTGATTAGCATGATTACTAGCAAGTTCATCATAGTTTTCATCACTAGTTTTGTCAACAAGTAAATCATCATCACCTAGCAAATCGTGTTCATCACTATTGAAATCAACATACTCGGCGTGTGATACCTTAGGGCCTTTAGCCATGAAGAATCTTCCAATTCCTTCATTTGGTGAGTCAAATATGTCGTAGGAGTTGGATGACACAAGTGCAAGACCGGCAACACCTTCATCTTGAGTATAGTCGGAGTTGGAGTGATAGCTTCTCTCGGAGTAGTTGTTGGAGTCGAAACCAGATACCCACTCACCAACGTGAGCTTGATGTCTTCGTCTTGTGTAGCTCGTTGATGACTTGTCCTTTCTTTCCGAATCCTTGCTTCTATGAGAGGGTCTTCGTTCATAACGATCATCTCTACTCCTTCTCTCTTTTGGAGGTGATTCATCTCTTCTACTCCTCCTTTTTGGTGAGTCTTCTCTTTTCTTGTAGGGAGTTGTACACTCATTGGAGTAGTGTCCGGGTCTTCCACAATTGTAGCAATTACGATCACGACTAGAAGACATTTTGTCATTGTAGGACCTTGACTTGGAGCTTCTCTCTTTACTTCTATTCTTGTAGAACTTGTTGAAGTTCTTCACCATTAAGCTCAATTCTTCATTGGAGACTAGCTTGTCACTTGATGTTGTAGGAGCATCACTTGAAGCTTTGTAAGTACCACTTGACTTGTTGTGGAGCTCATCCTTATCCTTGAGTGATATCTCATGAGCAACAATTCTACCAATGACTTCCGTGGGTTGAGATCCTTGTAATTGGGCATCATTTGGATCAAAGTGCACGTGGTATCGTATTTTCCATCCAAGGCTCTTAGGATCTTCTTGATTGTAACACCCCATGTATTAAGCTACAGTGATCACCCTATTGATTATGCCATGTCATCATGATCAACAGTGCTTAATCATCATTAGTATCATATCTCTTTTCAAATTCAAATTCAAATAGAAATTAAACTGAAAGTGAAAATAAAAGTTGTTCAAATTTGAAGACTAAATTGTTCATAATATTGTAAATAATCCAGAGACCCTTCTAAAATTATATTCAACATATACTTAATAAATTATGTGACTCTAACAACCACAAAACAGGGTTGGTTAATACCTATTTATTTGAATAAAACCCAAATAAAAAGATATGGACACCAAACCAATTTCTAGCAGTGACTAATAATGTACTGATATTATATGAGCAAGTTCCATATTTTACAAAAGTGTTTTGGAATAAAAACAAAAGACAAAACAGGAAAGAAAAACAGAAAACAGAAAAAGAAAAGAAGAAATGGAAAAATGGAAAAATGCCCCTGTGCACTTAAGCCCACAGCCGCACAGGAGCCAGCCCAGCCCAACTAGCCCCCTCCCCCTACCCCCTGACGCCGCAAGCGCGCTGTCGAATAGCTAGCGCGCGCGCCCCCCCCCTTCCCTTCCCCTCGCTCGACGCCGCGCCGTCCCGCGCCCGCCAGAGGGGATAAGAACCCCTCCTCCACCCCCAGGACGAACCCTAGCTGCCTCCCTCTCCCTCTGCGTCGACTTCCTCCGCACCCCCGAGCGCCGCCATGGCCGTGGTCCCGTGAAGCACGCGGCCACCGGCCTTCACTCGCCTCGCCGACGCGCTCACCAGCTCCGCCTACCTCTTCTCCTTCCTCTCCGGCCATCAGCTCAAGTCGGGAGCCGCTGCAGCTCCGGGATCAAGCCCTTCTTCAAGCTCGAGCCGCCGGCCATCTTCTCCAACCACGGCGCCACTACTGCTCCTAAACCCTCGCCGAGCCTTTCTTGAGCTCCATGGTGAGCAGTCGCACTGGGTCCCCTCTTTCCTTCCCTTCCTTTCGTGCCCAAACATCGCATTTAGCTAGGCCATAACCGCCGTCGCGCGAGCTCGCCACCGGCGACCAACCGGTGACCTTTTTGGTCCGCGTCGATGCCTGTTGTGCTCGCACGCACACGTAGAGGCCCTCAGGGCACTTAGCTTGCTCGCTAACGCGCCGCGTCGCCGTTTCCTCTCGAACCCGAGCCCCGGCGTCCGCCTAGCTCACCGCTGACGTCGATTCCAGCCACTCCAGGGCGAAGCATCACCACCACTCGATGCGGCCCATCGCCTGCTTTCGAACGCGACCGACCGCGCTCAAAACCGTGCGCCACAGCTGAATCCCGAGCTCGCCGGAGCTCACCACCGCGCTCGGGGCTCGCCGGCGCGTCTCCGGGGGCTGGCGCCGACGTGGCCCGTCTGGCCCACCACCAGGGTCACTGACTGGTGGGCCCGGGGCTCCCCTTTGACCAGTCAGCGGTGCTGACTGGGCAGCCAGTGTCGCTGACACGCGGGCCCCACCCCTTAAAACATTTTAAAATAAATAAAAACCCTAATTAACATGCTAATTAACCTAATTAGTTAATTAATTAAGTTAACAGACACTGACAGTAGGCCCCACCCCTCCTAATTAACCTAACTTAGTTAAATTAACACTAATTATGCCTCTGTCTCAGTGACATGTGGGCCCCACACGTCAGCTTTGACTCTGGTCAGCCAGAGTTGACTGCTGACGTCATCATTACATCATGCTGACATCACCCTCGTACTGTTTTGGATAATTCGAATTTAAATAATTAAAACAATTCCAGAAATTAATAAAAACTTTAGAAAATCATATCTTTTAATCCGTAACTCCGATCGAAAAACTTTGTACATGAAAGTTGCTCAGAACGACGAGATGAATCCGAATACGCAGTCCGTTCGTCCATCACGCATCCCTAGCATAGCGAACATGCAACCGTTCCCCTCCGGTCATCTGTCTGACAAATGTCCGGAACCGGGAATACTTCCCGGATGAATCCCCCCTTCGCAAGTATCACCCGGCACTGCGTTAGATCACCTCTGTCACCGCGTATTGCCATGTTATGCTTTGAGCTGCACTTGTTTGCTTAGTATTTACTGTTTCCTCCCCCTCTTATCTCTCGGTAGACCCTGACACCGACATCGTCCCCGAGACTGACGCAGCTCCGGAGCCCGACGCCACCGTTGGCGGCCCCTCTCTCTTGCCAGAGCAACCAGGCAAGCCCCCCCCCCCCTTTGATCATCCCGATATCGCCCATTCTATTTCTCATGCTTGCATTAGAATTGCTGCTGCTGCTGCTTTACCTATTTTGATGCATAGCCTGTTTATTGTAACCTGCTGTTGATAATTACCTGCATATCCTAAACTGCTTAGTATAGGCTAGGTAGAGACCTATCAGTGACCCCAATTATCCCGACTGCCCTGCTGGATTATCAAGAAGACCCGATCAATGGGATTGAAGACCAGACCCCGGCACCGCACATCACCCCCCTTAGTTGTAACGACACTGCAGCGTTAATATCGAGTGCCGAGGGTGATACCTCGTGTAGCACTTCTGATGTTAACTCTGTAGAGTAGCTATTCGATTGTGGTCATCGAGGGTGATTCCTCCTTCACCACTTCCGGTAACGACGCTGTCGTGCAACACATCCAGTGTGAACCCATCGAGGGTGATTCCTCCGAGTTCACCTTGACAGATACATCGAGTGAGAATTCAACGAGGGTGATACCTCGGATTCCTCTGATGTTATGGACACACGGATACTTGGACTATACACTGTTACTTGGATAGGCGGGTCGACCCTGAGGGGTACCCGCGTGCGCCTGAGAGGCGAGTGTTGTGAAGACGGGTGCCTGTATGGTGCCCGAGTGATGAATACGAGGCGCGGCCGGGCATTCTTAACCCTTGCAGCAAGTCCTCGAGACGGGGCGACGGGGTCACATCTTTCGTGAGTCTCTGCTCGTTACCGCAAGCCCAAGGTACTAACGATTTGGATATTTGATCCGAGCAGGCCTCTGGCCTAATAGCACTAACCATCACGTGGGCATAGTATGGGCGTTCTGCATCGTATGCATCAGCCGAAAGCTCTGTCAGACGTCTAGTTCAGCATGGCGGCACGGACGGACCGGCGCCTTCCTGTAGTGTTGGTGCCTGGCTTCACCATGTGCGCAACGACCCGGAGGGCGAGGGGCGATGGCCAAGGCCCCCTTGCGCTTAGGATGTAGACCGGCGGGGACCTCTCTGCTGAGTTGTAGGTAGGGTTGCGGTGTGTCATTTGGCCGAGGCCGGGCATGACCCGGAAAAGTGTGTTCGGCCGGAGTTAAGCGAGCGTGGTGGGTAAGTTGGTGCACCCCTGCAGGGAAGAAAACTTCTATCGATAGCCTGTCCTACGGTAACGGACACTCGGAGTTGTATCCTGATTGATACAATTTAGAACTGGATACTTGGATACTATGGCTCTGGGATTACTTCTCACAGGGAGTCGAGAAGGGATCTCAGGACGAGGTTGATGACTGTATGGCTCTGGGATTGCTTTCTCGCAGGGAGTTGAGAAAGGATCTTTGGGTGAGGTTGAGACTTAATGATACTGCTACATTATATGGTACTGTCTACACTCTTCTAATGCTGCAAGACCTCTGAAGATGCTAGTCTTCGATAGGACTAGGCCTTCTCTATATTCTGGCATTTCTGCAACCCAGTCCACATATACAGCCTCTCTTTGAAAATGTTGCATATGTAGTGTAGATCCTTGCTTGCTGAGTACTTCTGAGTACTCACGGTTGCTTTGTTTTCCTTTTCTCCCCATATCAGTTTGTCATGACCAGAGGACGGAGCCCCCTGAGATAGATGCCCCGTCGATCGACTACTACTACCACCCCGAGGGTGGATACTACTACGAGTTGGCTGATGACTTGGAGTAGGATCGGAGGGTCCCAGGCAGGAGGCCTGAGCCTTTCGATCGTAGTGTTTTATTTTGCCCCGCCTTTCTAAAGGCCTTTCCGTTTCTGTTTCATATCTGTACTCAGATATCTGATGCTTCCGCTGACGCTTGTATGCAAGCTTATGTATTCGAGCCCTCGAGGCCCCTGGCTTGTAATATAAAGATTGTATGACTTTATTTATGTTTTAGAGTTGTGTTGTGATATCTTCCCGTGAGTCCTTAGGCTTGATCGTGTGCATTTGCCTGTATGATTAGTGCACGATTGAGCCGGGGGCGTCACATTGATGATGAATTTGTCGGTCATCTCGTCACTTCCTAAGCCGGCAATCTCATTTGTGATAAGAGCAAGCCTAGAGTACATTTCAGCGACTCCTTCACCATCCTTCATCTTGAACTTGTCAAGTTGACTTTGGAGCATATCCAACTTGGATTCCTTGACAGACTCAGTACCTTCATTCATATCAACCAAAGTATCCCAAATTTCCTTTGCATTCTCAAGGCGGCTGATTTTGTTGAATTCTTCGGGGCACAATCCATTGAAGAGAATATCACAAGCTTGAGCATTGTATTGCAACATCTTCAATTCATCCGCGGTGGCTTCACGATCCGGTTCTTTTTCATCTTCAAAGTATTCACCTTGCAAGCCAATACGAACAACAGCCCAAACGACAGGGTTATGACCAAGAATATGCATTTTCATCATATGCTTCCAACTAGTAAAATTTGTACCATCAAAGTAAGCACCTCTACGGTGGTAATTTCCCTCTCTAGACGCCATACTCTCCTAGATTGTGAAACCAAGGCTATGATCACCAAAGCTATGGAAATCAAGGCAAATGGAGACCAAAGCTCTGATACCACTTGTAGGATTGAAAGTATGTCTAGAGGGGGGTGATTAGACTACTTGAACAAATAAAAATCTATCCTTTTCCCTATTTTAGTTGTAGGCAGATTTTAACAATTAGCATAAGTCAAGTAATCAACCTACACATGCAATTCTAAGAGTGTAGCAGCGGAAAGTAAAACATTGCATATCAAGGTAAAGGGAAGGGTTTGGAGAAGACAAACGCAATGGAGACATGGATATTTTTGGCGTGGTTCCGATAGGTGGTGCTATCGTACGACCACGTTGATGGATACTTCAACCCATGAAGGGTAACAGCTACGCGAGTCCACGAAGGGCTCCACCCACGAAGGGTCCGCGAAGAAGCAACTTTGTCTATCCCACCATGGCCATCGCCCATGAAGGACTTGCCTCACTTGGGTAGATCTTCATGAAGTAGGCGATCTCCTTGCCCTTACAAACTTCTTGGTTCAACTCCACATCTTGACGGAGGCTCCAAGCGACACCTAACCAATCTAGGAGACACCACTCTCCAAAAGGTAATAGATGGTGTGTTGATGACGAACTCCTTGCTCATGTGCTTCAAATGATAGTCACCCCAACACTCAACTCTCTCTCACAGATTTGGCTATGGTGGAAAGATGATTTGAGTGGAAAGCAACTTGGGGAAGGCTAGAAATCAAGATTCTTGTGGTAGGATTGGAATATCTTGATCTCAACACATGAGTAGGTGGTTCTCTCTCAGAAAATGTATGGTGGAAGTGTAGGCATGTTCGGATGGCTCTCTCACAAATGGAGAAGGGGTGGATGGGTATATATAGCCTCCACACAAAATCCAACCGTTACACACATTTGACCCATCTCGGTGAGACCAAATGATTAAACTCGATGGCACCGATTAGTTCAAAAATGTGAACATTAGGAATCTCGATGGGACCGACTGGAACAACTCGGTGAGACCGATGTGCTAGGGCTTAGGGAAAACATCATCTCGGTGGCACCGATTGCATCAACTCGGTGAGACCAAAGTGAAGCAATAGGGCAACAGAGAATCTGCCAAGCCAAGTCAGCGAGACCGATTGCATAACTCGGTGAGACCGAAGCAAATGCAACAAGTCACAGAGTGTTGGCAGGGTCATCTCGGTGAGACCGAGACCCATATGGGTGAGACCGAACTGTTAGGGTTTCTGGCTGTGGCTATGCCATATGAACTCGGTGGCGCCGGATAGAAAGAATCAGTGGGGCCGAGTTGGAGTTTAGGTTTTTGACATATTTGGATGGAGAAGGTGGTTGAGGGTTTTGGAGCAATATCACTAAGCATTTGAGCAAGCAAGCCATTAAGCAACACCTGATCCCCTTTTAATAGTATTGGCTTTCCTATGGACTCAATGTGATCTTGGATCACTAAAATAAAGATGGAGAGTCTTGAGCTTTTGCCAATATATGTCCTTATCATTTTGAGGGGTCCACGTCTCTAGTCCATGCCATGCCATCCATTGAACTTCCTGAAATATTTATCTTGAATGGATATTAGTTCAATGAGCTATATGTTTTTATGAATTACCAAAACCTCCCGGGGATTAGTTGCACTTTCACAAAGGTTTTGTTCTAGTAGCTGAAATAATTTTGTAGACTTTGTTCTGTTTAGTTTAGACAACCAAGACTTGCCGTGAGACTGTTTTTGAATGAAATGATATTAACTAAGGATAACTTTGCACAAGAGAAAGTCTTTCAAGACTTGGGAGTTGAGAAAATTGTAGTAGAAGTGATGTTTGGATTGTTGAACCCCATGTTGTTAATTTCAATAGACTTGATAGCACTTGTGGATTAAATTGCCTAGAGGAACTTAGTTGAATGGTGAACGAGATCATGCCAAAAATCTGTGTTGTATCTCTTACATAGTGCTTCAGCTCTTTGCTGGTGCCATGGCCCTACTACTATATACACGTGTACGTGTGTAAATGTGGATTCGTCACCTTTCTTGATGTTATGCTGAGGACTCCGTTGGCCACTGAATGATCCACTAAGAGCGATAGCTCAGATTTCGGCTATGATTTGTTACCGTACGTAGTGGCAACACTACAAACGCATATTATTCGGCTTTCTCTTGAAATGGTGTGTATGTGGTAAATAAAAGGAACTGATCAAAAGATCTCACGGGAGAAATGTATCAGAGGTCCATAGTTACTAAACATTAAGCCACAGCAAAAACCTATGCATGATCATTTGGTTGGCATAATCCCTTCATGTGACGAACAAAGTTGCAGCACACAATGATTGAAATAAAGTGCTTAAGATCCTTGAGGAGGAAGTGATTGTGGGCGTGCTTAAGAGCATTAGAGCATCATATTTTACTACATACTTTTACTCCATAACCTATGTTTTATTGGCTCTATCTAAAGAAAAACTCTTTCGTGCATTCCGGCAAGCAAATATTGTCTAGAATAAATAGAATAGAGTGTTGCATAGTTGTTTTGTCTAGTAGATCAAGAACTTTGTGTTGATTATCTTTGATTCACTAACAATTGCAATATAACCATGCCAGCGCTACAACTATTCTAAGTTTTCAGGTCAAGAAGCGAAGGGCTATCTAGGCGTACCGATCGTAAGTGAACCAAAACCTTCTCGTTATTTCGGTTTAAACAACTGAGTTCCTTATGATTCGGATTTCTCTTTATGTTGCTCGAGGACGATCAAGTTTAAGCTTGGAGGAGTTGATGAGTGATATTTTTACACTCATTTCACCTTTGTTTAAACCAAGATATTCAATTAAAAAGAGATATTCGCTCCGATATTAGTACTAATGACTAATGAATGCAAAGGATTCGACAAATTCTCTCTTTGATGTGTTTCCACGAGAAATGGGCTAATAAGGGAAGAAATCACATGTGGAAATGGAATGGAAGAAGAATGGAGGAGGAACGAATCACCAGGAAACGTCTGCATGGAAACAACACAAAAGACGGCGTTCCATACGGGCGCGAGCGCCCGTATGGCATGGATTCCGAGGCAGATCGTCCAACCCAACAACTTCCGTTAAAGGGACCCTGTCAAAATGTGAACAGAGATACGAGCATGGGGCATAGAAGGCAGAACCTCATCATCATCATCATCATCCACAAACCCTAGCCGTCGCCATCTCCATAGCCATATCCACCACCACCATAGTGCTCATCCATCCCATTCATACTTGTAAGCATGCATCGCACAAGGCATCCATTGTAAAACATATTGCAATCCTCAAACTCAAGATGTGTTCTTCAATTTTTTCTTCCCGCGATCTGATCTCCATGTGTGAGTAGTTTGGTAAGGTATGGGTTGAGGCATAAGCCCTGCAACCTAAGGTATTTGTTGAGGGGATCAATGGAAGACTTTGATATAACATCCTGTAATGTGTGAAATAAAATTGTTACGTGAAGATGTCTCTTGTCTTGTCCGTGAACTTCATCCCTGCAGGTACCCAGGATCATGGAGATCGAGCACCGGTTGGGCTAGGAGCAAGGAGACCATGAAGTGTTATACCGAACACCGGTGACAGTAAGGTTTAGTAGGGTAACATGGATCATATCCTTGGGGAGAAATGAGGTGTAGTCATTAAACACCCAATGCTCTTGTCTGATTTCATTATCTTAATTATCGAGGTAACCCTGTGCGGTGGATAGGACCTACGGTAGGACAACAGATTCTTGATGCAGGACTTGTGCCGGTCAAGATGTTATTTGGACACATCCCTCGCTTCGATCAGTGCTACTTCTTGAGCTTGTGTTGGTTTTTCCCTTGAAAAGGTAAGGGTGATGCAGCAAAGCAGAGATAAGTATTCCCTTAGTTTGAGAACCAAGGTATCAATCCAATAGGAGGAACACACAAATCCCCAATAGATGCACCTGCACAAACAAATACTTGCAACCAACGCGAAAAAGGGGTTGTCAATCCCTTCACGGTCACTTGCAAGGATGAGATCTGATAGAGATTGATATAAAAGATAAATAAAAGTGCAAAATAAGGTAAAGATAAATAAATAGCAGCAAGGTATTTTTGTGTTTTTGGTTTTATAGATCTGAAAATAATATGATAGAAAATAGACCAGGGGGGCATAGGTTTCACTAGAGGCTTCTCTCTTGAAAGAACACATACGGTGGGTAAACAAATTACTATTGAGTGATTGATAGAAAAGCGCATAGTTATGATGATATCCAAGGCAATGATCATGAATATAGGCATCACGTCTGTGACAAGTAGACCGACTCATGCTTGCATCTACTACTATTACTCCACACATCGACCACTATCGAGCATGCATCTAGTGTATTAAGTTAACAAGAACGGAGTAACGCCTTAAGCAAGATGACATGATGTAGAGGGATAGATCCAATCAATATGGTAAAAAACCCATCTTTTTATCCTTAGTGGCAACAATACAAATACGTGCCTCGCTACCCCTTCTGTCACTGGGTGAGGACACCACAAGATTGAACCCACTACAAAGCACCTCTCCCATTGCAAGAAAAATCAATCTAGTTGGCCAAACCAAATCAATAGATCGGAGAGAAATACAAAGCTATCTTAATCATGCATAAAAGAGTTCAGAGAAGACTCAAATAATGTTCATAGATAATCTGATCATAAGCCCACAATTCATCGGATCTCAACAAACACACTGCAAAAGAAGATTACATCGAATAGAACCTCAAGAACATCGAGGAGAACATTGTATTGAAGATCAAAGAGAGAGAAGAAGTCATCTAGCTACTAGCTATGGACCCATAGGTATGTGGTAAACTACTCACACATCATCGGAAGGGTGGCAAGGTTGATGAAGAACCCTTCCGTGATCGAATCCCCCTCCGGCGGAGTGCCGGAAAAGGCCCCTAGATGGGATCTCACGAGAACAGAAGCTTGCGGGGCGGAGAAGTATGTTTGGTGTGTGATGTCTACTAGACAACTTGTTCTTGTAGACTCGTGTTGGGCCCCCAAGCGCAGAGTTTTGTAGGACAGTTGCAAATTTCCCTCAAGTGTATGACCTAAGGTTTATCAATCCGTGGGAGGTGTAGGATGAAGATAGTCTCTCTCAAACAACCCTGCAACCAAATAATAAAAAGTCTCTTGTGTCCCCAACACACCAAATACAATGGTAAATTGTATAGGTGCACTAGTTCGGCGAAGAGATGGTGATACAAGTGTATTAATGATAGTAGATATTGATTTTTGTAACAGGAACAATAAAAAACAGCAAGGTAGCAAGTAACAAAAGTGAGCACAAGTGGTATTGTAATACTTGAAAATGAGGCCTAGGGTCCGTACTTTCGCTAGTGCAATCTCTCAACAATGCTAATATAATTGGATCATAGAACCATCCCTCAACATGCGATGAAGAATCACACCAAAGTTCTTATCTAGCGGAGAACATAAGACGAAATTGTTTGTAGGGTACGAAACCACCTCAAAGTCATCCTTTCCGAGCGATCTATCCAAGAGTTCGTACTAAAATAACACCAAGTTATCCTTTCCGATCGATCTATCTAAGAGTTCATACTAAAATAACACCATATGATACACATCAACCAACTCTAGTGTCACCTAGATACTCCAATGTCACCATGAGTATCCATGAGTTGATTATACGATATGCATCAAACAATTTCATATTCATAATACACAATCCAACACAAAGAACCTCAAAGAGTGCCCCAAGATTTCTACCGGAGAAACAAGGACGAAAACGTGCATCAACCCCTATGCATAGGTTACCCCAATGTCACCTCGGGAATCCGCGAGTTGAGTGCCAAGACATAGATCAAGTGCTCTCAAATCCAACAAAGTATTCAATCCGATAAAAGTGAAATCTCAAAGGGAAAACTCAATTCATCACAACAAGATAGAGAGGGGAAAACACCATATGATCCAACTACATTAACAAAGCCCGCGATACATCAAGATCATGCCCAATCAAGAACACGAGAGACAGAGATTAAACACACAGCTACTAGTGCAAACCCTCAGCCTCGAGGGTGGACTACACACTCCTCATCATGGTGGCCGCTGGGATGATGAAGATGTCCATCGGTGATGATTTCCCCCTCCGGCAGGGTGCCAGAACAGGCTCTAGATTGGTTTTTCATGGCTACAGAGGCTTGCAGTGGTAGAACTTCTGATCTAGGGTTATTTCTAGAGGTTTATATATATATATAGGATTTTTCAGCGTTGGAATCACGCGAAGATGGGCTTCGAGGGGCCCACAAGACACCAGCCCACGGCCAAGGCACCAGTCGCGCCCTGGTGTCTTGTGCTCACCTCCTTCACCTTCTGGTCCTCCCACGAAGCTTCTAGTGCCTCTTTTGTTCCAAGAAAAATCGTCAAAAAGTTTCGTTGCATTTGGAGAACTTTTATTTTTGCACAAAAAACAACACCACGGTAGTTCTGCTGAAAACAGCGTCAGTCCGGGTTAGTTCCATTCAAATCATACCAAAACCATATAGAATTGTTGTAAATATGGCATGAATACTTCATAAATTATAGATACGTTGGAGACGTAAGAGCATCCCCAAGCTTAATTCCTACTCGTCCTCGAGTAGGTAAATGATAAAAGAAATAATTTATGAAGTGTGAATGCTAGCATAGTGCATAAGTTTGATCAATGATAATTTCAATCACTTTTCCTAGCATCATAACAACAACTCTTTCTCATAAAACTCATCATGATAATGTAGCAATCAATTCACATATTACGGTTCCAACAATGAATTCTCTTGAAACTTAACAACCTATGTTCTCAGTCACCAAGCAATTGCAATTCAACTTATTCAACAAACTCTAAGTAAGAGCTCCACATATTCAATTATCATATAGTCTTCTATGATTGCTAGTACTCAAAGCATATTCTTAGAACAAATGGCATCCATCAAACACAGAGAAAGATAGGGGCTTAATGTTTCACCTCCCAACTCATTTATCATAGAGATAATTGTCAACAATAATAAATCATGATCAAATATATTTGACTGGCCATATGTGCCTAGATCTTTCCCCACCACATGATGCTTGCCAACTAGAGAATAATTGAGGTTGAAATGAGAATGCATACTATTGACTCTTGCATAAAAGTAAATACTGAAAAGTAAAAGATAGGCCCTTCGTAGAGGGAAGCAGAGGTTGTCATGCGCTTTTTATTTTTGGATGCCCAAGCTCTTAGTGCAAAGGAACATAACATTATATTGCCCCTTATGATAGCAACCTTTATTATGCGGTCCGTCGCTTTTATTACTTTGCCATCACAAGTTTGTACAACGCTTATTTTCCCTTACAATAAAAGATGAAACATATTTAGGAGCAATTTTTATTGCTTTATGCACCGATGAAAACTTACTTGAAGGATCTTATTCAATCCATAGGTAGGTATGGTGAACACTCATGGCAAGAAACTAGGTTTAAGGGTTTTTGGATGCACAAGTAGTATCTCTACTTAGTACGAATTTTTGGCTAGCAAAAGATCCTAAGCAAACACCACATGTTGGAGGATCCGTAACAATATACCTTCTATGCAAATATACACAACCATAGCTCATTACGTTGTCTTCCTTGTCCAACTTCAACTAATTTGCTCAAGTTTGAAAATAATTAATGGGTATTCACAATCATAGAAGATGTCCAAGATAATATATTTGTATGTGAAAGTTCTCTTCCTTATACTAATCATTCATGAATTGCTTGTATGACCAATATTGTGATTGTCAAGCTTCAAAAGATTTCACTTTCTAAACCCAATGTGAGGCTACTACGGGACATGATATGAACATATAATTTGAACTTCATGATATTCAATTAATTCAAAAATTTACTCATAGGATATAAGTGAAGCACAAGAGTAAATGACAAACTACTCCAAAAAGATATAAGTGAAGATCAAGCAAGTAGTTAAGTAAATGGGTAGCTATTTGAGGACTCTCTCCCATTTAAAAACTTTCAGATCGAAGTATTTTATTAACAGAAAGCAAAACAAAATAAAATGACATTCCAAGAATATCACATATCATGTGAAGAACAAAAACTTAGGCTCAAGCGATACTAACCGATAATTGTTGATGAAGAAAGGTGGGATGCCTACCGGGGCATCCCCAAGCTTGAGCTTTTGTTTCTCCTTAATTCCTTTTATATCACGGTTTCCCTAAATCTTAAAAACTTCATCCACACAAAACTCAACAAGAACTCGTGAGATAAGTTAGTATAAATCAATGCAATAACCTTATCATTCTCTACTATAGCAAATCACTAAAATTATTATTTAACATTGCATACTAAATGCCTCTTCATATTTAATACTCCTATCCTCAAATAGAATCATTAAACAAGCAAACATATGCAAACATAACAATAATCCATCTAAACAGGGCAGTCTGTAAAGAGTGCAATTTTACTCACACTTACCTAACTCTAAAAATTCTGAAAACTTACCACACTGTATAAAATTTATCATAGCTTATTGTGCAAAAAATTTCAACATTTTATCACATTCTGACTTTTCTCAAGAATTCACGCACTAGTGTGCAACTTGGTGTTTCCAAACAGCCACATATAGACTTGCAAAATAAGCATAGCAAAGGCTATACTTGACATTTTTATTGAAATAAAAGATGCAAAACATTATTATAAATAACATAAATCAAATCCAACTAAAATAAAATGATGCTCCAAGCAAAACACATATCATGTAACGAATAAAAATATAGCCCCAAGTAAGGTTACCGATAATATTGAAGACGAAAGAGGGGATGCCTTCCGGGGCATCCCCAAGCAAATTTGCTTGGATATTCCTTGAATATTACCTTGGGGTGCCTTGGGAACCCCCAAGCTTAGGTTATTGTCACTTTTTATTCTCCTCATATCGATATCTCACCCAAAACTTGAAAACTTCAATCACACAAAACTTAACGGAACTTCGTGAGATGGGTTAGTATGATAAAGACAAATCATTCACTTTGGTACTGTCAAGATAAGATTCATAATTGTTTCCACATAATGTCTACTGTACTATACAATTTCCACAATTTATATTAAGCAATATAAGCCATAGAAACCATAAAACAAGCAAACTATGCATTGCAAACAGAATCTGTCAAAAACAGAATAGTCTGTAAAGATCTGAACTATGGTCATACTTCTGTAAGTCCAAAAATTCGGAAAAATTAGAAAAACATAGAAAATTTGTATACCCATCAACTGTAAAAAAAATCAGAATTTTTTGACGCCCCAGTGATTTTTAACAATTCTTTTACTGTGCACAAAAGCTTCTGTTTTTGCACAGATTCAAGTCAACTATCATCCACACTATCACAAAGGCTTTACTTGGTACTTTATTGAAATAAAAGCTATAAAACATGATTATTACAGTAGACTAATCATGTGAACACACAAAAACATTAGGTAAAAGTATTTGTCTCCCAACAAGCATTTTTCTTTAATGCCTTTTAGCTAGGCATGATGATTTTAATGATGCTCACATAAAAGATAAGAATTGAAACACAAAGAGAGCATCATGAAGCATATGACTAGCACATTTAAGCCTAACCCACTTCTTATGCATAGGAATTTTGTGAGCAAATAATTTATGGGAGCAAGAATCAACTAGCATAGGAAGGCAAAACAAGCAAAACTTCAAGATTTTCAACACATTGCGAGGAAACTTGATATTATTGAGATATGTAAAAGCATATGTTCCTCTCTCATAATAATTTTCAGTAGCATCATGAATGAATTCAACAATATAACTATCACATAAAGCATTCTTTTCATGATCCACATGCATAAAAAATTTATTACTCTCCACATAAGTAAATTTATTCTCATGAATAGTGGTGGGAGCAAACTCAACAAAATCACTATCATGTGAGGAATAATCCAATTGAAAATCAAAATCATGATGACAAGTTTCTTGGTTATCATTATTCTTTATAGCATACATGTCATCACCATAATCATCATAGATAGCAACTTTGTTCTCATAATCAATTGAAACCTCTTCTGAAATAGTGGATTCATCATTAAATAAAGTTATGACCTCTCCAAATCCACTTTCATCAATATAATCATCATAAATAGGAGGTATGCAATCATCATAACAAATTTTCTCATCAAAACTTGGGGGACTAAAAATATCATCTTCATCAAACATAGCATCCCCAAGCTTATGGCTTTGCATATCATTAGCATCATGGATATTCAAAGAATTCATAGTAACAACATTGCAATCATGATCATCATTTATGCCAAACATTTTATTGAATTCTTCTTCTATCAATTGAGCACAATTTTCCTTTCCATCATTTTCAAGAAAGACATTATAAATATGAACAATATGAGACCACCTCAATTCGATTTTTTTATATAATTTTCTTCTTATAAACCAAACTAGTGATAAACAAGAAACTAAAAAATTCAATTGCAAGATCTAAAGATATACCTTCAAGCACTCACCTCCCCGGCAACGGCGCCAGGAAAGAGCTTGATGTCTACTACACAACTTGTTCTTGTAGACTCGTGTTGGGCCTCCAAGCATAGAGTTTTGTAGGACAGTAGCAAATTTCCCTCAAGTGGATGACCTAAGGTTTATCAATCCGTGGGAGGTGTAGGATGAAGATGGTCTCTCTCAAACAACCCTGCAACCAAATAATAAAAAGTCTCTTGTGTCCCCAACACACCAAATACAATGGTAAATTGTATAGGTGCACTAGTTTAGCGAAGAGATGGTGATACAAGTGTATTAATGATAGTAGATATTGATTTTTGTAATAGGAACAATAAAAAACAGCAAGGTAGCAAGTAACAAAAGTGAGCACAAACGGTATTGCAATGCTTGAAAATGAGGCCTAGGGTCCGTACTTTCGCTAGTGCAATCTCTCAACAATGCTAATATAATTGGATCATATAACCATCCCTCAACGTGCGATGAAGAATCACTCCAAAGTTCTTATCTAGAGGAGAACATAAGAGGAAATCGTTTGTAGGGTACGAAACCACCTCAAAGTCATCTTTTCCGATCGATCTATCCAAGAGTTCATACTAAAATAACACCAAGTTATCCTTTCCGATCGATCTATCTAAGAGTTCGTACTAAAATAACACCATATGATACACATCAACCAACTCTAGTGTCACCTAGATACTCCAATGTCACCACGAGTATCCGTGAGTTGATTATACGATATGCATCAAACAATTTCAGATTCATAATACTCAATCCAACACAAAGAACCTCAAAGAGTGCCCCAAGATTTCTACCGGAGAAACAAGGACGAAAACGTGCATCAACCCCTATGCATAGATTACCCGAATGTCACCTCGGGAATCCGCGAGTTGAGTGCCAAGACATAGATCAAGTGCTCTCAAATCCAACAAAGTATTCAGTCCGATAAAAGTGAAATCTCAAAGGGAAAACTCAATTCATCACAACAAGATAGAGAGGGGAAAACACCATATGATCCAACTATATTAACAAAGCCCGCGATACATCAAGATCATGCCAAATCAAGAACACGAGAGACAGAGATTAAACACATAGCTACTGGT
This sequence comes from Thinopyrum elongatum, assembly GCA_011799875.1. Lineage (NCBI taxonomy): Eukaryota > Viridiplantae > Streptophyta > Magnoliopsida > Poales > Poaceae > Thinopyrum > Thinopyrum elongatum. The sequence goes on along the minus strand of CM022298.1, from coordinate 369,747,719 downwards.
GCAAACCCTCAGCCCCCGGGATGATGAAGATGGCCATCGGTGATGATTTCCCCCTCCTGCAGGGTGCCGGAACAGGGTCTAGATTAGTTTTTCATGGCTACACAGGCTTGCGGCAGCGAAACTTCTGATCTAGGGTTATTTCTGGGGGTTTCTATATATATAGGATTTTTTAGCGTTGGAATCATGCGAAGATGGGCTTCGAGGGGCCCACAAGACACCAGCCCATGGCCAAGGCACCAGGCGCGCCCTGGTGTCTTGTGCTCACCTCCTTCACCTTCTGGTCCTCACACAAAGCTTCTAGTGCCTCTTTTGTTCCAAAAAAAATCATCAAAAAGTTTTGTTACATTTGGAGAGCTTTTATTTCTGCACAAAAAACAACACCACGGTAGTTCTGCTGAAAAGAGCGTCAGTCCGGGTTAGTTCCATTCAAATTATACCAAAACCATATAGAATTGTTGTAAACATGGCATGAATACTTCATAAATTATAGATACGTTGGAGACGTATCAGTGTGCCCCCTGGTGTACGGGGAATATTTGGGTATTTATGGAGCTGGAATTAGGGTTAGAGGTGCCACGAGGGGCCCACAAGCCTGTGGGGGCGCCCCCCCTAGGGCGCACCTCCAAGGCTTGTGGCCCTCTCGTGGCTCTTCTGGCCTCCTCCCAAAGCTTCCTAGGTGTCTTTTGGTCCAAGAAAAATCCTCAAAAAGTTTCGTTCCATTTGGACTCCGTTTGGTATTGATTTTCTGAAAAAGACAAAAACAAGGAAAAACAACAACTAGCACTTGGCACTAGGTTAATATGTTAGTCCCAAAAAAAGATATAAAATAGCACCATAATGCATATAAAACATCCAAGATGAATAATATAATAGCATGGAACAATAAAAAATTATAGATACATTGGAGACGTATCAAGCATCCCCAACCTTAATTCCTGCTCGTCCTCGAGTAGGTAAATGATAAAAACAATTTTTTTGATGTGGAATGCTACCTAACATGTTTATCATGTAATCTTTATTATTGTGACATGAATATTCAGATCCATAAGATTCAAAACAAAAGTTTAATATTGACATAAAAACAATAATACTTCAAGCATACTAATAAAGCAATCATGTCTTCGCAAAATATCATGGCTAAAGAAAGTTATCCCTACAAAATCATATAATCTTGTCATGCTCTATCTTCATCACACAAAGTATTTATCATGCACAACCTCGATGACAAGCCAAGCAATTGGTTCATACTTTTAACGTTCTCAAGCTTTTTCAACTTTCACGCAATACATGAGCGTGAGCCATGGATATAGCACTATAGGTGAAATAGAATATGATGGTGGAGGTTGTGTGGAGAAGACAAAAAAGGAGAAAGTCTCACATTGACGAGGCTAATCAATGGGCTTTGGAGATACCCATCAATTGATGTCAATGCAAGGAGTAGGGATTGCCATGCAATGGATGCACTAGAACTATAAGTGTATGAAATCTTAAAAGAAAACTAAGTTGGTGTGCATCCAACTCGCTTACTCACGAAGACCTAGGGAATTTTGAGGAAGCCCATCATTGGAATATACAAGCCAAGTTCTATAATGAAAAATTCCCACTAGCAATATATGAAAGTGACAAAATAGGAGACTTTCTATATGAAGAACATGGTACTATTTTGAAGCACAAGTGTGGAAAAAGGATAGTAACATTGTCCCTTCTCTCTTTTTCTCTCATTTTTCCTTTTTTTTTTGCTTTTCCTTTTTTTCTTTTTTCTTCTTTTCTTTCTTTCTCTTTTCTTTCTCTTTTTTTCCTTTTTTTAATTTTTCGTCCGGAGCCTCATCCCGACTTGTGGGGGAATCATAGCCTCCATCATCCTTTCCTCACATGAGACAATGCTCTAATAATGATGATCATCATACTTTTATTTACTTACAACTCAAAGATTGCAACTCGATAGAAGAACAAAGATATGACTCTATATGAATGCCTCCGGTGGTGTACCAGGATGTGCAATGATCTAGCGTGACATGTATAAAAAATATGAACGGTGGCCAAGCCACAAATACTATGTCAACTATATGATCATGCAAAGCAATATGACAATGATGGTATGTGTCATAATAAAATGGAACGGTGGAAACTGCATGGCAATATATCTCGGAATGGCTATGGAAATGCCATAATAGGTAGGTATGGTGGCTGTTTTGAGGAAGATATAAAGAGGCTTATGTGTCAAAGAGCGTATCATATCACGGGGTTTGGATGCACCGGCAAAGTTTGCACCAACTCTCAAGGTGAGAAATGTCAATGCACGGTACCGAAGAGGCTAGCAATGATGGAAGGGTGAGAGTGCGTATAATCCATGGACTCAACATTACTCAGAAAGAACTCACATACTTATTGCAAAAGTTTATTAGCCCTTGAAACAAACTACTCATACACATGATCCTAGGGGCATAGATTGGTAGGAAAATACCATCGCTCGTCCCTGACCGCCACTCATAAGGAAGACAATAAAAAAAATCATGCTCCAACTTCATCACATGACGAGAGACCATACGTGCATGCTTCGGGAATCACAAACCTTAACACAAGTATTTCTACTAAACCACAATTACTAACTAGCATGACTCTAATATCATCATCTTTATATCTCAAAACAAATGCAAGGAATCAAACTTCTCATATATTCAATGATCTTCATGAAAGTTTTTATTATATCCCTCTTGAATACCCATCATATTAGGACTAAATTCAAAACCTAAGCAAGTTGCCATACTATTTTTAAGACTCTCAAAATAATATAAGTGAAGCATGAGAGTTCATCAATTTCTTCAAAATAAAACCACCGCCGTGCTCTAAAAAGATATAAGTGAAGCACTAGAGCAACTGCCTAGCTCAAAAGATATAAGTGAAGCACATAGAGTATTCTAATAAATTCATGATTAATGTGTGTCCCTCTCAAAAGTTGTGTACAACAAGGATGATTGTGGTAAACTAAAAATCAAATAAATCAAAGACTCATATAGCACATGACGCTCCAAGCAAAACACATATCATGTAGTGAATAAAAATATAGCCTCAAGTAATTTACCGATGGATTGTAGACAAAAGAGGGGATGCCATCCGGGGCATCCCCAAGCTTAGATGCTTGGTTGTACTTGAATATTACCTTGGGGTGCTTTGGGCATCCCCAAGATTAGGCTCTTGCCACTCCTTATTCGGTAGTCCATCGAAACTTCACCCAAAATTTGAAAACTTCACAACACAAAACTCAACAAAAAACTCGTGAGCTCCGTTAGTATAATAAAAGAAAATCACCACTTAGGTACTGTTGTGAACTAATTATAAATTCATATTAGCATTATATATACTCTAGTCCAACTTCACCATGGTTCATACCCCCCGATACTACCCATAGATTCATCAAAATAAGAGAATAATGCATAGGAAACAGAATCTGTCAAAAACAGAACAGTCTGCGAAGATCTGAATATTACTCATACTTATCTAACTGAAAAAATTCTGAAACATTAGTACAACGTAGGAAATTTGTATATAAATCTTTTGTAAAAAATTCAAAATTTATCGTCGCTTCTGTGAATTTTTAAAATTCTGCTACTGGACATAAAAGTTTCTGTTTTTCAGCAAAATCAAATCAACTATCACCATAGATCATCCCAAAGGCTTTACTTGGCACAAACACTAATTAAAACTCTTAAACACAATCATAAAAGAAGTGTAATTGTATATTTATTGCAAAACAGAATAAAAAATCAAGAAAAACAAAAAAAACATTGGGTTGCCTCCCAACAAGCGCTATTGTTTTATGCCCTTAGCTAGGCATAATGCATAGATCTAGGTATTGTCATCTTTGGTATTCAATTCCTTTCTAATCAAATCTTACAAAACTTTTCTTAGTAAATATCTCTTATCATGTTCTTTCCTTCTAGCGGGAGAGCTTAAAGCATGGAAAGGACTTCGTTTAGTAATTTTGGCATTCATAATTTCATATTCAGGATCATCCCCATAAACATCTTCGTAAGAAACATGTATCTCACTTTTAATAGGTTCTCTAGATATCTCTTCAATCCATTCTTTATTAAACTCTTCATAAATTCCCTTAGTAACCCAATCCAATCTATCATAGGCATCAATATATAAAGCTTGGATAACATCCGGATAAGGGACTCTTTTTCTTAAATTGTTACTAAAAGCAACATAATCCTTAGATTCCAAACCACGTAAGGTTTCTTTGTCATAAAGAATTTATTCTATTGTGGGATGCTCAAATTTTATATTATAGTAGGTAAAGATTTCCCTAGCCTCTCAGACTATGTAATCAAATTCGCGCATAAGGATAATGGTAGCAATTTTCTTAGCCTTAGAATCAAGTATATTGGGGAGTTCACAAAACATCTTTTGTAAGGCCGGATGGATGTGTAGAAATTCTCTTTCTAATTTAACCACAAGCATAGAAATAGCATCCGCATAGCAATTTGTATTATCATGGATGGTTCCCCTATCTATAGGCATAACTCCCACACAATCAAAAAATTCCTGAATAACATTCTTTCCAATAATGTTCCCATCACCCACATGGTAGATCTTGGTTTTAAGATGAGTGGGAGTTTTGGCTTCAAGAGATTCATGATTAAGAGCACAAGATTCAAAATTTTCCTCAAGATTATTACTATTTTTTCAACGATAACCTCCCCGGATTCAGACATGATGGCAAAGCAAGCGATCTAGCACACAAGCAAACGAAAAGACGAACGGACAGAAGGCAAATATTTTTGTGTTTTTTTTCTGAAAACATTTTAGAAGTAGGGGAGATGAAAACGAGAGGCAAATGGCGAATAATGTAAGTGCAAGAGATGAGAGTTTATGATAGGTACTTGGTAGGCTTGATGTAGATCCTCCCCGGCAATGGCGCCAGAAATTCTTCCTGCTACTTCTTGAACTTGCGTTGGTTTTTCCCTTGAAGAGGAAAGGGTGATGCAGCAAAGTAGAGATAAGTGTTTCCCTCAGTTTGAGAACCAAGGTATCAATCCAGTAGGAGGAACACACAAGTCCCCAATAGATGCACCTGCACAAACAAACAAATTCTTGAACCCAACGCAAAAAAGGGGTTGTCAATCCCTTCACTGTCACTTGCAAGGATGAGATCTGATAGAGATTGATATAAAAGATAAATAAAAGTGCAAAATAAGGTAAAGATAAATAAATTGCAGCAAGTTATTTTTGTGTTTTTGGTTTTATAGATCTGAAAAATAATACGATAGAAAATAGACCCGAGGGCCATAGGTTTCACTAGAGGCTTCTCTCTTGAAAGAACACATACGGTGGGTAAACAAATTACGGTTGAGCAATTGATAGAAAAGCGCATAGTTATGATGATATCCAAGGCAATGATCATGAATATAGGCATCACGTCCGTGACAAATAGACCGACTCCTGCCCGCATCTACTACTATTACTCCACACATCGACCGCTATCGAGCATGCATCTAGTGTATTAAGTTAACAAGAACGGAGTAACGCCTTAAGCAAGATGACATGTAGAGGGATAGATCCAATAAATATGGTAAAACCCCCATCTTTTTATCCTTAGTGGCAACAATACAGATACGTGCCTCGCTACCCCTTCTGTCACTGGGTGAGGACACCGCAAGATTGAACCCACTACAAAGCACCTCTCCCATTGCAAGAAAAAACAATCTAGTTGGCCAAACCAAATCAATATATTGGAGAGAAATACAAAGCTATCTTAATCATGCATAAAAGAGTTCAGAGAAGACCCAAATAATATTCACAGATAATCTGATCATAAACCCACAATTCATCGGATCTCAACAAACACACCGCAAAAGAAGATTACATCGAATAGAACTCCAAGAACATCGAGGAGAACATTGTATTGAAGATCAAAGAGAGAGAAGAAGCCATCTAGCTACTAGCTATGGACCCGTAGGTCTGTGGTAAACTACTCACGCATCATTGGAAGGGCAGCAAGGTTGATGAAGAACCCCTCCGTGATCGAATCCCCCTCCGGCAAAAGGCCCCTAGATGGGATCTCATGAGAACAGAAGCTTGCGGCGGTGGAAAAGTATTTTTGGTGTGCCCCCTGGTGTATGGGGAATATTTGGGTATTTATGGAGCTAGAATTAGGGTTAGAGGTGCCATGAGGGCCCCACAAGCCTGGGCCCCCCAAGGGTGCGCCTCCAGGGCTTGTGGCCCTCTCGTAGCTCTTCTGGCTTCCTCCCGAAGCTTCCTAGGTGTCTTTTGGTCCAAGAAAAATCCTCAAAAAGTTTTGTTCCGTTTCGTATTGATTTTCTATAAAAGACAAAAACAAGGAAAAAACAGCAACTCGCACTTGGCACTAGGTTAATATGTTAGTCCCAAAAAATGATATAAAATAGCACCATAATGCATATAAAACATCCAAGATGGATAATATAATAGCATGGAACAATAAAAAATTATAGATACGTTGGAGATGTATCAATCCATAGCAAGCACATCTCAACAGGTGACTTCCAGCGCAGAAACTAATATCATATTTGATCCCATTGCAAATACAAGGTTGTAAGCATAAGACCTCATACCCGTACCTCTTTTTATTATTATAAGTGTTTGAATCACTATTTGCTTACTGATCCGGTCAAATGCTAGATTTGAAACTTTGACGAAAGCTTGCTAGAGACCATTGCTTCGAGGGAATCTTCTTCTCGTGGGTTCGATAACCCAGGGTCACCTCTAGGGAAATAGGTGCAGGATACTCTTTTTTGTTCCAATAGCGGATCAATAAAAAGGAGATATCGATACTCTCGTCCTACTAACACTCACCAGATCATGATTACCTTAAGCTTGTGACCCTGTAGGTTTGGTAAACCATAGACATGAACGAAACCCCTTTGTTCAACGACCGATAGCAGAACCGCATGGACGTCCATATCGATCCCTATGATTACATGAATGACATTAGAGTGAACCTTTGGTTATCATGTGATGTTCCCTTTGCTTTGCAATACTTTACAAAACCCGAGGTGAGATATATTGGTATCCTCTTGAGCCATACACATGCTCACTATACCGGTCTCCTTGTTAACTGGTTTTGTTCTTCTTTCTCGTTGTCGTGTTCCGGCATCCCCGTGATGAAGTCACCCATGTTTGGCCAAATGATGATGGATGCCGTCACACCGAGAGGGCCCTAATAATATCTCTCCATCACCGGAGGAGCAAATTCTACTCTCAAGCTATCATGTCCCTTGTCAAACTTTCTGATGAACCTCTAAGTCGTCGTTCTGATCACCAAGTTACTGATGACGTTTGAGCAACCCCAGAGCTCATCGTATGGTAAGAAGCGACTATGATACTCTCATGGTCTATGCTAAAATCACAAGTTAACACTCCATGTTATAACAATTAACTTATGATGCTATTATCTCAAAGTATAACAAACAAGTTTTGGGTCGATTCAATATGATCGTTCTTCTAACGCCATATTCTCAAAGTTTTTTTGAGACTATCATTACACTTGAGCTAGTCTTAGAGGCAAAACTAGGAATCTTATTTTACCGTTTATCATTCTACACATGCATATGAGTTTTCCACTGAATCATATATTCCAAGATCATAGCAATTATCAATTATAGCATAGAATATAAACTCTTTAATTATGAACATGGAATATAATAATACAATATTATTGCCTCTAGGGCATATTTTCAACACCTAAGTATGTCGTGATCCGGCGAGAATGCAATACAACACGTGGGATACCGGAATTACCCAGGTTCAGGCCAACGTGGAGGTGTAACACCCTACTCCTGCAGTGGCGATGTAGAAGATGAACAGTACGCTGGTTACAATGTATAGAGTTGAGTCCTAATGGGTCGATCCCCACTTTAGGTAGTTGTCGTCCCCTTTTTATACTGGCTCTGGGAACGGCAGGTTGCCACATAGCCATCACAAACAGAGGAGGGTCGTCCGTGCTGGACCGACGTGACGGGGCATGCCTCCATGCTCACGCTGGGTAGGTAGCTACAAGGCGCTCCTGTAGCTGCACATCGGGTAGGTGGCGCCTTACCATCCCCGATAGCTAATCGCAGGGCGGGCGCATCATACCGGCGCACAAGGTCAAAAGGTGGACAAGACACGTCTTATCCTGGCAACTGACACCAATCACTGTAGTGTGGTAGTGCACATTTAATGCTTCTGACAGCTAGGTGCCTCAATTCCTTCGCGGCGAAGGAACTTCTCTGCAGGAGGTGGTGCTTCCCAGGTGACATCCTGGGAAGCGCTTGTCGGGGTTAGGAGTCCCAGCAGGCAAGGAGTGGTTGTTGCGCTAGTGTGGCGCTCCCCTCCTTGTCAGGTGGCTTTGCCCTGTATATGGCTCCTCTTGGTGCAAATCGGCGTGACGCGGCTTGTCGGGTGTGCTACTTGTGAGTTGCGTTGGGATTTTCCCTGAAGAGGAAGGGTGAAGCAATATAGTAGCTGATAAGTATTTCCCTCTGTGAGAACCAAGGTTCATAGGAGAATCACACAAACCCTAGTGAACAATGCCTGCACACACAAAAGCAAATACTTGCAGCCAACACGGGCAAGAGGGTTGTCAATCCCCTTGAACTCGTTACTTGCAAGGATCAAATCTTGTAGTGGTAGATAGATAAATTGCAAAACAAAAATAAAAGTAAATAAATTGTAGCAAGGTAATTTTGGTTTTAGTAATATGATTAAAGTAGACCTGGGGGCCATAGTTTTCACTAGAGACTTCTCTCTCACACAAATAACATACTGTGGGTAGACAAATTATTGTTGGGCAATTGATAGAAAAGAGCATAGTTATGATGTTTTTCATGGCAATGATCATGTATATAGGCATCACGTCCGTGACAAGTAGACCGAAATGATTCTACATCTAATACTATTACTCCACTTCGAGAGCGCTTCTATGCTTGCCTCTCTAGGTCTTAAATTCATAACAAACAGAGTAATGCATGAAGTATGATGACATGATGTAGACAAAGTAAACTCAAGCAATATGAATAAACCCCATCATTTTATCCCTAATGTCAATAGTACAAATACGTGACTCACAACCCTTCCTATCACTGGGTGAGGACACCGCAAGATTGAACCATCATAAAGCACCTCTCGCACCGAAGATAAATCAATCTAGTTGGCCAAACCAAATGGATTGATCAGAGAGAAATACAAAGCTATAATAATCATGCATAATAAAGTTCAGAAAGAGGAGAACATGATATTGAAGATCAAAGAGAGAGAAGAAGCCATCTAGCTACTAGCTATGGACCCATAGGTCTGTGGTGAACTACTCACGCATCATCGGTAGGGCGGCAAGGTTGATGTAGAAGCCCTCCAAGATCGATTCCCCCTCCGACAGAGTACCAAAAAAGGCCTCCAGATGGGATCGTGGAAGAAGATAAGCTTGCGGCGGCAGAAAAAGTTTTTCGGGTGGCTCTGTGTTGGTTTGGTAATATTTGGGAATTTACAGAGGTGGAATTAGGTCAAACGGAGTTGCGCGGGAGTCATGAGCTCAGGGGGCGCCCCCTTGGGGAACATCGTGTGAGCTCGTGGCTCTCCCATAAGTCTTCTGGCCTCCTGCCGAACGGTCCTTTCTGGTCCAGAAAAAATCACCGTAAAGTTTCATCGTGTTTGGACTTCATTTGGTACTGATTTTCTGAAATGCCAAAAACAAGCAAAAATCTGGAACTGGCACTGGGCTAATAGGTTAGTCCCAAAAATGATATAAAATAGCATATTAAAGCATATAAAGCATCCAAGATTGATAATATAATATCATGAAACAATCAAAAAATTATAAATACGTTGGAGACGTATCAAGAGGCCACAAAGCTTCTTGATAATATGATGGCAAATTATTCTCCATGGCATACCTAACGAGCTCCAACTGGTAAAAAGGTAAACTCTGTCAAAGAAATTACTACTTTGAGTGATTGAAAGCACAAGTGCTCCCTGGGTGATTTTGGTAATTAATGTCAACATATCTCTTGTTGGACTAATACTTGTATCTAGTGTATTTCAGACAAGTTCAACAATGGCGTGGAAAGGACAAGAGGATGTGGAACCCCTTCAAGGTGTCAGGAACATGCATTGGCAGAAGCTCAAGACTCTTCATTTATATTTTAGTGATCCAAGATCACAGTGAGTCCATAGGAAAGCCAATACTATTAAAAGGGGATGAGGTGTTGCTTAATGGTCCACTTGCTCAACATGCTTAGTGATATTGCTCCAAAGCCCTCAACCACTTTCTCATTTCCAAATATATCCAAAACCCAAAGTCAAACTCGGCCCCACCGAAATCTTCTATCCGGCGCCACCGAGTTCATTTGACATAGCCACTGCCAGAAACCCTAACACTTCGGTCACACCAATATGGATCTCGGTCTCATCGAGATGGCCCTGCAAACTGTCTGTTTCCCTTTGTAACATTTCGGTCTCACCGAAATGAGCAATCGGTCACACCGAGTTTGCTTGACCAACTCTCTGTTTGCTCTTTGCTGAAATCGGTCTCACCGAGTTCAAGCAATCGGTCTCACCGAGTTCAAGCAATCGGCTTCACCGAGATGAGGTTTTGCCCTAGCCCTAGCACATCGGTCCCACCGAGTTGTTCCAGTTGGTCCCACCGAGATTCCTAACGTTCATATTTTGAACTGAATCGGTCTCACCGATTTCTTCTATTCGGTCTGACCGAGTTGGGTCAAATGTGTGTAATGGCTGGATTTTGTGTGGAGGCTATATATACCCCTCGACCCCCTTCTCCATACGAGAGAGAGCCATCAGAACGTGCCTACACTTCCATCCTACATTTTCTGAGAGAGAACCACCTACTCATGTGTTGAGATCAAGATATTCCAATCCAACCACAAGAATCTTGATTTCTAGCCTTCCCCAAGTTGCTTTCCACTCAAATCATCTTTCCACCATATCCAAATCTGTGTGAGAGAGTTGAGTGTTGGGGAGACTATCATTTGAAGCACAAGAGCAAGGAGTTCATCATCAACACAACATCTATTACCTTTTGGAGAGTGGTGTCTCCTAGATTGGTCAGGTGTCGCTTGGGAGCCTCCGACAAGATTGTGGAGTTGAACCAAGAAGTTTGTAAGGGCAAGGAGATCACCTACTTCGTGAAGATCTACCCGTGTGAGGCAAGTCCTTCGTGGGCGATGGCCATGGTGGGATAGATAAGGTTGCTTCTTCGTGGACCCTTCGTGGGTGGAGCCCTCCGTGGACTCGCGCAACCGTTACCCTTCGTGGGTTAAAGTCTCCATCAACGTGGATGTACGATAGCACCACCTATCGGAACCACGCCAAAAATCTCCATGTCTTCATTGCGTTTGCACACTCCAATCCCATCCCTTTACTTTCTTGCAATTAGCATGCTTTATTCTTTCCGCTGCTCATACTCTTGCCATGCTTGCTTGAAATGTATTGTGAATGCTTAAACTTATGCTAAAACTCCACCTCAACTTGAAGAACTTAAAAATTGCCACCTTTACTTGTTGAGGGTCTAATCACCCCCCCTCTAGACCCCTCTTCTCGTTCCTTTCAGTGATAAAATGGATACTCTTATGAATATGCTTACTAGTGTAAATGCTCATGTTGATCCTAATGATGTGCCACTATCTACTTTGATTGAGCAAAATAATGTTGCTATTGATGTGAATTTTGTCTCTAGAAATAATTTCAAAAACAATGCTTATAGCGGGAATTTCAATCCTAGACCGTTACCAACAGGGTGCCACTGTCAAGGCCAATGCAACAATGCTATTGATGCTCTGAGACATATCAGGGTGCCACTGTCAAGGCCAATGTTCCACCGACCCATGGTACCCTGGTTCCCATTGGGCCAACAGTAGTCGTCCCATGTCCTGCATGCGCCCAGTGAAGGGGTGCAAAAGGAGATGGGGCCCAAAGTCGCAGGGGGCTTGACACGTGGTTTGCGAGGCTTGGAGGTGGAAAACTGCTCACACGTCCCCACACCGCCGCATTCACCACGATAATGACAGCTGTTGTGACAGGGAAACGACTCCTTGATCCCCACGCCATGACCGCTTCTCAGCCTTAGTGAGTGGGGCTAATGGGCGACACGCCGTAACTGGTAGGTGGTTGCCGCTCCACCTCCTCTGGTTATAAAAAGGGGAAAAGGCACAACAGACCGTCCCTTTCATCACATCGTATCATTCCTCTCGTCCTTACTGCTCTTCTCCTCGCACATGCGCTCTCGCAATCTCGCTCAAGAGACAGAGCACCTCCTTTCCCCGCTCTCATGGCGCCATGCAAGCCCAAGGCTGACACCAAGAAGGGAAAATGCAAGAAGAAGGTGGCGCCAGAGGAGCCATCGCGGGCTCTACACCGGTCTGCAGTCATCAACCGCGAGGGTTTGAACAAGGTCCGGCCCCTAGTCGGCAGAGTGAAGAATGAGTAAGGCCCGACCAAGATGAAGCCGGCGGGCGCGGAGATGACGGATGTCACCGAGGCCCCATTCTTCATCGACTTCATCACGGATGGCCTCGTATCGCCTTTCTTCCTCATTGTAGGATCGTAAGTAGGTCTAGAGGGGGGTGATTAGATTACTTGACCAAATAAAAACTTAACCTTTTCCCTATTTTAGTTCTTGGCAAGTTTTAGCAATTCACAAAAGTCAAGCAACACTGTACACATGTAAGTCTAGATAGTAGGTAGCGAAAAGTAAAGACTTTGCATATGAACGTAAAGGAGGGGATCAGAGAAATCAAACACAATGAAGACACAGTCATTTTTGGCGTGGTTCCGATAGGTGGTGCTATCGTACATCCACATTGATGGAGACTTCAACCCACGGAGGGTAATGGCTGCGCGAGTCTACGGAGGGCTCTACCCACCAAGGATCCACGAAGAAGCAACCTTGTCTATTCCATCATGGGTTATGTCTACAAAGGACTAGCCTCACTCAGGGTAGATCTTCACGAAGTAGGCAATCTCCTTTCCCTTACAAACTCCTTGGTTCAACTCCACAAGCTTTGGACGCTCCCAAGTGACACCTAACCAATCTAGGAGACACCACTCTCCAAAAGGTAATAAATGTTGTTGTTGTTGAACTCCTTACTCTCGTGGTTCAAAAGATAGTCTCCTCAACACTCAATCACTCTCTCACATATTTGGCATGGCAGTAGGAGAAGGATTTGAGTGGAAAGCAACTTGAGGGGGCTAGAAATCAAGGATCAAATGGTTGGAGTGGTATCCCTTGATCTCAACACAAGTGTAAGTGGTTCTCTCTCGGAAAATGGATATTGGAAGTGGTAGTTTCCTCCTGGTTGCTCTCTCTGAGAGTAGGTGGTGTGAGTGGGGTATATATAGGCTTCACCAAAAATCTAACAGTTACACACCTTTATGCACAACTCGGTGGGACTGGGTGAAATACTCGATGAGACCGATTAGTGCAAAAGGTTTGAACTTTAGGCATTTTGGTGTGACCGGATGAATCCACTCAGTGGGACCGATTGATGATGACCTAAGCACTTTCCTCACTTCGGTAGTTCTGATAGGTTTCAATCGGTAATTCTGAGATGAAAACAATGGGTTACAGAAGGCTGGCATGCACACTTCGGTGGGAACGAATGTCATCTCAGTGAGACCGAGTTTCTAGGGTTTAGGCAGTGGCCCTGACTGGTGTATCTCGGTGGGTTAGGGTGTATGTGTATCGATGGACTGAGATGGACTTTAGGGTTTTGGACAGATTGGAATGTGAGGGTGTGGCTGAAGATTTTGGAGCAATATCTCTATGCACTTGAGCAAATGAATCGTGATCAAAACCTCATCCCTTTTAATAGTATTGGCTTTCCTATGGACTCAATGTGATGTTGGATCACTCGACCAAAAATTTAGAGTCTTGGAGCTTTTTACCAATCCATGTTCTTTGCATTTTGAGGGGTCCACTTTCACATCTCCTTGCCATACCTGCATTGAAATTTCCTGAAATAATCTTTGAATAGGCATTAGTTCAATGATGTATATGTTGTTATGAATTACCAAAACCACCCGGGGATTAGTTGTACTTTCAATCTTCCCCTTTTCATAATTGATGAGAACATATAAATCAAAGCTTCGACATAGGATATAATCATTGAATAACATCGTCGCTTTGAGAAGTATGTGATAAGCAAGAGCTCATTGAGTTACCGTTCATTGTTTTGATAGTTTGTTGTGTGGTGGAACCTATGATAATCCTTTGTTCTTACTTGAACAAACAACATACTTATTATTATACCTTCTATGGAAGCATCTGCAAATACAAGAGAATAATTAAGATAGCATCTAACCATAGCAATAATTTCTAGGGTTCCAACACCCCTCATGCATCAGTTCATAAACTTAGGGTATGGTAATATTTATCACTCTAACCACCCATCCATGAATAAATTAATCACACAATGCACTCCTTTAGGCCCTTAAAGGTGAAATAATATGTAGTCGATGTTCGCACATCACCAGTAGAGAATTACACCACAACACAATGTCAAAACATTGAACTATATTGAACTTCAAAAGATTAATAACAACTAAATGGACTACTCACAACACATCATATGTATCGTGACCAGTGGATATGAATATATGAATAACAATCTGAACACATGAATCTTTCACCAATAAAACTTCTAAGCATCAACTACAATTAGTAATCAACACCATAAACTATACTCATCAGAGGATTTGAGGTAGAAGTTCATAGAATAGATAGACGGGGTGAAGAGAATTGATGAAGATGATGGCTTGTCCTTCATGCATGCTGGCAATAGTGTGGGCAGTGCCGGACCATGATCCAGGAGCGAGTGCTCCGTCAGCAGTTCATTCTGCCGCAAGAACTCGTCGTTCGTGGCCACAACCTCTGAGAGGAGGAGCGGCTGTTGCAGCGGCACCTGGTCGGTGTCATTGCTGGAGGAAATGACGATATCCTTGTTGTCGGAGGAGCCGCCGACCATTGAGGAAGAGAGCCTCGACGAACAATGATGGCGGCCCCGGAGGAAGATCCGGAGCAGCTGCCGCCTGCAGGCGCGGAGAACCATGACTTGGGCATGGCAGGTCAATGGTCAGAGCCGGAAAGGGTTTGGACCGCCGAGGCGGCTGGGGGTGGACATGAGGAATTCAGAGATGCGACATGGACGACTCCAGAGCGCGGATTAAATAGGAGTTGCGGCCAACCGAAGGGATGGGAAGCCGACTTCAATCCGGCGTAGCAGCCGGAGTAGGATTCTAGGTCGCCGCATCGCATTGAAGCGGCGCTGCCTGCTCGTTCGGTCGCTTCGCTCTGACTGGCATTAATGTCGCGGAGCCGTGTCCGGTCTTAAGGGCTCTAACATGCATGAATGAGCGGCAACCGCTTCGCGTGGAGAGGGTATTTCACGTGGGAGGTTTTTTTGGGTGGGACCGGGGAGGTGGACGCGTGTGTGGCAACGGTCCGGACGCCCGCAAAGCCCCCTGGGTTGCTTCTAGTTTGGAGGAAAACAAACGTCTGGACCGCTCCATAGACCGATGTGGTACCGCGTTGGATGGCAAATCGCATCTGGTCTGCTCGGACCAAACGATTACAGGCGGTTTAGGGGTTTGCGTTGGAGATGCCCTGATAGCATTGCTTATTTTTGTTAAGGATTTCATCAGTAGTTGAAAAGTGCTGCTATAGATCGGTGAGTAAACTCAATGATTCTATAAATTAACATTTTTTTAAGTTGGCGCCACATTAGACATAGCCTTAGAGCATCTATAGCCAAACTTAGCAAATGTGCCCCCCTAAACGTCTGTGGATAGCACCAGACGACCCCTCAAAAGTCCCCTCGAACAGGCATGCTCCTCATATCTAAATCAACAAATCCATGCAAATCCATGCATGTCTGGCATACATATGAATATCACAAGATCATTGAGTTGTTCCGCAATTTAAACATAGTTCATACATGAAATAGATGGTTCAAATATAAAATTTATTTGAAGTGCGCAATTCAAACATTAAAACCCTTGGTTTTCACCGTGGGTCCACATATGTTTCACAATATCATTGAGTAGCTGCACGTGCACCTATTCGTCTCGAAGATTCTGATGCATCTGTAGAAAATTCATAATTGGATATGCATTTTTTATCTAGGATGTGGACTTGTTCTTCGGGCTCCACAAAATCTCATATTCCCACATCATTGCAGCTCCACGAACAATTCCCCAACAAGTTTGGAGCACACTTAATGCCTTCTCCACATCCTTTCTAGTTTTGTTTGTTGCCATGGGGATCGGATCTGGTCTTCGAAATTGCCGCCCACTTAGGATTGATATCATCTGCAAGGTAGTAGCCCATGTTGTAGTCCTTCCCGTTGACACTGTAGTTGCCCGACGATGCTTTCTCATTGTAAAGTCTTCTAAACACGGGAGATCATTGGAGCACATTGACGTTGTTGTGAGAACTAGACAAGCTAAATAAAGCACGCAAAATCCACAAATCCTTTGATGCCATTGCTTCAAGTATGATGTGTAACCTTGGCACATCTCGCGCAAACCTTTGGGGAAGTTCTTTCATTACCAATGCATGCAATCAATTGAACTGAGCATACCTGGAAAGCCTCGTGCCGCTCCAATAGCCATCAACTTCTCTGTATCTTGCACATGTGGTGCTCTCAGATACTCTTCTCCAAACACCTGCACCATGGCGCGGGCAAATCTCACAGTCCTCTTCAAGCATGCGCTCTCCCACATCAGGACCATCTCACCAATGGCATCGGCGACGGTACCTAGTGCAAGCATCTTACATAGCAGTCGTGCATTTCTGCACGAGAGTTGTCCGCAACAATTCCTGATGAGCTTGAAGTAGGAATCATGTGCCTCAACTCCCTCCACACGCAAGAACAAGGGTTTGCGCATACGGAAGCGTCAACCAAACCATGTATCCGGGAATGTTGGTTCGGGTTGGAAGTAGTCCTTGTAGTTACAACACTCGTGCTCCACTGACCCTATTCCGGTTCAAAACTCTTCTCCCTTTGATCGAACCATTGAAGTTCAAAATGTGCACCACCTCCCTGTCCATTTCCTCTTGAATGCTCATGATAATCAACATCTCGACATCTTCGCACACACAAACCTCGAAACCAACGGGCCGACCTATGTAGATGCGCAGTGGTGGGGTTTTGGTGCAACCCTAGTTGGAAGGTACCCCACGGGGAGACTTTTCCTAGCGCGGGAGCGCCCCATCGTGCCATGTGGCGCATCCCAGCATCCAAGTGGCGCGCGGTGGGCGCTTCCCCATTGGGGTTTTATTTGTGTGTTTTTGATTTTTGGGGTTTTTTTTTGTCCTTTTGGTTTATCCAAAAAAAATGTGTTTCAGGCCGTTTGGACAGTTTCCCTCGTTGCTCAGGCCGTTTTTTGTTTTGTGTTCTTTCGTAAAATTTTTACTTTGTTTTGTTTTGGTTTTTATTTTCTGTTTTTTCTTTTATTTTAATTTATATTTTAAACATGAATATTTTTTAAATTTTCTGTTTTTGTAAAAACTTATTATTGAAAAAATGTGTTCTTATTTTTAAAATAAATGATAAACAACCTATTAAAATTTGAATATTTTTGAAGCTTGTGATTATTTTTCAAATTCATGAAATTTTTAAAATTCATGAACGTTTTTAAATTCAGATTCTTTTTAAAAAATCCCTAAAATTCATGAGCTGTTTTAAAGTCACGAATTTTTCAAATCTATAAGAATACCATAGCCGGTTTTGTCAAACAAATGGAGGTTTTTGTAATGAGGGAGCGAGAGAAAAAAAGGAAGTGAGTTAGAGCGAGAGACTACTATATTTTTCTGGGCCGTCACGTTAGAAGTGCGTTCTGCGGTAGCGCTAGTTCTAGCTCCTTTGCCGCTAAACAGGAGAGGCTATAGGACGCTCATGAGCGGTCAACAGCCTAGCCTTCGCACCGGTGCGATCAGACTGGGGACGGCACATTTGGGATGCAGCGGAGCACTGTAGCGACCGATGCGATGTAGCAAACCAGTCTTGGGTCGGTTTCTGTTGAACATTTTCTTAAAATATGAATATTCTTTCAAAGCGCTTTTTTCGAAATTTTGAATATTCTTTGAATACAACAAAATTTGAATTTTCTTAGCAGTTATTTAAAAATTGTTCAGTATGTGTTTTAAAAAAGTTATGTATATATTTAAAAAAACGTTCATCATATATTGAAAATGGTTCACTGTACATTAAAAAATGTTCAGTGAGGATAATTGTTTTTCACGATATAATTAAAAAAAGTTCATCATATTAAAAAATGTTCAGTGTGTATTGAAAAAATGTTCACCGTATATATTGCCAAATCTATGAAAAGGGAAAAACGTGCAAAATTAAAAGAATAAGAAAAGAAAATCTGAAAAAGAGAAATATATACTCGCGAAAAAGAGAAATATAGAAAAATAAAATAAAAGCGAAACAAAAAAAATACATACACACACACGAAAAACGAAACAGCCGAAAAAGGCCGGCCTGTCTCGAGGCATATAGGATCCTCCGTCGTGTTAGCTCCTCCTCCGGTGATCTTATTCCGGAGCGAGGGGGAAACTGTAAACTGAACCTAGTCCCAACAAAGAATTAACAGCGACTTGTGCGCATGCACATCCCTGTCGATGCAAATTGCGTGAATATGCTCTCCTCTGCTCTGCTCAGCGGAATCGAATCTGCGCGAATCCACTGTGGACTGTGGTAGATAGCGACCTATGCCTATGCATGTACTGTGCGCATCCAGAGGTAGTTGTATGATTGTGCTGCCGCCCATGTACATACGTACTCAACTGTTGCAGTTTCTGTTGGTATTTACTACGGCACTAATAAGTTTGTTCGGAATATTCTTTCGCATTGAGGAGAGGAGATCCCTAAGATCTCGGCTGGAACTCGATATTTTTTCTGAAGATAACCCGTACAATCACTAAAATGAATTTTCATTCTTGCATCTTCATCTCATCAGAGCATCACAGGCTCACAGCCAGTAAAATGATGGGTGGAGATGGACCATGCAAATCAATGCCGCCGATCAGGCCGTCCAGCGGATTCTGGCAAGGTGCCGTCGCTGTCTTGAAAGATTGGCGACATGATTCCATACGTATCGACCGTACACGTGTCTTGCAGTTTGGCCGCCAATAAATTGTCGAGGACACTGACCAGCGATTGAATTACATTTTTTTTATTTGAGGGGTAAAAACCAACTTTATTCATAAAAAGTCACATGGAGTGGGATACGATTGTGGTTATAAGGAACACCAAACCAGACGTGGCGATCAGAACCTCTAGAAAGGGAAAATCTAGCTAAAGTATGTGCTTCATAATTCACAGCACGACACTCGAAAGAAAACTTACATTGGACCATAGCAGCTTTAAGGCTAATCTCACTTATTATTGCTCCGTATCTCCCTCTAGCACTTTGGTTGATATCTGACACTACTTGCTAGCAATCTGAGGCAATGATAAACCTCTGGATATTCAAATCTTCAGCCAAGCAGAGGGCCTCACGGCACGCTACAGCTTCTAATGTAGCTGGATCAAGGACTCCCTCCAGAACTAAAGCCGAGGCCCCCAGGTAGTTCCCTGTTTCATCCCTGCACACAGCAGCCGCTGATCCTCCTCTTCTCGCGAGAACGCCTGCATCAACATGGATTTTGCAATATCTAGAAGGTGGCTTCTTTGGTTTTTGCCACGGCTCCTGTGGTGGAACATCAGTTTGGCGTGGGCGATGGTTTCTGTCATCACAATTGCTCTCCAGACCTGACTAGGGCGGCCTCCCAACTCGGCCTCAAGAATGTCCGAAGATGGGTAGTAGATGCTCTTCAGCACGCGGGCGCTCAATGTATCCGGGTTTTGCAGCAACCGCCATGCTTGCCTAGCCAGCATTGCGAGGTTGAAAAGCTCAAAGTTTTTGAACCTGAGCCCCCCCCCCCCCCCCCCATGTCTTTAGGTTGTGTCATAAATTTCCAAGAGACCCTTTGTGGCTTGCGCTTTCCTTCCTTGCTACCCCACCAGAACTTTCTGATAAGCATGTTTAAATGTTCACATAGTCCTCTTGGTAGCTTGAAGCATGACATAGGAAAAACGGGCACTGCTTGGGCAACTGATTTGACTAAAACTTCCTTACCCGCTGTTGACATCGTGCTCTCTATCCAACCCTGAACCTTACTCCACAGTCGGTCCTTAAGGTATTTAAAGGCACCATTCTTGGAGCTACCAATATCAGACGGCATCCCCAAGTACTACTCATTCAGAGTTTCATTGGGGACATTGAGTATGTCCTTTATTTCCTGTCTCACAGAGTTTGGTACTCCCTTACTAAAATAGATTGATGATTTTGAATAGTTCATACATTGCCCAATTGCCTGACAGTAAGTATCCAAAACATGGAACACCTCATTAGCCCCCACACCATTTGCCTTGAAGAACAGCAGGCTGTCATCAGCGAATAGGAGATGGTTCACCGGTGGCGCCGTAGGTGCAACCTGTAGACCATGCAAATTGGATGACTTACTTTTAGATTTTAAAAGGCACGAAAGGCCCTCTGCTGCTAGCAAGAACAAGTATGGAGATATCGGGTCCCCTTGTCTGATTCCTCGTGAAGGTTTAAATTGGTGAAGCTTCTTCCCATTGAAAAGAACAGAGAATTCAACTGTCGTTACCAGTCCCATGACTATATCAACCCATCTGGCGGTAAAGCCCAGCTTGAGCATTATAGCCTTCAGATAAGGCCATTCTACCCTGTCATATGCTTTCATCATGTCCAGCTTGAGAGCGCGGGATTGATTTTTCTTTGCCTTATTCCTTTTCATAAAATGTAAGCACTCGTAAGGTGTGATGATATTATCTGTGATTAACCTGCCCGATACAAAAGCTGACTGCTCTTTTGAGATGATGTCAGGCAAGACTAGCTTTAATTTGTTGGATATTACCTTTGAAGCGATTTTGTATAACACATTACACAGGCTGATTGGGCGGAATTGAGACAGGAGCATTGGATTTTTTACCTTTGGAATAAGCACCAACGAAGTTTCATTAATGCACTCGGCAGATTCAGTTCCTTCTACAATTTTTAGGACCACCTGAGTGACGTCGTCGGTGCACACCTCCCAATGATGCTGAAAGAAATGCGTTGGGTAGCCATCCGGTCCAGGTGCCTTGGTGGGGAACATTTGGAGCAGAGCTACTTTCACTTCGTTCTGGCTATAAGGAGCATTTAACAGCTCGTTCATATCTTGGGTTACTTTGGTTGGTACTGTCTCGAGAACCTGTTCCATATTGTGAACTCCTTCCGACGTGTATAGCTGCTGATAAAAGGCAATGGTCATGCTCTCCATCTCCGATACATTTTCAGTTAGCTGACCATCGGGTTTTTGGAGCGCTTTTATTTGGTTCTTCCTTCTCCGTCGGCTCGCTCTGAGATGAAAAAAATACATATTTTTGTCACCATGAATGAGCCACTCCACCCTTGCACGTTGACGCCATAAGATCTCCTCTCTGTGATAAAGTTCAGTTAATCTATCAACTATCTTGATCTCTGCATGCGTTGGCCCAGATCAGTTAGGGGTCGCTCGCAGCTCGTGTAGCTCCCGCTTGAGTCACTGTATCTTTTGTCGTACATTCCCAAAGTGGGTTTTGTCCCAGTTAGACAAATCATCGGATAGCGACGCGAGCTTGTCACTAATTGCTTGCACAGAATCTCCTCCAGTACCTGCCCATGCATTCTCGACTACCGGTGCTAGGCCCGAGTCCCTCTCCCATGCAATTTCATATTTAAAATGACGTGGGGCCCTCCTGCATGCATTCTCATGCACGTACTGGACGTAGAGAGGAACATGATCACTAGTTGCTGTTGTTTTATGCTCCAACTTTGCTATTGGGAACGCTATTGTCCAAGTTGGGTTTGCAACTCCTCGGCCAAGCCTCACCCTTGTGTATGTCCCTCCAGCGACTTTTTTCTCAAACGTCCAAGGGTTGCCAGTGTAGCCAATATCAGATAGCCCACATGTATCAAGGGCATCTCTAAAGGTATCCATTTGTGCCTGACTTCTATTCCCAACTCTGTCTTGCTCGTGCGTGTGCACTACCTCGTTGAAATCGCCTAGGACTAGCCAAGGTATATCTCTTGCACCTGCGATGCCCCTCAGCATGTCCCATGTCTTGTACCACTCATTCACTTGGGCTTCTCCATAGACAAAAGCAACCCTTGTTCTGACATCACCAAGGTCATTAATTATTGCATCAATGTGATACTGAGAGTAACCAACAATGTCAAGCTTTATTTATTCATTCCAAAATATTCCTAAACCACCACTTCTGCCCGAACTGCTTACAGCAAAGCTCTTATTATAACCTAAAGAACCAACCATATTCTCGACTCTAGAACCCTCTATTTGAGTTTCAAGGATACAAAGTACAGAGGGGGCAAACTGCTTCGTCATCTCACGAAGCTCTTGAACTGTTGCGGGATTGCCAGCACCGCGACAGTTCCAACAAAGTAGACTCACTGCACTAGGCGCGACCCCCCTGGGAGGCCCGCCAAATGCGCATCATTCTTTTTAAGGTTGTGTTCTTCCCATTAGTTCTGTCATTTGTTGTCGAGCTTAATTTGTTCCTCTTCGGCTCCTGTTTTGACGTGGGGTTCAATGGAACTTTCGGAGGGGGCAACAACAGTAGTTTGTTGGCATCTTCTGCTACCGCCGCCGGCTTCACAGATGATGCCATTGGGTCAGTTGACGCGGCACCCCTCTTTCTGTTTCCGTCCACTTCCTCCATGTAGGTGTCAAAATCTGCTGAATTATTCTGGTGTTCATATCCACGTCCCCGGCCTCTGCCAGCTTGACCTCTGCCGCGTCCACCTCTAGTGCTATTGCCTCATTGGCCTCCTCCTTCTCCTGGGCCTCTTCCTAGCCCTCTGAACCATGTCGCTTCCAGATCTTTGAAGACAAGAGCCTTTGGGGGGTGGACTCCATCCCCGCACTCCTTGAATAGATGCCCCAAGTAACCACAGACGGCACACCAATTAGGGGGCCACTCATATTTAACCCTAAAAATCACTCTTTGGAGAGCATCTTTCTTCTTGATAACTAGAGAGACAGCGTTCTTGAGTGGCTTTGTGACATCTATCTTCACTCGAACCCAGACAAAGTTCCCTTCGAAATCCTGTGACTTCGGTTCGGCATAGATGAATTCTCCAACTGTTGATGATAGGGCTTTGATTTTGGGAAAATAGCCATCAGGAAAGTCATGGATCTGTATCCATATATCAATTTTGTTTAGTTCTATTGACGAGGGCTTGGTAAATCCATCATAATTTGCCAGAACCACTGCTTTTCCTTTGAACGCCCAAGGTCCTTCCTCCATCACACGTTCCCAGTCGCCAAGACACGAGAATTGCATCGTGTACATGTTATCTTTGAGCGGTCTGATCTTGACTTCCTTCGCCTAATCCCAAGCCAACCTCATGTTCCTGAAGAACCAATACTGACTATAGGGTTTTTCAGTGTGAACCCTAGCAATAGCCATCCAGCAAGTAGCCTCCTCCTGTAGTTCCTCATCTTCTATCACAACATCTTGGAGGTCATCTTCCTTTAGCCCAAGTTCTTCCATCATCGCCTCCAGATCTGAGACCGCCGTCCCCGATCCCGAAGCAGTATCATCCATCAATCTCTTGCCCGAGAAGTTTGTTCCACGGGCGGTATAGACCCTAGCACGCCTCGTTCCCCCGCTATCACCGGCGGGAAGGCAAGGGGAGGGGAGATCGGTTCTCTACGACGGTGCAACTCACCACCGCCGAGAGGAGAGGAAAACCGTAACGAGAGGGGAACACGCGTACTAATAGCGATCGAATTACATGATGTTGGGGAACGTTGCATGGAAAACAAAAAAAATCTACGCACACGCAAGATCTATCCATGGAAATGCATAGCTACGAGAGGGGAGAGTATGTCTACGTACCCTCGTAGACCGTAAAGCGGAAGCGTTTATCAACGTCGTTGATGTAGTCGTACACCTTCACAATCAGCCCGATGAAGTACCAAACACACGGCACCTCCGCGCTCAGCACATGTTCAACTCGATGATGTCCTCGCCTTCTCGATCTAGCAAGAGAGGTGAAGTAGTAGATGAGTTCCGGCAGCATGACGTCGTGGTGATGGTGGTGGTGCAACTGTCTCCACAGGGCTTCGCTGAGCACTACGAAAATTATGCCCGAGGATGAACTAGAGGGAGAGGGGCGCTGCACACGGCTTGGGGGTCGTGGTCTGTGTTGCCCCTATCCCTCCTCACATATATATAGGTGGGGGGAGGAGGGGAGGCAGCCTAGGGCGCCCCCAAGGGGGCCGGCGGCCGCCTTGGGCTCCTGTCCTGGCCGCCCACCCCCTTCCTTCTTAGGCGCGTGGGGGGAAGGCACAAGGGGGTGCCCCCCCCCCCCTTTTCCTTTCTCTCATGCGGAGGGAAGGCAGGAGGGGCTAGCCCTCCCCCCCTTTCCTTCCTTACGGCTAGCGACCTAGAGGTGGGGCGCTCCAGCCCCTTGTGGGCTGGTGTGCTTCCCTTGTTTGGCCCATATGGCCCAATAACCTCCCGGGGCCTCCCGAAACCCCTTCCGGTGATCCGATGACTACCCGATACATTCCGAAACCTTTCCGATGACCAAATAGCATCGTCCTATATATCAATATTTACCTCCGAACCATTCCGGAGCTCCTTGTCATGTCCGTGATCTCATCCGGGACTCCGAACAACATTCGGTCACCAACTCACATAACTCATATAATACTATATCGTTAACGAACGTTGAGCGTGCGGACCCTATGGGTTCGAGAATGATGTCGACATGACCGAGACGCCTCTCCGGTCAATAACCAATAGTGGAAGCTGGATGCCCATATTGGTTCCTGCATATTCTACAAATATCTTTATCGGTCGAACCTTTATGACAACATACATAATTCCCTTTGTTTGTCGGTATGTTACTTGCGCGAGATTCGATCGTCGGCATCTCCATACCTAGTTCAATCTTGTTGGCAAGTTTCTTTGCTCGTTCCGTAATACATCATCTCGTAACTAACTCCTTAGTCACTCTGCTTGCAAGCTTCTTGTGATGTGTATTATCGAGAGGGCCCAGAGATACCTCTCCGATATACGGAGTGACAAATCCCAATCTTGAGTCACGCCAACTCAACAGACACCTTCGGAGATACCTATAGAGCATCTTTATGATCACCCAGTTACGTTGTACGTTTGATAGCACACAAGGTATTCCTCCGGTATCCGGGAGTTGCATGATCTCATGGTCGAAGGAATATGTATTTGACATTAAGAAAGCAGTAGCAATAAACTGAACAATCATATGCTAAGCTAACGAATGGGTCTTGTCCATCACATCATTCTCCTAATGATGTGATCCCGTTATCAAGTGACAACTCATGTCCATGGTTAGGAAACCTTAACCATCTTTGATCAATGAGCTAGTCTAGTAGAGGCTCAATAGGGACACAGTATTTGTTTATGTATCCACACATGTATTTAAGTTTCCGGTCAATACAATTCTAGCATGAATAATAAACCTTTATCATGAATAAGGAAATATAATAATAACAACTTTATTATTGCGTCTAGGGCATATTTCCATCACATGCATCAACTTACTTAAGAGCATCTACAACCGGACCTCTCAAACCCGCCTCATACGCCCGGACGGGCCGTCCGGTCATGATTTTTTGACCCAGACGGGCCTCTCAAACAACCCTTAAATGCCCGGACTGACCGGCACCCCCCATGTCCAGCCCAAATATGGGGCGGATATGGGCGCCCGGGCGCGCCCGGGCACGTCCGCCACGTCAGACCCGACAGCCCGACCTCACCCCAAAATTGCACCAAATCCACCAAACCCTTCCTCCTCCTCCCGTCGCCCTCCAACCATTCCCGTGTCCGGACCCTCACCGGCCTCCACCCTTTCTCCCAATCCTCACCACCGGTCCCGATCCACCGCCGGAGATGTCCAGCCTAACCCACACCGCCGCGACGAAGACGCAGTCTGCCTCGTCCGTCGATGGCGTGATTTTGTCCGCGGCGATTTGCAAGGCAGAGAACGTCGCCCGCAAGTTGCGGCTATGCCGGCAGCGAGAGAGGGAGGCGGCGGCGGCTGATACATCTCCAGTGTATCTATTTTTTTTTCTTGTTCCATGCTGTTATATTATCATTCTTGGATGTTTTATAATCATTTTATAGCAACTTTATATCATTTCTTGGGACTAACCTATTGACGTAGTGCCCTGTGCCAGTTGTTGTTTTTTGCTTGTTTTTTACTTCGCAGAATATCAGTACCAAACGGAGTCCAAAAGCAGCAAAAGTTTTTGGAGATTTTTTTTTACCAGAGACACCATATGGGCCAAAGAAGTACCAGAGGGGAGGCCCGAGGTGGGCACAACCCACCAGGGCGTGCCCAGGAGCCCAGGCGCGCCCAGGGGGGTTGTGCCCCCCTCGGTGACCTCCCGTACTACCCCTTCGCCCTATAAATCCCCAAATATTCCAGAAACCCTAGGGGAGTCAACGAAACACAATTCCAGCCGCCGCAACTTCCAGAACCACGAGATCCAATCTAGACACCATCACGGAGGGGTTCATCATCCTCATTGGTGCCTCTCCGATGATGCGCGAGTAGTTCATCATAGACCTACGGGTCCGTAGGCAGTAGCTAGATGGCTTCCTCTCTCTCTTTGGAGATCTATTTGATGTAACTCTTTTTTTGCGGTGTGTTTGTTGGGATCCGATGAACTTTGAGTTTATGATCAGATCTATATCCATGAATATTATTTGAGTCTTCTTTTGATCTCTTATGTGCATGATTATTTATAGCCTCGTATTTCTTCTTCAAATCTTTGGTCTAGTTAGGCCAACTAGATCGATTTTTCTTGCCATGGGAGAGGTGCTTTGTGATGGGTTCGACCGTGCAGTGTTCTTTCCCAGTGACAGAAGGGGCAGCAAGACACGCATGTATCGTTGCTATTAAGGATAACAAGATGGGGGCTATTCCTACATGAATAGATCTCATCTACATCATGTCATCATTCTTATTGCATTACTCCGTTTCTCCATGAACTTAATACACTAGATGCATGCTGTATAGCGGTAGATGTGTGGAGTAATAGTAGTAGATGCAGGCGGGAGTCGGTCTACTAATCTTGGATGTGATGCCTGTATATTGATCATTGCCTTGGATATCGTCATAATTATTCGATCTTCTATCAATTGCCCAACATTAATTTGTTTACCCACCGTGTGCTATTTTCTTGAGAGAAGCCACTAGTGAAACCTACGGCCCCCCGGGTCTATTCTTTATCATATTTGCTTTGAGATCTATTTTTCTTTTCTTTTATTTTCATATCTATTATTCCAAAAGCCCACAAATACCTTGCTGCACTTTTTTGTTACTTATTTTATTTCGCGTTTTATCTAGATATATTTATCCAATCTACACAAATTTTATCCTGTCAACTTGACAATTTCTGGCGCCGTTACCCGTAGAGGGATTGACAACCCCTCATAAGCGTCGGGTTGCAAGTATTTGTTCTTTGTGTGCAGGTACCGTTTACATAGTGTTGCTTGGTTCTCCTACTGGATTGATACCTTGGTTTCATAACTGAGGGAAATACCTACCGTAGTAGTGCTGCATCATCCCTTCCTCTTTGGGGAAATACTGACGTAGTTCAAGCGAAATCAAAAGGAATTTCTGGCACCGTTGCCGGGGAGACATCATCAACATATATCAGGTTCCTAATCACAAATCTCATCTCCTTGCAATTTACATTATTTGCCATTTGCCTCCCGTTTTCATCTCCCCCACTTCACAAAAAATTTGTCGTTTTATTTGCCCTTTTTTTCGTTCGCCTTTTTCTCGTCAGATCTATATTTTTGCGTGAGATCTTGTTTGCCACTTTGTCATTATGGCTAGTTCTTCCTTTATTGCGTGTACCCCTGAAACGAGGTTCTTAATTTTAAACAAAGGGGAGGCGAGAATCTAAAAGATGCTTGGTATAGAATTTGCAATGTTCATAATAGATCTATTCGTAAGGAATCTAACGTTGTTCTTCTTCGCAGTTTTTATATGGGCATCACCACTTGGTATAGATTCGTCCTTGATACGATTACCGGTGGAAATTTCTTAATGTGCCCATCTTTAGATGATTTTAATGCCATGGGAGATCTAGTAGGTGAACCACCTATCATTATTAATGAAACAACCTTAACTCTTGAGCATGTTATGCAAAGATTGGATGCTATTGAAAAGAAGATGGTCACCTTAGATCAAATTGAAAACTTAGATACAAAGATGCAGAATCTTGCTAATAAAGTTGGGTCAAAAGCAGGCGATGTTTTCAAATTACTAAGGGAAAAGGAAACCATAATTAACGAAAGAATTGGAGAGAGTCCTTCCTGGATTGATAAGTTGGAAGAAATTTTTAGTAATTTGAGCTCAGCTTTTTCTTCTGCTAAAACTATTGAAAAAACTCCCGTAAAAATTGGCAAGATTGCTCAAGTCACTAAGAACAAGGGTGCAACTTCTAATAATAACAAAGATCTTAAGATGATTAGTATTCACCCCGATTTTGTTGAAGTGATAAAAGACCCTACTTGCAAGAATGAATTTTTCAATCTCGTTCCTAGGAGTATTGTTATTGAAAATTTATATGCTAAATCTTTGAAGAATATTGGTTGTGTGATTGAGGAATTGGAAACTAAAGATGACAATACTTGAATCTATGCATTATGCCTAGCTAGGGGCATAAAACGATAACGCTTGTTGGGAGGCAACCCAATGAATAAAATTTATTTTTGCCTTTTTCTTTCTATTCTTGAGTGTTTACACAATTATGCCTCTGTTATGATTGTGTTTATTATGTTTTAATTAGCGTTTGTGCCAAGTAAAGCCTTTGGGATAGCTTTAGTGATAGTTGATTTGATCCTGTTGAAAAACAGAAACTTTTGTGTCCAGTAACAGAATTGTTTAAATTAACAGAAGCGATGAAACATTCTGAATTTTTTACACAAGATTGACATACAAATTGCCTCTGTTTTCCTAATTTTCAGAAATTTTGGAGTTACAGAAGTATGATAACAATTCACGTCTTTACAAACTGTTCTGTTTTTGACATATTATGTTTTCTTTGCATTGTGTGCTTATTTTGATGAATCTATGGATTGTATCGGGGGGTATAAGCCATGGTAAAGTTAGAATACAGTAGATATAATGCAATAACAAAATTTGAATGGGTTTTCAATAGTACTTAAAGTAAAGATTGGTTTTCTTATACTAAAGGATCTCACGAAGGTTTTGTTAAGTTTTGTGTGATTGAAGTTTTCAAGTTTTGGGTGAGATCGCGATGGATGAAGGAATAAGGAGTGTAATGAGCCTAAGCTTGGGGATGGCTCATGGCCCCCCAAGTTAATATTCAAGGAGAACCAAGCAACTAAGCTTGGGGATGCCCCGGAAGGCATCCCCTCTTTCTTCTAACAATCATCAGTATTTTACTTGGAGCTATATTTTTATTCGTCACATATCATGTGTTTTGCTTGGAGCGTCTTGTATTATATGAGTCTTTGCTTGTTTTGCTTTTTAGTTTGTCACAAGTATCCTTGCTGGACACACCTGTTTGAGAGAGCCAAAATTATGCTATGATTTGTTAGAATTGCTCTATATGCTTCACTTAATTTTTTAGAGCTATGGAATTGCTCTAACGCTTCACTTATATCTTTTTAAGCACGGTGTGCTTTAATATTTTTGAAGAAATTCTCTCATGATTCACTTAGATTAATTTGAGACTTAGTAAATTTTTGAAGAAATTCTCTCATGCTTCACTTATATTATTTTGGGAGACGAAAAAAAATTATGCTCAAGTTCTTCACTTAGATTTGTTTGAGCTTTTCAAAAGCAATTGCAATATATGAAACTAGTCCCAAAGTGATAGATATCCAATAGGGATATAATAAAAACTTTCATGAAGATCATTGGATAAAATAAACTTGATTCTTTGTAATAGTTTTGAGATATGATGATAGTAATATGTGAGTCATGTTGGTGAGTAATTGTGCTTTAGTAAGAATATTGGTGTTAAGGTTTGTGATTCCCTATGCAAGCATGAAAGTCAATAGTTATGCAATGAAATTATATCCTACTTGTGGTGCATTATTTGGTGTTAATTATGCTTAATGCTCGCTTATGTGATTTTTCATTTCTTGGTTGGTTGCTTCTCAATCTTTTTGCTAGCCTCCACTTGTACTAAGTAGAAATACTACTTGTGCATCCAAAATCTTTAAACCCAATTTTGCCATATGAGTCCACCATACCTACCTATATGCGATATTTCCATGTCGTTCTAAGCAAATTTGTATGTGCCATCTCTAATTTTCAAAATGAATTTCCTTTTTGTGTCCTCGTACCGCTCATGAAGCGGCAGGGGGTGGCCAATATTTTCCATGCTAGATGTGTTATTCTCAAGATGGGTGTTTATTCACTTGTCATTGCACGAGAGTACGACAAAGGTATTAGGGATGCCCAGTACCGAAATGATAAATGAATTTACTTTATGTTGTCAAATAATAAATTCCTTGGGAAGTGTTGGTATGGACGGTACCCGTGGATACGGCTAGCCGTGGAATGTAAAAGAATGGTGGAAAAAGGAATAAACTTTATTTTCTGTTTGGGAACCGCCTATGATATATCTAGCATGGAAAGTGTTGGGAATTACTCGGTCATTTTCGTTGATGGGAAAGTATGCCTCTCAAAAAAATTTATCTCTCAATTTAAGCTTTGAGCTCTGGCACCTCTACAAATCCCTACTTCCCTCTGTGAAGGGCCTATCTATTTACTTTTTGGAATTTTTATTTTTATTTGAGTCTCCACCTTCTCTTATAAAGCACCAACTAAGGGGCACTATGATCATACTTGAGCATTGGATGTAGCTAATATGCGAGTGTGTTTCATGAATGGATCAATGATTGAGCATGATGGGCTAGGGATAACTTTCTTTAGTGTGGATATTTTGAAAGACATGGTTGCTTGTTGACATGCTTGAGTATTGAAATCTTCATGTCAAAACTAGACAATTGCTTTGAACCATATAAAAGTCCAA
Organism: Thinopyrum elongatum; assembly: GCA_011799875.1. Taxonomy (NCBI): domain Eukaryota; kingdom Viridiplantae; phylum Streptophyta; class Magnoliopsida; order Poales; family Poaceae; genus Thinopyrum; species Thinopyrum elongatum. The sequence goes on along the minus strand of CM022298.1, from coordinate 369,716,554 downwards.
ATTTCCATGCTACAAAAGAAAAGAATATGTGATGAACATGTTAGGCAGCATTCCACATCAAAAATTCTGTTTTTACCATTTACCTACTCGAGGACGAGTAGGAATTAAGCTTGGGGATGCTGATATGTCTCCAACGTATCTATAATTTTTGCTTGTTCCATGCTGTTATATTATCATTCTTGGATGTTTTACAATCATTCTATAGCAACTTTATATAATTTTTTGGGACTAACCTATTGACATAGTGCCCAGTGCCAGATGCTGTTTTTTGCTTGTTTTTTACTTCGCGGAATATCAGTACCAAACGGAGTCCAAATGCAGCGAAACTTTTTGAAGATTTTTTTGGACCAGAAGACACCACATGGGCCAAAGAAGTACCAAAGGGGAGGCCCGAGGTGGGCACAACCCACCAGGGCGTGCCCAGGGGGTTGTGCCCCCCTCGGTGACCTCCTGCACCATGTCTTCGCCCTATAAATCCCCAAATATTCCAGAAGCCCTAGGGGAGTCGATGAAACACAATTCCAGCCGTCGCAAGTTCTAGAACCACGAGATCCAATCTAGACACCATCACGGAGGGGTTCATCATCCTCATTGGTGCCTCTCCTTTGATGCGTGAGTAGTTCATCATAGACCTATGGGTCCGTAGGCAGTAGCTAGATGGCTTCCTCTCTCTCTCTCTTTTGATTCTCAATACAATGGTCTCTTGGAGATCTATTTGATGTAACTCTTTTTTTGCGGTGTGTTTGTTGGGATCCGATGAACTTTGAGTTTATGATCAGATCTATATCCATGAATATTATTTGAGTCTTCTTTTGATCTCTTATATGCATGATTATTTATAGCCTCGTATTTCTTCTTCGAATCTTTGGTTTAGTTATGCCAACTAGATCGATTTTTCTTGCCATGGGAAGAGGTCCTTTGTGATGGGTTCAATCGTGCAGTGTTCTTTCCCAGTGACAGAAGGGGCAGCAAGACACGCATGTATCATTGCTATTAAGGATAACAAGATGGGGGCTATTCCTACATGAATAGATGTCATCTACATCATGTCATCGTTCTTATTGCATTACTCCATTTCTCCATGAACTTAATACACTAGATGCATGCTGTATAGCGGTCGATGTGTGGAGTAATAGTAGTAGATGCAGGCAGGAGTCGATCTACTAATCTTGGACGTGATGCCTATATATTGATCATTGCCTTGGATATCGTCATAATTATTCGATCTTCTATCAATTGCCCAACAGTAATTTTTTTACCCACCGTGTGCTATTTTCTTGAGAGAAGCCACTAGTGAAACCTATGGCCCCCTGGGTCTATTCTTTATCATATTTGCTTTGAGATCTATTTTTATTCGCTTTTATTTTCAGATCTATTATTCCAAAAACCCAAAACTACCTTGATGCACTTTTTTGTTACTTATTTTATTTCGCGTTTTATCGAGATCTATTTATCCAATCTACACAAATTTTATCCCGTCAACTTGATAATTTCTGGCGCCGTTACCCGTAGAGGGATTGACAACCCCTCATAAGCGTCGGGTTGCAAATATTTGTTCTTTGTGTGCAGGTACCATTTACATAGTGTTGCTTGGTTCTCCTACTGGATTGATACCTTAGTTTCATAACTGAGGGAAATACCTACCGTAGTAGTGCTGCATCATCCCTTCCTCTTTGGGGAAATACCGACATAGTTCAAGTGACATCAGCGGCACAGGGAGGTTCAGACATGGTGGAGCAGCTGTCTCCTCCGCCGCGCCCGGATCCCCGCACCCCTTCCCTTCGAGCGCCTACGCGAATTACACTGTCCGACCCCCTTGGGACACAAGATGATCCGAGCGTCGGCTGGGCCATTCTGGACAGCTTTTCGTCCAGGCAGATGCCGACGGTTGACGTGTGTGACTCACCGCAGCTCATTCGGGCGCGGATGAGCACGGGCTCCGGCAGTTTCCGGGCTGCCCTCAACATATTCGACGAAATGACCGAACAAGAGTTGGTGCATTTTCTTTGCTCTTGTATGATCATATTTTAGCATAGACCACTAGTTCATTTTGCTCATGATGAATGCTTGCAAATCTTAATCATGTAGGAGGCGTTCTTGTCGAACATGATCAATGACAATGAAGAACTGACCGAAATGGAGTATGAATTGGAGGCCACCACCACATTTGAAGTTGGGATAACATCCGATCCCAATCCGAGCAAGAAGAAGAAGAAGACCAAGACACCAAAGGCAAGGGGCCCGGCATTCTCAAGATTTGAGGACATCTTGTTGGTCAGAGCTTGGTTGGCCACAACGATGGATCCAATATGTGGCACCGAGCAAAAGGGGAACACCTATTGGACGAAGATTTGGAAGGAGTACCACGACCAAAAGGAGTATGTGGACCGCATCCTATCGTGACCACTCACAATGTGGCATCTCTCCAACATCGTTGGGGGATCATTCAAGGGGAAGTGAACAAGTACGTCGGCTACTACTCACAAGTGACCAAATGCCCTCAAAGTGGGATGGCCATCGCAACTCATGTAAGCTCGATTGCCTCATCTTGTCGTCCATTGCATATCTTCTTGTGTTTGCATTCTCATTCTCATACATATGTTGTTCGCTAGACGGCGGGGGCGGCCACTTTGTATCACGAGGTGGACAAGAAGCCATTAGCTTTTAGCCATTGTTGGGTCATATTGAATGGCAAGCCGAAGTGGAACCAAGTTGTGGCCGACCTCAAGTCCAGCAAGAAGAGGAATGATGGCTCAAGCTCCAACCAATCAATTGGGTTGGACGATGTTGTCGTGGAGAATGGAAAAGCCACCGTGCCAAAGGAAAACTGCCAAGTCATGGGAAACAAGTGAGAGAAGGCACGTGCCGCCCGTGATGCCGCGGCTACCAAAATGTCGTCAACATGGATGGGCATTTTTTCGGTGAGGGAGAACAAGAAGGAGGAGAGGTACAAGCTCATGTTGGATGCGCAAAAGGAAAGGATGGAGTGGGACCGGAAGAGGGCGGAGAAGAAGCTGGAAATTGAGAGGAAGAAGATCGAGTTGGAGAAGCAACAAGCGGCGATCAAATGGGAGCTCGAGAAGGCCAAGAAATGTGGCGGCATAGAGCTTGAGAAGGAGAGGTTGCAACTCGCACGGGATGCGGAAGATGCGAGGATCATGTTGGCGAATGAGACCCTCTATGATGAGCATTCGAAGAAGTGGCTTGTGGACAAGAAGATGGAGATCAACAACCGTAGGAAGTACGAGGCGGCGAGCGCGGCTGCGGCTCGGATGCAGTCAGAGGAGGCGGCCCGGATGCAGTCGGAGCAGGCAGCCCAGGTGCAGGCGGAGCAGGCAGGCCGGATGCAGGCGGAGCAGGATGCATTCCGCCTAGAGCAGGATGCATTCCGCTCGAAGCAGGCGCCGAGCCAGTGATCCGAGGCCATCTGTCACGCTCGGACATTGATTCCATTTTGCCATGTCCGGTTTGTTGAACTATGATTTGCTTTCCTTTTTTTGAACTTTGGCATTCGGACAGTTTGTACCGTATGATCGACATGCATGGATTGCATGGATTTGAGGATTGGATTTTACGGTATGTGGATGTGCGGCGCAACATTTGAGGGGTGCCCGGTCAGTGCCCGCGGACGTGTCTAGGCGCATCCACGGGCGTTTGAGGGGCCAGATTTGCCAAGTCCGATTGTAGATGCTATAAAGCTCAGGAATGAAAAGAGCAAGGCAGTGGATCGGGTTGTGTTTGATTGATTTTGATCCTATATTGCGTCTTATGCAGTACCTGCATATAGACTTGGTATCTTTGGTGTATGAAAGTACATCACTGCACCTCAGAAAGAAAGAGTAGATATCGGGTGATTTCATGTTTTAACCTTTTGCAAAAAGTTTAGCCGGATCTGACCCCTGTTTGAAACAATTTCAAGACTCGACCCTTTTCCTACCGCCAGGTCTACCGGCGGTAGGGTACACGGTGGTAGCCCACTCATCCACGTTAGCCCGAGTAAATGGCAGTCGTCTCCTGACGTCCACCCTACCGCCAGGGACCCTGGCGGTAGCCTGTTGTACCCTACCACCGGAGACCTTGGCGGTAGATGCTCAACAGTTATATACAGGAGGGGCCAGGGCGCGAGGCCCACCCACGAACCCCAGCCCAACTTCTCCCCCGCGCAGCCGCCGCAAGAACAGGGAGGAGGCGCCTCTCTCATCCACTCCACTCCCCCTCCGATCTTCTTTGTTTATCCACCGTTTTTGCATATTGAGATGACTCCGAAACAAGAAAAGTAAGCTCTCTCAATCCCTCCAATTATTTTTAGTCAAAGCGCTTTCGATTCAATGCATTATTTGGTGCAAATAAACCCTATTTTCCTACTAGATTTTGGTTTTGATTGATTCTAGTTTTGCTTAGCTTGATTTTATATGATGTATGGGGTTGAATATGAACTCTAGTAACTAGTTGGAGAGATTCTATGTAGTTTCCGTAGGAACCCTTGTTCATCACCAAATTAGTTGGAGATTCATATTTTTTTAAATGAATGGTCATATGATTGATGTTGGAGGGATTGTAACTAGTTGGCTACATATGATGGATGTTGTTAAATGAATGAATAAACCCTATACATATCAATGTTTGGATTTTGGTTGAATGTCGTTGAATTAATGATGTTGGTTCAACATGATTCATTTGCATTGATCATTTATATTGGTTGAATATGATATGAATGTTGGTTCAATATGTCATAATTGATGAAAATGATATGATTTATATTGGAACTTGATTCATTTCCATTTGTTTAGGTGCCCCCTCTTGCGTCCGAAATTGGCGTGAAGTACACCATGCTTGATCATGCTTTTGACAATGGTCACCGCGCCCATTTTATGGAGAACGGAGTGGTAATGTCTATCATCAAGTTGTTGTATTGGTTATTATGAGCAATGAAGTTACTAACTCCATCCGTTTACATTTTGACAGATGCTACCCCCGTTGCGGATGAGGGGCCACACCAAGGCCATGGAGATGCAGTACTACGAGCGGTACACGCCGTACTTCAGGAGGGCACAGATGTTGGGTTTTGTGCTTCAATTCAAATGAAAGTTGCCGACACTCGTCCACACGGCTCTCACGGCATTGACCGACCGATGGCGTCCCGAGACACATAGTTTCCATCTCACATGTGGTGAGATGACGGTGACTCTCGAGGACTTCGGCATGATCACGGCCCTACCGATCCAGGGCCATACTCTCACTGGGCGAGTGGAGAGGACCAACTGGTAGGAGAGGGTGATCACCCTCATCGGTGACTGCCCTCCCATGAAGGGGAAAAGAACATCCGATGTGCGACTGAAGTGGCTCCTGGACAACCGGTCCGTATGCCCGCTAGATGCCGATGGGCGGACCGTGGAGCAGTACGCGAGGGCCTACTTGTGGTACCTTCTGACGGAGGTCGTGTTTCCAGACTGCTTGGGGGACAACACCCTATGGATGTATCTTGGCTTCCTCGAGGACTGAGATGCGGGGTACAGGTAGGGGTCCACCGGCCTCACTTACCTATACCGCTCGGTACGTTAAAAATCTCAGTATTCATTTATGGACGTATGTATGCTGCTTTAGATTGTGTTATCTGATCATCATTTGATGTTTGTACCTTGACGATGCAATGTAGAGGACAGAATCGACCTCTGGCATGTGTGGATTTGTCTGGGCCCTCTCTATTTGGATGTGGGAGCGGTTGCCGGCCGGACGTCATGAGAGAGAAGACCAGCTTGCATGGACGGACTATGGCAAAGAAGGCGATAGTGCTCGATACCCGACCGCCGCGTACGTTTGGGACAAGGTGAAGGTCTACACGGGCAAGGCCAGTACACTGTACAAACTCTTCACCAACGAGCTGGACAACGTGTCAGCTTACCAGGTATACCGAGTAGCTTACCAAACATTATGTACCCACTTTCACTGTTCTTACCAATCCTTTTGTAGGTCAACTGGTGGCCGTACCATGACCGAGAATGGAGGTTCGAGCTCAACTCGATGTGAGGGGAGGACCATCTTGCCTGGCGGTGCATTGTGCCATTGATATGTGTGTACACCGCCGAGTGGCACTTACCACAGCGTGTGGCCACGTAGTTTGGTATCTTCCAAAATACCCCACCGGCACCCCCCACCGACACCGGTGGCTCCAAGCTTCACTGGCGAGGACATTGTTTTCTATTTGCCATGTTTTCGTTTGTGTTTGACGTTATCATGACGTCCACTGCTTCTTATCCCTTGCAGGAAGAGTAGGAAGAATTGTCAGTCGATCACAGACTGGGGGCAGGAGCACAAGGACCACGTGCAAGCGTGGTACGAGAGAAGGTATCACCAAGACAGCGAGAGGAGAGCGGTTGACTGGGATGCGTACGGTGACGTACACATGAACTGGTTTGACGATGGCGTGAAGTACCGTCTGCGTCTGAGGCCACAGTGGACGGAAGCCGATATCGCCGACATTGAGGATGATGACCCCGAGGATGAAGCCTACCGTGACGAGCTCAGAGAGCTCAAAGGTGATTTCAGGGAGTATGCACCCATGATGAACAGAGTGGTAAGCGGTGTTCTCTATTATTTTGAGCTGTCAACGGTTGGGTGAAAATTGCTTTAGTCAGTGTCACTTGGCCTTTAACATGATGCTTAAATGTGCAGGCTTCGGAGCTTAGCAGAAGCATTATTTATGGCTCAAACGCGCTTTCGTATTATGACATCGGAACCGTGGAGTCTGAGACCAAGCTGAGGGATGCGGTGAAGGTAACATCGAGCCTCCTAGCCATCATGTTACACTTTAATTGCACCCTAGATTTGATCTGTATTATGTTCCTGGTTGTTTGCTATTGCAGAAGTTCATGACCCATTGTCGTAAGCTAGTGGGTATGCTTGGGTGCGCTCGCGTGACCGATGTGCATGATCCTGCTCATGGAGGGTCGATGCATGCCATCGCTTCATCGAGCCACACCGGCGGAGCTTCCTCTACCTATGCCGCCTCGTCGTCTCATGTTGTTGAGGAGGAAGAGGAAGAAGATGACGAGGAAGAGGAAGAAGGAAATGAGGAAGAAGAGGAAGAGGAGCAAGGCGATGAAGGAGGCGATGAGGAGGAGGAGTACGACGACGATGATGAACCTCCACCGACTCAGCCAACCCAGGAGAAGAGAGGGAAAGTTCAGAAGAAGGACTGGAAGAGTCCATCCGCATTTCAGAAACCGCCTACTCGTCGTCACACGAAGAAGCCGGATGAAGGCCGCTCGAAGAGAAACGATGAGCATACCGCCAAGAGGGGGAGGAGCAAGTGATATGGTCGTGTTGGTGATGTCGCTTAGTTGAACTAGTTGTGAACAAGAACTTGTAAGCTATGTCCGTGATGTCAATTTGCTACTTTTTATGTTGAACTTATTTGATATGTTCGCTTGATACCTATCTACAATGTTGGTTTGATAAATTTGGTCTTGATTTGCTACCTACAATGTCTGAGATCATCATATTTCTATTTGCAAACAATATTGCTGCTGTGCTCAACTATCATTCATTTTCTATGGTTGAAATGATCAAAATCTTCCCAAAAATTAACTGCTAGAGCACCCTACCACCAGGCTCTCCGGAGGCAGGGTCTCACAGCCTACTGCCGTGTACTCTAGCAGTAGGGTGTGGTACCCTACCGCAGAAATTGGTCCAGTCTCCGTCACAGAAACCTGGGGCGCGTCGGGCGCCCTACTACCAGACACCCTGGCGGTAGGGTGTGATACCCTACCGCAGAAAAATGCGAATTCCCCGTCACAGAAGCATCGGACGTGCAGGGCCTCGCACACCCCCTACTGCCGATGTCTGTGGTGGTAGCCTTAGCTACCATACCGCTGTCATCTACGGCGGTATGGTCGTTACGCCACGTCACCACCCGATTGGGGTGGTTAACGGCGGTTGCCATTAAGCTACTGCCAAATGGTCTGGCGGTAGGATGAGCAACCCTATCGCCATTGTACCCGATGGTAGGCAAAGGGTCATATCTCGAAATTCTTTTGAACCGAGGTCAAATCAGACTGAACTTTTCGCAAAAGGTCAAGACATGAAAATTAGCCGTACATATCACCATGAGGCGCGAGATGTAAAAAGACTCCTCCATGTTGGATTATGGATGGGCTTAGGCCAATATAAGACAATAATCCCTGGTTAATCTCTAAGGCCCATTAATGTGTACGGCAAGTGGTGGGAAGTGTGGGAAGTTTAGTACCATACTGCTACAGTAAGAAGAGTGAGACCTCTTTATAAGGGCTGCTCCACCACTTGCTATTGGGAGCTTGGGAATAGGAGCTGTACATGCGCGCTCCTCCTCCTCCGCCGCCCGCCTCGCCTCGCCGCACCTCGCCTCGTCACGACGCGCGCGCGCGCCGCGGGTTGCAGGAATGAGCCGAGCCGAAGCTTATTTTTGCCGGTCAGAAATGGTTAATTAATCTCGAATTAATTAACGAGTCGCTTACAGAAGTGCCACTGTCCGAGATGTTGGACCGTGGGTTGTTCGCAGACTCGGTCGTGGGCCTGAGCCCAGGCCCATCAACCTGACGGCCTATATAAGAAGGCGATGGCTAGTGGAGTGAACCCTAACTCAGTTCACTCACTCCCTCTCGTACAACCCTAGCCATCATCTACTGTTCCTCTCTCTGTGCTGCTTCCGGCGATCCCATCCCGACGACCGCGTGCACGGTTGGTCGGGAGAGCAGGTGCCTTCAGAACCCTGTCGTTCGAGATCCTGCCCAGGAGAATGGCAATAAGGTTTTTGGGGAGCGTCTCGACTGCTCCCTATCCGTCCCCGTCACCGACCACCTCTGCTTCCACTACTTCCCCTGCATCGACTCCGTGGCTGAGGACGAAGCCGCCAAGAAGAAGGCCTCGGCCGATGCCGAGCCTGCCGCCGCCGCCGCCGCGTTGGCCTGGCCAACCGGAGGGTATGACTCATTCATCCCCTATTTGCTCGTACATGTGCTAGCCGTATATATGTTGTTCATAGATGTTTCGGTTCTATGTATTGTATGTGCTCACATGCTTAGGTATCAGTATGAAATGCATACCGTATTTTCAATGTTTATCATTTACACATGGATTATATTAGTCAAAAATGTGCTAATATTTCCAACAATCCAAAAACCTTATTTTAGGCACTTTTCGACTCATGGCTTCGCCGCTACACTGAAACCGGAAAAGTTTATCGGGACGCATTTTAAGCATTGGCAGACGAGGACTACCTTGTGGCTCACAGCAATGAACGTGTTCTAGGTTGGAGGTGTGTCTCGCACGGTAACGATTGCTGCTGAACAGGAGAATGCGTTTAGGGAGGCAACCACCATCTTTGTGGGAGCCGTTCTTATTGTGATCGGTGACAAGCTAGTTGACGCATATCTCCATATGCGTATTGCCAAGAATTTGTGGGATGCGCTCGAAGCTAAGTTCGGCGCAACCGATGCTGGAAGCGAGATGTATGCTATGGAGCAGTTCCATGATTACAAAATGGTTTATAACCGTTCTGTATTTGGACCAGGCCCATGAGATATAGTGCATCGCTAAGGAGCTGGAGCTCCTGAAGTGTGAGTTACCGTATGATGGCTCGTATCCGCATCAGTATTTCCTCGAAGAGGAAGGGATGATGCAGTACTTAGTGATGGTGTCTAGATTAGATCTGGTGGTTCTGGAACTTGCGGCGGCTGGAATTGTGTTTCGTCGACTCCCCTAGGGATTTTGGATTTTCGGGGTATTTATAGAGCAAAGAGGCGGTGCGGGAGGCGGCCAAGGTGGGCACAACCCACCATGGCGTGCCTGGGTCCCCAGGCACACCCAGGTGGGTTGTGCTCCCCTCGGAGCCCCCCTCTGGTACTTCTTTGGCCCAACAGGTGTCTTCTGGTCCAGAAAAAATATCAAAAAAGTTTTGCTGCGTTTGGACTCCGTTTGGTATTGATTTTCTGCGAAGTAAAAAACAAGCAAAAAAAACAGCAACTGGCACTAGGCACTATGTCAATAGGTTAGTCCCAAAAAATGTTATAAAGTTGCTATAAAATGATTGTAAAACATCCAAGAATGATAATATAACAGCATGGAACAAGCAAAAATTATAGATACATTGGAGACGTATCAGCATCCCCAAGCTTAATTCCTACTCGTCCTCGAGTAGGTAAATGATAAAAACAGAATTTTTGATGTGGAATGCTGCCTAACATGTTCATCACATATTCTTTTCTTTTGTAGCATGGACATTTGGACTTTTATGTGGTTCAAAGCAATAGTCTAGTTTTGACATGAAGATTTTAATACTCAAGCATATCAACAAGCAACCATGTCTTTCAAAATATCAACACTAAAGCAAGTTATCCCTAGCCCATTATGCTCAATCATTGATCCAATCATGAAACACACTCGCATATTAGCTACACTCAATGCTCAAGTACGATCATAGTGCCCCTTAGTTGTTGCTTTATAAGAGAAGATGAAGACTAAAATAAAAATAAAAATTGCATAAAGTAAATAGAAAGGCCCTTCGTAGAGGGAAGTAGGGATTTGTAGAGGTGCCAGAGCTCAAAGCGAAAAAAGATAGAGATAAAACATTTTGGGTGGCATGCTTTTCCTGTCAACGAAAATGATCGAGTAGTTCCCAATACTTTCCATGCTAGATATATCACAGGCGGTTCCCAAACAGAAAATAAAGTGTATTCCTTTTTCCACCATACTTTCACATTCCACGGCTAGCCGTATCCACGGGTGCCGTCAATACCAACACTTTCCAAGAAATTTATTGTTTTACAACATAAAGTAAATTCATTTATCATTTCGGGATTGGGCATCCCTAATACCTTTGCCGTACTCTCATGCAATGACAAGTGAATAAACACTCATCTTGAGAATAACACATCTAGCATGGAAAAATATCAGCCACCCCCTACCGTTTCATGAGCGGTACGAGCACACAAAAAGGAAAATATATTTTGAAAATTAGAGATGGCACATACAAATTTGCTTAGAACGGCACGGAAATACCGCATATAGGTAGGTATAGTGGACTCATATGGCAAAACTGGGTTTAAGGATTTTGGATGCACAAGTAGTATTCCTACTTAGTACAAGTGAAGGCTAGCAAAAAGATTGAGAAGCATCCAACCAAAAAACAAAAAATCACATAAGCGAGCATTAAGCATAACTAAAACCGAATAATGCACCACAAATAGGATGTAATTTCATTGCATAACTATTGACTTTCGTGCTTGCATAGGGAATCACAAACCTTAACACCAATATTCTTACTAAAGCACAATTACTCACCAACATGACTCACATATCACTATCATCATATCGCAAAACTATTACAAAGAATCAAGTTTATTTTGTCCAATGATATTCATGAAAGTTTTTATTATATCCCTCTTGAATATCTATCACTTTGGGACTAGTTTCATATGTTGCTTTTGATAGCTCAAACAAATCTAAGTGAAGAACATGAGCATAAAAAAATTCATCTCTCAAAATAATATAAGTAAAGCATGAGAGAATTTCTTCAAAAATTACTAACTCTCAAATAAATCTAAGTGAAGCATGAGATAATTTCTTCAAAAAATATTAAAGCACACCATGCTCAAAAAGATATAAGTGAAGCACTAGAGCAATTCCATAGCTCCAAAAAATTAAGTGAAACACATAGAGCAATTCTAACAAATCATAGCATAATTTTGGCTCTCTCAAATAGATGTGTCCAGCAAGGATACTTGTGCCAAACTAAAAATCAAAACAAGCAAAGACTCATATAATACAAGATGCTCCAAGCAAAACTCATGATATGTGATGAGTAAAAATATAGTTCCAAGTAAAATACCGATGGTCGTTAGAAGAAAGAGGGGATGCCACTCGGGGCATCCCCAAGCTTAGTTGCTTGTTTCTCCTTGAATATTACCTTGGGGTGCCGTGGGCATCCCCAAGCTTATGCTCTTCTTACTCCTTATTCCTTCATCCATCGTGATCTCACCCAAAACTTGAAAACTTCAATCCCACAAAACTTAACAAAACCTTCATGAGATCCATTAGTATAAGAAAATCAATCTTTACTTTAAGTACTGTAGAAAACCCATTCAAATTTTGTTATTGCATTATATCTACTGTATTCTAACTTTTTCATGGCTTATACCCCCCCCCCCCCGATACAAACCATAGAGTCATCAAAATAAGCACACAATGCAAAGAAAACAGAACAGTCTGTAAAGATGCGAATTGTTCGCATACTTGTGTAACTCCAACAATTCTGGAACATTAGGAAAACAGAGGAAATTTGTATATCAATCTTGTGTAAAAAATTCAGAATTTTTTGTCGCTTCTGTAAATCTAGAAAATTATTTTGCTGGATGCAAAAGTTTCTGTTTTTCAACAAGATCAAATCAACTATCACCAAAGCTATCCCAAATTCTTTACTTGGCACAAACACTAATTAAAACATAAAAAACACAATCATAACAGAGGCATAATTGTGCAAACACTCAAGAACAGAAAGAAAAAGGCAAAAATAAATTTTATTCATTGGGTTGCCTCCCAACAAGCGCTTTTCTTTAAAGCCTCTTAGCTAGGCATTGATAATTTTGATGATGCTCGCATGAAAGACAAGAACTGAAACACAAGGAGAGCATCATAATACATGTCACAAACACATTTAAGTCTAACTCTCTTCCTATGCATAGGCATTTTATAAGCAAACAAATTATCAAGACAAGAAATATATAGCATATGCAAGGAAGAAGAAAGAAACAATAGCAATCTCAACATAACGAGAGGTAAATTAGTAACATGAAAATTTCTACAACCATATTTTCCTCTCTCATAATAATTACATGTAGGATCATAATCAAATTCAAAAATATAGCTATCATATAAAATTTTCACTTCATGATCCACATGCATAAAAGTCTTATAATCTTCCAAGATAGTGGGATTAACATCAACTAAAAGTCATGACCTCTCCGAACCCACTTTTATCAATAATTTCATAAGATTGAACACTCTCCAAATATGTGGGATTATTTTTACCTAAAGTTGACACTCTTCCAAACCCACTTTCAATACTATTGCAAACATAATTATCAATAACATATTCATCATGAGGCATAAATAAATTTTCAAAATCATAAAAAACATTATCACCCCAATCATGATCATTGCAATAAGTAGTAGACATAACAAAATAATCATCCCCAAGCTTGTAGATTTGCATATCATTAGCACAATCAAAATTCATATAATTTATAATAACATCATTGCAATCATGCTTTTGATTCAAGGAACTATCAAGTATGGGTACAATAGCAATAATTTCATGTTTATCATAAGGAACTATAGCAAGTTCATCTCCATAGGCATCATTAATATTGGCATCATGGCCATAAGAATAGCAAGCATCAAAGTCATCAAGGGGGGACATTTCAATCAAATCAACGAAATCACAATTATCTCTATAGATTCATGCATATCATTATTTTCTTCCAAAGCAACAGACATTCTCTCAATAAATTCTTTAACATAGGCATTATGAGCATAGTTTTCATAGCAATATTTAAGAATGTCAAAATTTTAAGATTTGTAGAGAGTAATATCATACTTTTCAATCAAAGAAGCAACTTCATAAGCACCCTTAAAAACAAAAAATTCTTCAATTTGTTCGATATCATAGTAACTATAAGCACCCTTTTCATAAGAAGATAAGATTTCATTATCATTAAACTCACATAGATAGGAAAGGTGTTTTTTAGGGTTCTTAGAGCAACAAGTAAAATCGCAAATTTCACAAAGATTCCAAGCATAACAAAGCAAACAATTTATTTGATTCTATAAGAGTCTCCCTTTTTGAGACAAACGGTGACGCACAAAATGAGCATGCTCATATAATGATTTTCGCTCAACTAAACTAGTTGGGGTTTCAGCACGAGCACATATGGATCGAATATGATCCAAGTAGAAAACTTTAAGTGGATCCATATTAATAAATTGTTAGCAAGCAAAGATGCAAGCAAATATTAGACACATGGCATCACAAGCAAACAAAAGATCGAACGAGAAAAAGACGAACGAAAAAAAAGAAGCGAATAAAAAGGCAAATTTTTGTGAAGTGGGGGAGATGAAAACAAGAGTGAGGGAGTCATGGACTAAGGGGTCCTCGGGGCGACGGCCCATTGAGTATGGGCCGGATTGGTGGAGCTGTATAGTGACAAGAGATCTATGAAGCCGTGGTGTGCCCCCCAAGTCAAGAAGGCGCAGGATCTCTTTAATCCCTTACTTTAATCTATCTTCGGTAACCCTAACCCTACCGGTGTCTATATAAACCGAGGGTTTTTAGTCTTTAGGGCTAGAGCTACATTCACCACCTCATCTCCTAGGGTTTAGCTCATGCTGATTTCGAGGTAGATCTACTCTGTAAACCATACTATATATCCAATACAATCAAGTAGGATGTAGGGTATTATCTCTTCGAGAGGGCCTGAACCTGGGCAAACACTGTGTTCATCGTCCCCTGTTCCCCATCGATCCTAGATCCACAGCTCGGGACCCCCTACCCCAAGGTCTGCCGGTTCTGACACCGACATTGGTCCTTTCATTGAGAGTTCCGCCGTGGGGTCTCCCAAAGGATCGATGGCTCGCCTGATCATAGGAGAAGGCATCGGATCCGGGGACTTCTTCGTCCCCGGTCAACTCTTCGCGTTTGGCAGCGTCGTGCTGCACGCCGAGCCGACTGGTCGTCTGGGTCAAATCGACACCTTCGCCCCCGGACACCGAATTCAATTCGGTAGTCTGGAATACATTGCGGACACGCGGGGCGATCTGGTTTTCATCGGATTCACCTCCCTCTCCCGCACCCTCGCCATGCCCGCTCTGGAGTCCCCTTTCGATCCGATCATTAGATCGGCCCCAAAAGCTTCGAGCCAGGAGAGCTCCACTTCGAGGGGGGGCCAGACTCCACCTCCGTCCGGACACATCATGACTGCGGAGGACCTATCCTCGACCTTCGAGGCAGAATCAGGAGGCAGAAGCCAAGAGTCAATCTCGGCCGAACCATCCCTTCACGACGTTCACCTGGCCTTGAGCCCTTACGACAAAGCGGCAGCCAACGGCCAGGGGTCGCCCCCGGCCCAAAGCAGCTCGATCTCAAACCCCGACAGGGAAGCCACAAGCAAGGACCAAAGCTCATCCTTAACCTCCAGTGATGGTCTGGACCCCTTCAAGGATCCGGCTCCACACCTCGAGCTTAGCACGACCAGTGGAAATCAAGGACCGGCCAGGGCACTGAGTGCCCCCACCCCGTTACAACGGAATTCAGCCCGGAGCCCTCAAGTTCGGTGACCCTCGCAATGTTAAACGAGGTGCTAGACCGAATTCAGGATATGACCATCCAGGAGGACCCGCCCTCCGCCTTCAATCATCAACCCTTCGAGGCGTACCATAGGGAATTTTGTGTCCCACCCACCACCCAATTGGTAGCCACTATCGACGATTTAACCGATATGCTAGACTATAATTCGGAGGATGCCGAATACATGGACGAGGAGGGCGGAGCCACGGTCAATACCGATGTTGCCCCCCCCCCCCCCCCCCCCCCCCCGCCACCGGCCGCTGGTCGGCCACATCCACCTATGATATTTACATGGTGGACACCCCCCAGGACGGCGATGGCACTCCTGATCAGGACCGAGGCAAACCCAGAGATGAGCCGCCAAAATACCGAAAACAGCGTCGTCAATCGAAACCACGTCGAAGCCATGCAAGCAACATGGACTCTACGAAGAACGACACCGTAAATAATACAGATGACCTCACCGGAGACGCAGCCAACGAACATCATCAGGATGACCCCACGGGGCAGGAGGACCCGCTCAATCTAGAAAACCCTAAGGACTCCGAGGATAGCAACTACCTCCCATTCTCTGAAGAGGATGCCAATCTCGGGGATGACGATTTCATCGTCCCCGAAGACCCTCTGGAGCAGGAACGGTTCAAACGGAGGCTTGTAGCCACCGCCCACAGCCTAAAGAAACAAAAACGCAAAATCAAAGCCGAACAGGACACCCTCAACGACCGATGGACTAAAGTCCTAGCTGTCGAAGAGGGGTATGGCCGCGAACAGCCAACCAAGAGTTATCCCAAGCGAAGGCTATTGCCGCAGTTTGACGATGAGGCCGTAGAGCCAACACGTCTGACATACACAAGCGCCGAACAGCCGGACCGCCCCTCTAGAGGGTGGGACAGAGAAGCCGACGAGGCCGAACACCCAGCCGCCCCACCTCGCCATTACGGCAAGGATCAAGCGTGGCCCACTTATGAGTATGACCTCCGCCATGACCAAGACGCTCGAGGAGGCCATACGAGGTCCATCTAAGGACCCATAGAAGACCCGCCCGCTTACCGGGAACGACACTACGATCGGCTAAACCGAAACGATAGAATCCGGGAACAGTAGCAGGCTCGGAGGGCCGAAGACCTGCGACACGATGTGGCCCGAGTTCGGGGCACTGCACACCCCCTATGCTTCATAGAGAGGGTAATGCAACACCAATTCCTGGAAGGCTTCAAGCCTGTGAACATCGAATCATACGACGGAACCACAGATCCAACCGTATGGATAGAGGATTTCCTCCTCCACATTCACATGGCGTGAGGAGATGACCTCCACGCCATTAAATATTTGCCGCTAAAGCTTAAAGGTCCAGCTCGACACTGGTTGAAAAGCCTTCCCGAAGACTTGATAGGCTGCTGGGAAGAGCTTGAGGACGCTTTTCGAGCAAACTTTCAGGGCACCTATGTCCGACCTTCGGATGCTGACGACCTAAATCGCATCACACAACAACCCGGAGAATCTGCCCGACAGTTTAGGAACCGATTCCTGACCAAGAAAAACCAGATTGTCGACTGTCCGGATGCCGAAGCCTTGGCCGCCTTCAAGCATAGTGTCAAGGATGAATGGCTCGTACGGCAGCTTGGCCAGGACAAACCAAGAACTATGGCAGCCCTTACTTCTCTCATGACCTTCTTTTGCATGGGCGAAGACAGTTGGCTCGCTCGCAAAAACACCAACCCAGACACACCCGGTACCTCCGAGGCCCGAGACGAAAATGGAAAGCCCCGACGCAGCAAGAATAAACATCGCCACAATGTCGGCGAGGGCGAGGATACGGCAGTAAATGCCAGATTCTGAAACCAGAAGTCTGGACCCCGAAAGAAAGCCCCTAAAGGCAATAGTGATGGCCCGTTCAGACTGGACACAATTCTGGATAGGCCTTGTCAGATCCACGGCACATCAGAAAAGCCCGCCAACCACTCCAACCGAAACTGTTGGGTGATCAAACAGGCCAGCAAACTCACAGCCGAAGACTCGGGCAAAAGCCCACGAAGCGAGGACGATGATGAGCCCCGCAGGCCAAATAGTGGAGGCCAGAAACCCTTCCCTTCCGATGTCAAGATGGTAAACATGATCTATGCAACCCATATACCGAAGAAGGAGAGGAAGCGAGCGCTATGAGACGTGTATTCCGTTGAGCCAGTAGCGCCGAAGTTCAATTCATGGTCAGCTTGCATGATCACGTTCGATCGCAGGGACCATCCGACCAGCATACGCCATGGAGGGTCCACAGCCTTAGTGCTTGACCCCATCATCGATGGATTCCACCTCACTAGAGTCCTCATGGACGGAGGTAGCAGCCTCAATCTGATATACGAAGATACTGTGAGGAAAATGGGGATCTATCCGTCAAGGATCAAACCCAGCAACACCACCTTTAAGGGAGTCATTCTGGGAGTGGAGGCCCGCTGCACAGGCACTGTGACACTTGAAGTAGTGTTTGGATTCCAGATAACTTCCAAAGCGAGGACTTGATCTTCAACATTGCACCTTTTCGCAGCGGCTATCACGCCCTCCTCGGCCGAACAGCGTTCGGCAAATTCAATGTCGTTCCGCATTACGCGTACCCCAAGTTGAAGATGCCTGGTCCTTCGGGCGTCATAACTATCAACGGCAACACAGAACGCTCACTTTGAACTGAAGAGCACACTGCGGCCCTAGCGGCCGAAGACCAAACCGGCCCATACAGGTCCGGATGCCGACCCGCCGTAAAGGCCGGCGATAATAGTAAACGGGTTCGAACCCGTTCCCCATCATGGGAACCCGCATGCGTTCGCCGCAAATAGGGATGCGCGCCCCACGACACACCCACATTCTTCGTGCTCCACGTGCCTCGTCAGCACAATTTCACACTCAAAATACCATGGGCAGCCGTGAGGCATATACCAACAAATCCAAAGTATATGTTCGGCTAAACCGAACTTCGGAACTACCTCGTCTTCGGACGACCCGGGGGCCAATTCCGGAAACCCCCCAAGAATAAAGCTCCATCAGCAGGATCCTCACCCCTCAAGATCTCAACGAAGGTCCCAACCCCCACCTCCCAGAAGCAAAGGCACAGACGTGCAGCAGGGCAAAGTGAAGGCTTCAACTCACGCATCAAAGCCCTGCGTAAACCTTTATTCTGTAAAACTCTTTTATTTTTAATAATGCCTTGGCAGTTCAAATTGTACGGTTAGACGACTTGAGCTTATGAGAAATAATAAAAGCACCCTTTATGGTGTTTGGATATCCGCATCTTGCGATTTTTCTATCTTCCTTCCTGATACTCCACTAGCTCTTCGAACAGCCCGACATGAAAATATACTAACTAGCCAAGAGTTCGATTTACATATCGGCTCCATATCTTCAAGTCCGGCACCGCTTTCCGCTGGGTGTTCGGCGTCTCGGATATTGCACTATATGCATCAAGTTCCGAACTATGTCTTGGGTCAATAGTTGGGTTGCCCGGCTCCTGTGCTTGCCCCTTATGTTCTGCACGTTCGGCTAAGAGGGCAAAGGGAGAACCCCTGCGATTGTACTTCTGGCTTGTCCAGTCAAGTACCTCAGGAGGAGAAAGCCGAAAACTGACCGTCATAGTAGGCGTGAACTGATCAGTGATCCGATGACGAGGTTTGACTCTAAAACTCATTGGCGATTTTGCCGTATCACACGAAGGGTTCGTCTTAACACAAACCATGTGATTGGAAAGGGCAGGCATTCGCCCCCAAGTACATTACAAAATATAGGGGGCTACTCCTTAGCCCCCACTGTCAAGCTCCTAAGGCTAAGTGAAAGTAGTAAAACCGAATAGTCCGATTGCCTAGTTTCGCTCGCGCACTACCGCCTCCGGGCACCAAGACGTTGGCTAAGGGTAATAGTGCGGGGACAAAACACCCCTCGTGATATTCACTTGGGGGCTGAAGCCGGCGACTGGTAGCTTTCAGAATAAACATACGGCCGCACAGGAGTCAAAATTAAATCATGACAATATAAAATAAGTCAGGCGGACGCGTAATAAAGCATAAGGTCCACTTTGGTACAAACTTAGTACAATCACTCAAGCATTACATCTTTCAAACACTGGCCCTCTATCGCCCGCGCGCCATTCATCACCTGTGCAAAGTACTGCTCAGGGCGGCGATGCTCTTTTCCCTTGGGCGGAGGACCAGTGGCCATGTCCATTGGATTTATCTTTGGCCAATGCACCATGGTCTTCGCAAATGCAAGCCTCGCCCCCTCAAGGCACGCTGAGTGCTTCACGGCATCAATTCGGAGCGGCGCCTCCCGCAGCTTCTGCACAAGGCCGAAGTAGGTGTCCGGAATGGGCTCGGCAAGCCACAGACTGATACAGAGATCCTTCATGGCCAGCTCGGACATCCGATGCATCTCCATCAGCTTCTTCATTTGATCGCTTAGGAGGGGAGGACGCTCAGAATCCGGAAACTTTGACCAGAAGAGCCGCTGCGTGGAGTCCTCCTCGAGAGTAGCATAGTGCTTCGCTGCGGCCGCCACATTCTTCGGAAGTTCAGCGAAGACGCCTGCGCAGTGCCAGACCCACGTCAGTAGGGCGAACCTGTTCCCTCCGAACACACTCTACAGTATTTCCTACCATTTGCAATTTGCCCGACTTGGCGGGGCTCTTCCCGGACACCTCGCGCGTCGGTCGTCGTCTCCTGGAGCTCCCTCTCCGCCTTGGATAACTGGGAGGATCGCTCCTCCTGCTCCTTCTCAAGGGCCTCCAGCTTCTTGGAGGCATCCTGGAGCTCCACCTGGACTTCAGTTACTCGAGCCTCGTGCTGCTCAGCAGCAAGCTTGGCCTTCTTAAGCCCGGCCACCACCTTCTCAGCGGCCGTTTTCTTCGCGGCCGCCTCTGCCTCGGCTTTCTTCAGGGCCTCCCTCAATCCCTCGACCTCGGCGGCAGCAGCTGCAGGATCACCATGATAAAGGATTAGCATACAGTCCGGATCATCAATATCCGGCATCAAGCAAATACACATCTTATCAAAGGGCTTACCTTGCCCCTCGTCAAGCCATTTGTTGACAAGGTCAAGCTCTTTATCGGAAAGCTTGAGCTTCTGATCCATTTCCTCTAGTGCCGCGGCGTTAGCAGCCGTGGCCACGGAAGATGCTTGCGTCGGCAAAAGAAATGTCGAGATTATTACTCGGCCTACCGAATTTGATCCTCTGCAGGCTTCTCCGAAGTCCTTGCAGAGTCTCGGGGGCTGCTATGTACACGGCCCACCTAAACTAAAGATTACAACTGCTCTATGAGAAAGGAACATTACTTGACTTACCTCAAAGCCTATCAGAAGGCCTTGGATAGCATCATTCAGTCCGGATTGGACGGACCGAACACCTTGCATGATCGCACTCATAAGAGTGCGGTGCCCATCAACGATGGCGGAGTTGTTCACCAACTCCTCAAGCGCATCTGGCCAGCCAGCTGCCGCCCGTTTGGAGGTGTTCGGCGCTGGCGTTGGCCCCCCGACCCCTTCTCCACCGGAAGGGGGAGCCTGTGCCGTCGAGGGCCTTGGGGGCTCAAAAGCAGGCGGCTGAGGGGGTCCGGATGGTCCAGACTCCCTCCCCGTGGTTGCTAGGAGGGATGCATCCCCCTGGTCTTCAATGACCGAGGCGTCGGCCTCGGCCATGGTGGCATCAACCTCCTCCCCCGTGTTCGGAGGAGGAGGGGTCTTTCGTGACACCACCTCCCCAGCTTCTTTGGGGATTGGAGGGAGTGCCGAGCGTGAGCCAATATCCGCCAGTTCGGCGGGCAGGGACGTCCCCGAAAAGGAGTCCTCGGCGGGGTGGCCACACGGAGGGTTGTAATATTAGAAAAACAATCAATCCACGTCCCGCCAGGGACTACTAAAAGGATAAAGACGTAGAAAACATCGCCATATGTAACTGGCCGCTTGGGGCTTGACCCTGGGTTCCTTTTCCGGAACCTTTTCGGACACTTCAGACTCCTTATCGGAGTCCGAGCTATCAGACAGGACCAACTTGGGCCGGCACTGTCTGTTCCGGGCCTGGGGAGGGTGAACCTCCTCGACGTCGCTGGACGCCGCCCTCTTCTTAGAATGAGAGGAGGCGCTGTCCTCCTCGTCCTCGTCCTCTTCCTATGCAGACTGGGCGGCGGTGTCTCCGGACCTGCTGTCTGGACGGGCTTTGTGACGGAGGCCCTCTCGGGCCTCCGGCACCTCCGTCTTCTTGCCCTTCTTGTCAGGCGCCTTGTAGGGCACCACGACCAGCAGCTTCTCAAGCTGCTCAAATCGGGGCCCCTCTGGTAGCGGTGCTAGGCCGTTGATCTTCTCGGCCTTGGCAAGCCAGCCCTGCAAAATCCACATAAAGAGGTTTGTATCGAATCGTGTGGTGCTAATATTCGGATATATGATGAGACAAGTGCCGCTTACCTTCCTCGGAGGGTTCGCGGCGTCGATGCCGATGTCCTCCTCCTCGACCTGCCACTCGAGCGGCTTGAATAGCAGACTCCACACTTTCCTGTGGGTCGTGCCGAAGAGGTGTTGCACGGTGGCTGGATCTTTGGGGTCATACTCCCACATTGGCTTGGCCCTCTCCTAGCAAGGGAGGAATCGGCGATGGAGCATGACCTGAATCACGTTGACCGGCTTCGCGTCGGTCTCCATGACGCTGACGACGCGCTTCTGCAGCGCCTTCAAATCGTCAGCGGATCCCCAGTCCAGGATCTTGTTGATCCATGAGGCCAGCCTGGTAGGGGGTCCGGATCTGAATGCGGGAGCTGCCGTATAGCCAGCTCCCCGTGGCTCAGTGATATAGAACCACTCTTTTTGCCACATTCTGACGGTATCAACGAAGTGGCCCTTTGGCCACTGGCCCCACGTCAGTTTACTGATCATGGCCCCGCCACAGTCCACCTGCTCGCCGCCAACTACCTTAGGATTGACATTGAATACTTTTAGCCACAGGCCGAAGTGTGGCTGGACTCGGAGGAAGGCTTCGCAGAAGATGATAAAGGACGAGATGTGGAGAAGGGAGTTGGGGGCTAGATTGTGAAAATCTAGCCCGTAGAAGAACATTAGCCCCCGCACAAAGGGGTGCAGGGGAAATCCTATCCCCCTAAGGAAATGGGGAAGAAATACGACCCTTTCACCCGGCTTGGGCGTAGAGATGATCTGGCTCTCTTCGAGGGGCCGATGAGCAACGTCGGCCGGCAAATAGCCGACCTGCTTTAGCCGCATGATGTCGTCGTTGGTGATGGTGGAGGCTTCCCACTTCCCGTTGGCACCGGATCCGGCCATGGATGAGGGAGACAAGACGGGATTTGGTGTGGAAGCAGAGAAAGGGGGCGCTGGAGCTCTGAAGGTTTGTGTGAGCGGAATGTGGAGGAAGGCGTGGGGTGTTGACTGTTGTAGCTCCCCCTTTATAGGCTGTTGATAGGCTAGGAGTTCCTTTTCCCATGCCATTGGCTTCTCCACTTCCCGATATACCTGCGACGTTATGTGTGGGGAGGGGAATCGAAATCATTAACCATATCCCCTGAAAGGTGGGACACGATCTCCGCTTTGAGGGGACATGCCAAACATGACGTCGGCCTCGAGCCACGCTTTGAGAAATAGTAACTGCCCGGTGTTATGGCCAGACGTGACTCTTCATTGAAGGAGAAAAAGTTGTCAGATGAAGGCACTATTTACACTTGAGCAGTTTTTTTCATTGCCTTCGTCGTTAAGTATGACTGCCATTTCAGATTCCGGATATCACTAGTTTCCGAACATGGGCAAGACGTATTGAAGAACTCGCCTCGCAAGCCGAACACTGATTGGGTGAGCGGATGCCGGATACAAGCCTTGGTGTTGGAGGCAAGTTCGGGGGCTACTGAGGGAGTCATGGACTAAGGGGTCCTCGGGGCGATGGCTCATTGAGTATGGGCCGGATTGGTGGAGCCGTATAGTGACAGGAGATCTATGAAGCCGTGGTGTGCCCCCCAAGTCAAGAAGGCGCAGGATCTCTTTAATCCCTTACTGTAATCTATATTCGGTAACCCTAACCCTATCGGTGTCTATATAAACCGAGGGTTTTTAGTCTTTAGGGCTAGAGCTACATTGACCACCTCATCTCCTAGGGTTTAGCTCATGCTGATCTCGAGGTAGATCTACTCTGTAAACCATACTATATATCCAATACAATCAAGCAGGACGTAGGGTATTACCTCTTCGAGAGGGCCTGAACCTGGGTAAACACTGTGTTCATCGTCCCCTGTTCCCCATCGATCCTAGATCCACAGCTTGGGACCCCCTACCTCGAGGTCTGCCGGTTTTGACACCGACAAAGAGGCAAATGGCAAATAATGTAAATTGCAAGGAGATGAGATTTGTGATTAGGAACCTGATAGATGTTGATGATGTCTCCCCGGCAACGACGCCAGAAATCCTTTCTTGATGGCTCGTATCCGCGTTAGTATTTCCCCAAAGAGAAAGGGATAATGCAGTACAACTTCGGTAGGTATTTCCCTCAGTTATGAAACCAAGGTTATCGAACCAAGCAACACTATGTTAACGGTGCCTGCACACAAAGAACAAATACTTGCAACCCGACGCGTAAGAGGGGTTGTCAATGCCTCTCGGGTAAAAGAGAGAATGGTTTGTATGATTTTGGATAAATAGATCTCACAATAAAAAAAAAGAAAAAGTGCATCAAGGTATTTTTGGGTTTTTAGAATAATAGATCTGAAAACAAAAGCAAATAAAAATAGATCTCAAAGCAAATATGATAAAGAATAGACCCGAGGGCCGTAGATTTCACTAGTGGCTTCTCTCGAGAAAAATAGCATACGACGGGTAAACAAATTACTGTTGGGCAATTGATAGAACTTCAAATAATTATGACGATATCTAGGCAATGATCATTATATGGGCATCATGTCCAAGATTAGTAGACCGACTCCTGCCTGCATCTACTACTATTACTCCACACATCGACCGCTATCCAGCATGCATCTAGTGTATTAAGTTCATGAACAAACAGAGTAATGCAATAAGAACGATGACATGATGTAGACAAGATCTATTCATGTAGGAATAGATCCCATCTTGTTATCCTTAATAGCAACGATCAATACGTGTCTTGCTGACCCTTCTGTCACTGGAAAAGAACACCGCACGACCGAACCCATCAGAAAGCACCTCTTCCCGTGGCAAGAAAAATCGATCTAGTTGGCCTAACTAAACCAAAGATTCGAAGAATAAATACGAGGCTATAAGTAATCATGCATATAAGAGATCAAAGAAACTCAAATAACTTTCATGGATAAATAGATCTGATCATAAACTCAAAGTTCATCGGATCCCAACAAACACACCGCAAAAAGAGTTACATCAAATAGATCTCCAACACACCATTGTATTGAGAATCAAGAGAGAGAGAGAGGAAGCCATCTAGCTACTAACTACGGACCCGTTGGTCTACAATGAACTACGCACGCATCATCAAAGAGGCACCAATGAGGATGATGAACCCCTTCGTGATGGTGTCTAGATTGGATCTGGTGATTCTGGAACTTCCGGTGGCTGGAATTGTGTTTCGTCGACTCCCCTAGGGTTTTTAGATTTTTGGGGTATTTATAGAGCAAAGAGGCAGTGCAGGAGGCGGCCAAGGTGGGTTGTGCTCCCCTCGGAGCCCCCCTCTGGTACTTCTTTGGCCCAACAGGTGTCTTCTGGTCCATAAAAAATCTCCAAAAAGTTTCGCTGCGTTTGGACTCCGTTTGGTATTGATTTTCTGTGAAGTAAAAAACAAGCAAAAAACAGCAACTGGCACTAGGCACTATGTCAATAGGTTAGTCCCAAAAAATGATATAAAGTTGCTATAAAATGATTGTAAAACATCCAAGAATGATAATATAACATCTTGGAACAAGCAAAAATTATAGATACGTTGGAGACGTATCACTGGACAAGTTTGTCGCGGGTTGCATTATTGCAAAACTCCCTCCTGGATGGAGGAACTTTGCTACTACTCTCAAGCACTTGAGACGTGAATTCTCTGTTGAGGATGTCATCGGCCATCTAAGTGTTGAGCAGAACTCAAGAGCAAAGGGCTCACACGTGAAAGGGGTAGAGGGTTCTTCTAGTGCCAATGTGGTGCAGAAGAATTTCCACAAGTTCAAGGGAAAGAACTCTGTCCAGCAGAATACTACCTTTAAGAAGAAGGGTAAGAAGAAAGACAAAAGGAGAGATGACTGCTTTACTTGTGGTTTAGAGGAACATTGGGCAAACAAGTGCCCAAACAAGTACAAGAAGCCGGGATAGGACTCCAAGTCTGCCAATGTCACTCTGACCAACAATGATGGGGCATATGGGTATGGTAATCTGTTTACCGTACTTTCAGTTTGTCAGTCCACCGATTGGTGGGTTGACACTGGGGCCAATATTCATGTGTGTGCTGATGTGTCTTTTTTTTCTTCTTACCAGGTCGCACGAGATTGTTCCGTCCTGATGGGGAATGGCTCGCATGCTTCTGTTCATGGTGTTGGCATGGTAGATCTGAAGTTTACTTCAGGAAAGATCATGCAACTGAAGAACATGCAGCATGTCCCCGCCATCAAGAAGAATCTCGTTAGTGGCTGCCTTCTATGTAAAGAAGGGTTTAAGTTAGTATTTGAGTCCAACAAAGTAGTTGTATCTCGGTATGGACTATTTGTTGGAAAAGGATATGATTGTGGTGGTTCATTCCGCCTTTCCCTGGAGGATTTCTGTAATAAAGTCGTGAACCAAATTCATTCTAATGTGAATGAATCTGAGGTTTGGCATTCACGTCTTTGTCACCTAAATTTTGGTTGTATGACGCGGCTAGGTAAGATGGATCTAATTCCGAGTTTCACTTTAGCCAAAGGCTCTAAGTGCCATGCGTGTGTGCAAGCAAAACAACCTCGTAAGCCTCACAAGCCTGCGAAGGAGAGACACCTGGCACCACTAGAGCTCATACATTCAGATCTCTGTGAGATGAATGGTGTGTTGACTAAAGGTGGAAAGAAATACTTCATGACTTTGATTGATGATTCCACTAGATTTTGTCATGTGTATTTGTTAAATACAAAGGATGAGGCTCTACACCACTTTAAAATCTATAAGGCTGAAGTTGAGAACCAACTTGAGAAGAAAATAAAATGAGTCCGGTCTGATCATGGTGGAGAGTACTTTTCTAGAGAGTTTGATTTATTCTGTGCGGAACATGGTATTATTCATGAGAGGATGCCTCCCTATTCACCCCAGTCAAACGGGGTTGCCGAACGGAAAAACCATACTCTAACAGATTTGGTTAACGCCATGCTAGATACATTAGGTTTATCCAAGGCATGGTGGGGGGATGTCATATTGACATCATGTCATGTCCTGAATAAAGTCCTCGCAAAGGATAATGAGACTACTCCCTATGAGCAATGGGAAAAGAAAAGAACTACACTCTCTTACTTGAGCACTTGGGGTTGTTTGGCGAAAGTCAATGTGCCGATCCCCAAAAAGCGTAAGCTTGGACCAAAGACCGTGGACTGCGTTAATTTGGGCTACGCTAAGAATAGCGTTGGCTATAGATTTCTAGTAGTGAAATCCGAGGTACCTGACCAGAAGGTCGGTACAATTATAGTCTAAGGATGCTACATTCTTTGAGGATATTTTTCCCATGAGAGATATGCAAAGCACTTCTAGACTGGAATCTGATGAGATTCACTACTGCAGGATGCTGCTAACGCGACACTACAATCAAAGACCCTTCGACGAAACTGTGTGCGATGCATTAGTCGCAAACGGTGATGTAAAAAACTATCAAAAAAGATGCAAAACATTTGCGATGGTGGATACATCAAGCACGGTTCAGATTTTAGATGCGTGTGCGATGCGGGGCATACGGTTGATCCATACGAACTGTTTGCGATGAGACAGAACAACAGAAACGGGCAGCCAGATCAAGGTGTGTGCGATATACGACATACAGTTCACCCCGATAAACTATTTGTGATGAGGCGGAACAATAGAAACGGGCAGCCAGATGAACGTGTGTGCGATATATGGCATACAGTTCACTCGGATGAACTGTTTGTGATTAGGCAACACAAAAGAAACGGTCAGCCCGATGAATGTGTGTGTGATATACGGCATACAGTTCACTCGAATGAACTGTTTGCGTTGAGCCAAGAGAATAGAAACGGTTCAACTTAACAAGATGTGTGTGATACGCGACAAACAAGTCTGCAATCGGAAATGTGTGGGAAGACCGATAACAACACTGACGATTCATGTTAACAAGCCATGTGTGTTGTGAGCAAATGATTGTTGGTATACAATTATGAGTGATTGATGAAAACATCACCGACGGGTTCCATTGTTTAGTCCGTATGCGATGTGATTTGCTCTGTCCGCACAACATCTATGCTCTGTCTACAGAGCATCAACATATATACTTAAAAATACAGCATTGCATAACCAAATTAAGCATAGAATTACACAAGTGACTACACACATAACATTTCCACACACACCAAAGTAAGCAATTACATGCATACTAAACTAGGAGAAATGAGGATCTAATCATCTACTTCTTGTTGCGACGACGCTTGCCATTGCTTTGCTTCCGGCTGGATCCCTGGCCGTTCTGGGGAAGGAGGCACTTCCTCATGTCAACGATCTGCCTATACATCTCGTAGCTTGTGTACACCTCCTTGGCCGCGTACACGACATGAGCTTTGTCGAGTTTCTCCATCTAGGCCGAGTGTCAGGCACGCTTGTCCTTGTTGCAGGAATCCTTCATGCCTCTGTAGTAGGGGTCGATGATGGCCTCGGCGAGGTGAACCAGTGAGTCCTTCTCATGCTCGTTGCTGCCCCAGATCTTGTATTGGCCCTGGATGTCGACAAGATTCTGGTAGGCGATTCCCGAACCCTTGAGCACCTTTACATCGTTGGTGATGTCCACCGTAGCGAACATGTAGTGAGGGCTGTTGACAAACCTGGCGAAACACTCACAAGGCCTTGTGGCTAGGCAGTAGT
Organism: Thinopyrum elongatum; assembly: GCA_011799875.1. Taxonomy (NCBI): domain Eukaryota; kingdom Viridiplantae; phylum Streptophyta; class Magnoliopsida; order Poales; family Poaceae; genus Thinopyrum; species Thinopyrum elongatum. The sequence continues at coordinate 369,688,144 of CM022298.1, read as the reverse complement.
GGTAGACGAGGACGTGATTGCGCACGCACATCTGGGCAACGGCTACCTTGGGACGAGAACTGGCATGAGCGCGGGTGTACTCGAGGTCGAACCCGACCACCTTGTACTTGTCCTCAGCAAGAAACAGTTCCATGATGTGGATGGAGTGCTCCACCCAGACCGGGTTGTTGGTGTACACCATCGAGAGCTCCGTGAACCTTCTGTGGGTGTCCACCAGGGCATGCATGCTGAACTGTTGCTCGTCGTTGGCAGCCGCTCGGAGCGCCATTGGAGCCGCGCAGGATACCCTCTAAGAATTTGTCGTGGTGGGTGTGATTCTTGTAATAGTGGGGCGCGATCGAAAGGTTGAAGAGAAACAAGGGTTAAATAGCCGCTGTAATAAATGGGGGCCGGCCAGCCTGTAATCGTCACGTCTTGTCATCGCGTTCATAGCGGAGGATTCCAGTGCACGCTTGAGAACACCGCACGCGTTTCGTTTTACCACGCGTGGGCTCGAAGAGGCGCCAAATGTATCGTTGGTGAGCCTGTTCCCGCGCAACCGCGCAAACTTCCCGCCCGGCTAGTTTGGCCACGCGTCGGCTAGAAGAGGGACAAATCATGGGCGTTTATTGGCAAAAAGCTTTGTAAAAACGAAGTGTGTGGAATGACTTCGGTCATAAGCTTACCCGTGGGTGATGAGGTCAAAGTTACACAGAAGGGTGATGATGGACACTCGAGTACGATAATTAATTCTGCGCTCTACAGGGCACACAGTTGAAGAAACCAACTGTGTGCAATAATGTCGAAGATCGCAGTCAAGTTAGCTATACAGATCATGTGCTATGAGATCGACAAGGTAAACACATTTGAGAATGGTTAATAAAATCTAAGTCCATTGCATATTAAGGTCAAAATAGTGCTACCAATATACGAGTCTCATACGATGCCATTTCAACGTTGTACCACAAAAGCTCGAAATATTACAAGGTTCAAATTCCAGAGTTATATGGCTCAAATTCGAAGATTACAAGGTTCATCATCAAAAGTCCTTGTCACCGTTTGGGAGGCAGACGGTGACGAGCTTGAGGTGCTTCAGTCGTGGTAGAATAAGAGCGGGCGCGTCATTAGGGGGAATGGCAGTTCATGAACTTGGTGACGTGCAGCGTGGGCATGAGGCAGAGCGCGGACGCTGGCAGCGAGTGCATATGCCCATCATCAAAAGTGAGCTCCTCGAGCTGATCTAGGGCGGGGGATCGGAACCACTCGTCAAGCTTGGCTCGGTCCTTGCCGTTGAAGCGGAACTTGCCCATGTTAAGGCCTCTGGTTGGGCCATGGTGACTGCCGAGGATCTGGTAGAACGCATCCAAGCTTTTGCGATAGCCATGGAAGAGCTCGTGGGTGTCGATGAGGTCGAGAGGGGTGGAGTGCCATAGGGGGCGCCACCACTGGGAAAGGACGGTTTTTCGCGCCCCATATTTGATTGGGAGGAGAGAGATGATGACTATCAACATATCATCGGGGAGGCTGCTGATGAAGTCTAGGCCTGCTGGAGTCGCTTGCGGTTCTTGCTTGACCCGCCTCCGCTTGTTGGCAGCCCCGTTCTCCACCTCCGGAGTCTCCTCGTCAGCGGCGCTTTCTGATAGAAGTGGGAGTACAGAGAATATTTAGTTAAAACAGGGCAATAGAAAAGTGTATTGGTATCTAGAAGTTAGTAGGTAGGAATAGAGTAAGAAAATGGAATAACAGTTGGTTGCTTAAATACGTTTCCTCAAAAAAATTGGTTGCTTAAATACTACACAATTCCTTTGATATTGCTGGGTAAGTCAACATGCAGATACTTGAAAAGAACACTTTCTTCGAACAAAGTCTGGACAGATGATATCGTCGGGGAAGTTAGCATATATCTCATAACCAGGCTCTTTTATGTGCAGTGCAATTTTAGTGCCAGCTTTCAGTACATAAAACTTAGAAATTTTTGTCCAAAGGCCTGTGGCAAAATAGGAGTGACCACATTCATCAAGTCTTACAGAAGCAACGATGGTAAATCCATGGTTTGTGCTCAGTATGACATCCCTATAGTCTTGATTTATGTAAAGGGCAAGATTGTGTACTACAGATTCTGTTGCATAGCAAGGGACGCGCTGCAGAAAATTGTAGGATTGTTAAAGAATATGGTAACATGCAAATATGGGCGAAATTGAAAGAACTGTACAGCAGTTGAAATCAAAGGACAAAAATCTATAATTAAACAGATAGGGTAACCATGATGTCATGAAAATATGAGAGTAATCGAAAGAACAATACATCATTAATTTGCCTAATATAGAAAGAAGAGGAAAAAAATCTCCTTTGACGTATATGCTGCATGTGGCACCTTTTATCCAAATGCAGCAATATATAGTATATGTTCAGGAAAGTAAGCCATGCCAACCGATTTAGGGTGAGATTGAACATACCGCACGCATCCTCAACTCATCTGGTACGGTAAGATGGAACTCCACGGATGTCTGGCCGAGGCTGCAAAGTCCTGATGTGTCCGCGCACTGTACACTCTATGAATGAAAGAAAATCCTCAAATCAGCTCGAATAAAAATGAATTCACGGTGATTTCGGCCAGGGCATTAAAGGAGGCAGATGAACTGGGATAAGAGATGAGATAATATCTCATTAAATTAGTTACCTTGTTGTCCATGAGAAAAAACCCTCAATACGGCGGATTCCCCAATCGGGTGGAGCTGGGTCGACCGCGAGCAGCGTCGAGAAAGTCGATGGCGATAGGCGGCGGCAAGCGGAAGTGGCGAAATGCGGTGGGGTTTGCCGGCAGCCTGGCGGCGGCGACAGGCGTCGAGCTAAGTGGTTGCCGCAGCAATAGGCGGTGCCATGCAGAGTCGCGGAGGAGCTTGCGCAGGTGTGAATGGGGGCCGGAGGGGGTGGCGGGCGGGGTGAGGGTTTTTGTGACGTGGGGATGGTGAGGGTTTTCTTTTTTCTTTTTTGAATTGGGTGATGAGGGTTTTCTGTCCCACAAAGAGTTTCGGAGGCAACGGTTTGCAAGAGCCAACAGTGTGTGATTGACGTAACAGGAAAAATGAAAGTCATTGCACACGGTTCCTATTTTGGGAACCGTGTGTGATTGACGTACTACCTCCGTCCTGGTTTATTGGTCCCCTTTGTAATTTGTGCCAAATTTTGACCAAATATTTAACTAAAAAATGTTTATGCATGTCACCAAACATTATATCATTGAACACTATGTTCAAATACGCATCCAACGATATAATTTTTGCTGACATGCACTAACATTTTGTCAGTTAAATCTTTGGTCAAAATTTAACACAAATTACAAAGGGGGCCAATAAACCAGGACCGAGGTAGATTCTATCAACCGAACTGATTGCATCCATATCCCATATTTATACATAAGTAAACATAGATTAAACATACTCAGACATAGATAATAAGCGTACACAAGCATAGTTCAACCATAAGTATATAGTTCAACCGCCATTAAGCATACTCAAGCGCATTTATAATTAAGACACTACATAGCCATACATAGTTCGATCCCACATCTCATCTCATCTGCCGGCATGATCCTGAAGCTTCTTCAGGTACTCGGCGTATGCGGCGTGCGCCACCCTGCGAGAATACTTCTACTTGAAGGAGCCAACGGCTTGTCCTCTTGCATGCGCCAGAACACTTTGATACGCGTGATGAAGCTTTTGGTTGCAAAATGGGCATTGATAGCCCCTGTTCCAGGTCCTAATACGCTTGTTATGCATTCCCGCATAAAGCTCCCTGAGGATTTGCCTCTTGTACCTCCTCTCGCCATCTTCATCCTCGCTGTCGACATCGTCAGATAGCACCTATACATATAGTAAAAAAAATGTGGCGTCAAATTTGGAATACAAACTAATCTCTAGCGAACATTTGGCAGTTGCCAAATTTTGGCATCAAATCAATGTTTACATGCCGTAAAGTAGGATTAGGAATTTATGGCTATTTTTTTAGACATATCCAGAGATTATGGTTCGATTTTTAAGCACAATCGTCTATGTACAGACCAATCTTGAAGAAAGTATTGGCACAAACATATATGTAGGTCATTCAAAATCAATTGTCAAGACCTGGCTAGGAATTATTAGCACGAACACTAACCCTAGTAAGATTATTAGCAGAAATCATTTGCGCAGATGAAACAACTAATCACTTATCACTTGTACCATTCAAACAATCAATACACTACACGGATCTAACGAAACTTACTCATATTTCATGGATTGGGAGAACATAACCATAGGATTTCTATTCCAAAAAGGGGGAGGCAGGACGCAGGAGTAACCAGAGAAACCCTTGGATGTATTTGACACATAAATGTGTATATATGACTAACCGGTTCTTCGTCGTCGTCGGAGTCATCGCCCGAGTCGTCACCGGAGTCGGTGTGGACCTCCGGCTCCGGCTGTGGAACTACGACGCCGTCGACGATGTCAGGGTGCAGCGATACCTCGCCGGTGGCGACGGCAACCTCTGCTCCATCTCCATGCCGTGCTCCGGTGCTTCAGCAGCCCCGGCGTCGCCACTCCCTTCGATGGGGCGCTTCAGCGGCATCCTCATACACTGACCGCTTTGAGGACTGAGAGCGGCGTCGAGGATGCAAGCGGAGAGAGAGGATTGTGTGTGTGGCGAGGATGGGGGGTGTGGCCGCTCGGGCGCGCCATTAATATGGTGTAGTGGGAGAGAGGCGGGAGGCGGTCAAACCGCTGGCTCGCCTCCCGGTGAGCCTACGCACCGGACTGCTGGCATGCCTACCGTCATTTCACACAGCTACTCGCACACCTCCCAATGACACTGCGCAGCGAGCACGCCTCTCGTCAATTCACACACCTGCATGCATGCCTCCTGGTCTGCCTGCGCGACGGACTACTCGCATGCGTCCCGTCAACTCACGCCTGCTCGCACGGCACACGGGTCGCGTGGCGGCACGTATATTGTTTATCTATTTTGATGATTAATGCTGCCGCTTTATTGCTTAACCGAAGCATGGCACGTATCCATTGTTGGTCTAACGCCCACGGTTCGAATAAATAATCCGTTTGCGATATTGGTTCCCAATTATTAATAATCTCCCGTTTGTAAGAAGATAAATATTACATCAAAACTTGTCTCAAATTTGACAAAAAAAGTACAATGCCACTGTGTATTGGTGTCCATATGACAACATGATAAGTTTCATGAATTTCAAATAAGTTTTGGATGTACTAGATTTTAAAAATCAAGATTCTCAATGTTTGAAATTTCTTGCACGGGGAGTAAACATGCACCCAGTGAGACACATGTATTTTTCCAATCCATTTATGTGCACTGTCACGTGTGCATGTAGCTCAAATTTGATTTTTGCACATTATACCCCTAAAAAATCAATCAATGTACTAAAACATCTTAATGATCTCTGTTTTTTTTTTCAAAATTAAAATGTCCCTCCTTTGGTAACATATGTTCACCGCGGGAAAATTTAACATGCATCGTAGTTGCGGTAGATGCGCGGTGTGTGTGTGTGTGCGTCTGGGGGGTGGCTAGCAGTACACTACAAGTCATGAGCCACTGTGTGGGTTGGCCGTTTTGTGAGGCAGGTGCCACATCAGAGTCATGAATTCGTTATTTAAAACATTACACGACCCTTTCATACATACATGTTTTGGCCACATGCAGTCGGTGGTTGTCCTACACGACACTCACTCGCGTGTGACGCTTTCTGTGGGCCCGTGAGGTCATCATCCATCACTTTGACCAACAGCCGGCAGAGAGGTTAATTTGACCAGCAAGGTAGAATCTTTTTTGTTTGTGTTATGGTGGGAGTATATAGTACGTGTCGAAGAGGTGGGAGGGGACTAGCATATATACTACGTACGCGTCCGTGGACACATACACCTCATTCAGTGTCGGGACTTTTTGGTTTCCGAGGCACGTGCCACATCAAAGTTGTGCATTAGCTATTCAAGCATCACACAACACCTCTTTGGGCCACATGCATGCAGGCGGTGGTTATCCTAGGACACTCACATGCGACGCTTCCATCTGTGGGCCCGCGAGGTCATCGTCGATGCATGCATCACTTTGACCTACATTGGGAGAGGTTAATTAATTTCACCATCAAGGAGGATTCTTTTTGGGTTGTATTACGGTAGGAGCATATAGTATGCGTCGAAGAGGGGGAAGGGGACCAGCATATGTAGTATGGTTCATGAACCTCGCTCTGTGTGGGGACTTTACGGTTTTCGAGGCATGTGCCACATCAAAGTTGTGCATTTTGGGTATTCAGCATATGTTTGGCCCACACGCAAACCGATGGTGGTTGTCCTCTGGCACCCACTCACGCGGTTATCAGCCATATCGATGCTTTCCATCTGTGGGCCCGCTTGGTCCATCACTACTTTGCTTGACAATGAGAGAGGTTAATTTGACCTAGAAGGGGATTATTTTTTTGTTTGTATTACGGTATATAGGTCATGCTCTGGGATGACATGACACAATTTGAGCACACATGCATGTGTATGCATGAATCCCTCCCATCGAGTCAAAGTGGCCATTACCACGACACGTCATGAACCGATCTCGCTCTGTGTGGGGACTGTATGATTTTTGACGCACGCGCCACATCAATGTTGTGAATGGTATTCAAACATGCATGCACGCATCACCTCCATACATACATATGCATGTAGTGGTTGTCTTTGAACGGTACACTCCCTCGCGTGGTTATCGGCGACAAGCCTATATATTCATGGGCCCGCGTGGACATCCACAATCACTTTGACCGACAACAAGATAGGTTACCATGGTGGATTCTTCCTTTGGTTCGTGTTATCATAGTAGGTCATGGTGAGATTCATACCTAATTAAGTTTGAGCGCATACTATGCATGCATGCATGAATCCCCATCATCGGCTCGAAGTGTGGTGTGACATACATATGCATCGTCAACTAACCCTCGCTCCGTGTGGGGATTTCTGGTTCCAAAGCACGGTGCCACATCAAAGTTGTTCCATTGTGTATTCAAACATCAACACCTCCATACATATGTTTGGGCCACACGCAGGCAGTGGTTGTCTTCGGGGACTAGCTATTTGCATGATTATTGGCGAGCTAGCCCATCTCTGGGGTCGCATGGACGGCCATCACGTTAACCAACAACAAGAGAGAGGTTGTACGACCAAGGTGGATTATTCCTGGTCCGTTTTATGATACATCTTGGTGAGATGCCCTCTCCCGCCGACTGAAAAAGTGTGTGTGTGTGTGTGTGTGTGTGTGTGTGTGTGTGTGTGTGTGTGATGGGGGGGGACTGCTACTTCGCACTTTTCTAGGTGAACCTCCATGGGGCGGGCATGCGTTCATAGCTTAGGATTCCCCTCCTGCCGACACGAGGGGGGGCAAGCAATACCATGCGCTTTGCGAGATAGGTGCCACATCGAAGTTGCATTTGGTATTTGAACATCAAACCACCCTTTTCATACATATATTTGGTCCACATGCAAGTGTGTTCGTGTTCTGACCCTTTCCCGCGTCATTTTCGCCAAATTTATGAACATTAGACAAGTCAGATGACGCAACACACACGGTTCACTCACACTAATCGTGTGTCACGCCGGTGCCCCTGTCACGCACATCAGCACATCACACTGGGCTCCACGAGGCTTCCCCTCTCAAAAATAACTACCCACCTGCAGGTTTTTTCTGTTTGATAACACACGGTTATTATATTTCGACCGTGTGTGATGTTTGTTGTTCCCGCTCCCGCCTGCATCCCTCAAAAATATCTGCCCGTCTCGAGGATTTTTCTGTTTCATAACACACAGTTATTATTTCCAGACCGTATGCGATGCACTATCATCCAAATTTTTAATAGCTCCGGCATTTCACTCCCGCGTAGTAAAATTTTCAGTAGCCGCGTCATTTCCTCAAACACCCCCCTCCACACACACACACACACCCCAAAACCTCCTCGGGCGCTTGCGTGCCCACACACACACACACACCCCACCACAACCCCTCCCTCGCTCGAAACCCTAGCAACGTCGCCGCCGCCGCCGCATGGCCTCCATTGTGAACATCTGCCATTTTGCCCGTGCAGCTTACCCACCGATCTCCATACCCAGGCCGCCCTGAGTTTCTTAGATGACGCCTACCAAATGCCCCGTTTCCCACAGATCCCCATCCCCATCCCCCACTCTAGATCGTCGCAGCCTAAGCCCGGCTATGCTTCCCGTGGAGCTCGAGGAGCGACTGGCCCAAAAGAGGTGTATCACGTCCTCTTCGCCCGACGTCGCCGAGGTGGCCGCTGAGGAAGCTGACGACCATTACTGGACGCAGACACTCAATCAGTGGGCTAGAGTATGCGGGTATGTCGCGGACGCCGGCTACGACATCGAGGTCGTCGACAGCGACGGCCTGACGCGGGCTATGTCATAGGCTAAATGGCCCATCCCCAACCGCTTGGGTTCAACTGCCGTCGATCTCATCCATGGCCCCGCCGCAGATCTCCTCTGGCTCGCTGTCAAGAATTTGCCATCCTACATCGCCATCGAGCCCCTTTTGTCATTTCTGAAGGACATGTTCTGCGATGCTGGCTTGGGATCCACAACTTCCAAGTCAGACCTCATCGACAGCGACCACGAGGAGGGCACCCTCTCCGGCTCTTCCAAGGGGAAAGAGCCCATCTGCTATTCCAAGGGGAAAGAGCCTGTCTGCGACATCAGGGAGGGCACCCTACAGCCGTGCTCTTCCAAGAGGAAGGAGCCCATCTGCGACAACATGGAGAGCACCCAGGGTCTGTGCTCTTCCCACGGGAACGAGCCCATGTGTGACAAGTGAGGAAACCCATGATTTGTTTTGCCGTGCCTCTTCACAGGGGGGAACCCATGATTTGTTTTGTCGAGTCCCTTTTGTAGTGTAGTGAGAATATGTCCAGTTTTAATTGCTATATTTGGTTGTTTGCAGTATGCCTTGTTTATTTCAGTTGTTCACAATGTGATGCTCTATATGTGCAACTATTTACTGCGTAGTACATTTTCATCAATACCAGTTTTAAACATACCGATAGAAATGCATATATTTGCTTGCTGTTAAGCCTGTTATAGCTAGCATATGCATCGTTTAAAGTTTTTTTGTTGTTCGGTTGTTTGTAGTTAGCATATGTCCAGTTTCAAATGCTATCTTTGGTTGTTCTTAGTATGCCTTGTTTATTCCAGTTATTCACAACCTGATGTTCTATATGTGCAAGTATGAACTATGCAGTTCAATTTCATCAATACCAGTTTCAACAATACCACTATGAATGACTACATTTGGTTGCTGCATGTTGTAGTTAACATGCCTTTCCATTTTTATTTAACAATAACCAGTGTACTTAGACCGGCACAATACCAGTTTGAATGACTATGTTTGCTTGTTGTTAAATGTTAGGCCTGTTGCAGTTAACACACCTTTCCACTTGTTTTTCTTAACTAGCGTGCTTAAACCTACACACTGAAGCTATCTTTTGGAGATTATTTTGTCTGCCATGGATATATTTGGTTGATGTTTAGCCTATTGTGCTTAACAGGCCTCTTGATATACTTACACAAGACAATTTTGGGAATGTCTGCTGTTTTCCATCGAGGTTAGTTTCATCCCATGGCTTATATATACTCACTGTTCAGGATATCGGTAGCTGGTACCATATAGGTCGGGGGCTCGTAAGGGACTAATCGGTGAATCGGACTTTTAACTGCATATATCTGTAACCCATGTATCGTTAGATTAACTAGGGCCATATGTAATATATCTGAGGCTACATAGCAACATGCACTGTACTGAATGTCTAAATATGCAATCCTAGGCTACATAGCAACAAGGAAGAGTGTTACCTTAATGTTCTGATGATGTCTAGATATACGTAGAAGAGCAGCAGCAATAACAACAACGACACGGCAGCAGTTAATCAGCCGATAATTTGTAAAAATTTGATAAACTCCCTTCGGCCCATAATATAAGATGTTAATTCATCCAATATGTGAGTATATTGGATATTATAAGATATTATATAATGGGACGGAGGGAGTGTTGTACTACATTATTGTGCAATTGTTGTTTAGCTTCTAATATTAACTTGGTGCTTTTAGGTACATATGTCATTGGTAAAGATCCGTGCTTCGACCCTTTCTGCGTATGGGGCAATGAGATATTGATGAACCAGTATCAAGTGAGGAAGCTGATAAAGATTGTTAGTAAAATGGGTCAAAAGATGGCAATTAAACTATTTGTTTACACTTTATTCAAGACAACAACGAACTGCAGGATGGTAAGTAAGAACTCTGCAGCCTTCTTTTTACTGCCCATAATGAGTTGTGTTAGATGACAATGTCTGAATCTTTTTCCTTTGCAGTGGTTCCCAAAGCAGTTTACTCAAGATTACCTCTCAAACTACATGATTGGTGGGCATGCAAAGGTTAAAGTATTTCTACCAGAACACGATGATTATCTAGATGTTTTCATGAAGACAGTGAAGGATGGGCGGTCGGCCATCACAACGGGTTGGACTAGAGTCATGCGTGCCTTCTGCATGGAGGAGGGCACAATATGGGCATTCCACTTCACCTTGTTCAGCAACCAGAATGTATTTCGCCTCTTTCTTTACCGTCTTTAATAGTACAAGTATACAATTATGGTTCATCATTCTTTATTTGGTGCTTATGTAATTCTTGAACATATGTACCTGTGAATCGAATAATGCATTGGTTGTTTGAACCTACTGGATATGAATAAAGCTATAGCATACTTTCAAATTCAAATCCAGTACAGTTTGAAATAGCAGCAATTAAATTACAGTGAAATTATGCTCTGCAGGTCATTACGGCGACACGGTCGGTAAAACACAAACGTTTGTGATACACACCATAATCCGACACGGTTCACAGAGAGGAAGCGAGCATGCACACAGTTGCCGTTTGCAAACCGTGTGTGATGTCAGACAATATCACAAATGGTGCGGGCAAACTAAATGTTTGTGATAGTTGCCTTATCGTACACGATTCACAACCATGAACTGTTTCTGATGTGGTACGCATCATAAACGTTGCATCACAGAATAGCGTGTGCGATAGTTATCATGTACGACGATGTTACGACGGTCCGACGTTTTGTAATCCTATCCGACACTCGTACCATGATTCGCTAATCTTCTTAATTAGTTATCGCATACGGTTCGGGAAAAGTGAATGTGTGTGATTGTATGCTTATCATACACGTTCTATAATCGTGAACCGTTTGTGATGGGCCGCGCATCATAAACGTAGCACCATAGAATACTGACTGCGATGGCAATGCGAGCACAAACGAGTAGCAAGGATGAAGCGTTTGGGATAGTCGAGATATCAGAAACAATTTTATAGGGACAACTGTATGCATCAAGGCTCCCTATCCCCGACGGTTTCTGGATCATGTGGGAAGGACCCCCGTATCACACACACACTCACTTGGCGACGGTTCAAAACACCATCGCGGAAAGGGGTTAAAAACTGTTTGTATAGCACCTCGCTGTACCAGTGACTCCTAAACCTGCCATTCCGATGGAATATTATGAACACAAAAGTGATGAAAGTTCCACGGAGGATGATGAGGAAGCTCCTGTTAGGAGCAAGAGACAAAGGACTGCAAAGTCTTTTGGTGATGATTTCCTCGTGTACCTCGTGGATGACGACACTCCCATTTCCATTTCAGAAGCTTATGCATCTCCGGATGCTGACTACTGGAAGGATGCGGTCCGTAGCGAGATGGATTCCATCTTGGTTAACGGGACATAGGAGATCACTGATCGTCTTTATGGTTGCCAACCATTGGGATGTAAGTGGTTGTTCAAGAGGAAGCTTAGGCCCGATGGTACTGTTGAAAAGTACAAGGCTAGGCTTGTGGCCATACCCAAAAAGAAGAAGAGGATTTCTTCGATACTTACTCACCTGTGGCTAGACTGACAACCATTCGAGTGTTACTTGCTTAGACTTCCTCGCATGGTCTTCTCGTTCATCAGATGGACGTTAAGACGGCTTTCCTTAACGGAGAGCTAGACGAGGAAATTTACATGCAACAGCCAGATGGCTTTGTAGTAAATGGTCAGGAAAGAAATGTGTGTAAACTAGTGAAATCTTTGTATGGCTTGAAACAAGCGCCTAAGCAATGGCATGAGAAGTTTAATACTTTGACATCTGCTGGCTTTGTTGTCAACGAAGCTGACAAATGTGTATACTATCGCTATGGTGGAGGCGAAGGAGTTATACTATGTCTGTATGTCGATGACATACTGATATTTGGGACCCACCTCAAAGTCATTGAGGAGGTCAAGGCTTTTCTATCTCATAACTTTGAGTTGAAAGACCTGGGTGTGGCTGATGTTATCTTGAACATCAAGCTACTGAGAGACACTGAGGGTGGAATTACACTTTTGCAATCCCACTACGTTGAGAAGATTTTGAGCCATTTTGGATATTCGGACTACAAACCTTCTGCAACACCACATGATCCTAGCGTGCGGATTTGAAAGTTCTAAGGCACGACTATAGATCAATTGAGATATTCTCAAGTGGTTGGTTCACTGATGTACCTAGCTTGTGCTACTCGTCCTGACATCTCTTTTGCTGTGTGCAAACTGAGCCGGTTTGTTTCCAATCCGGGAGATGTGCATTGGCATGCTATTGAGCGAGTGATGCGTTATTTGCAAGATACTGTGAACTATGGAATTCACTATTTTGGGTACCCGACGGTACTTGAGGGGTATAGTGATTTGAATTGAATATCTGATGCTGATGAGATGAAAGCCACAAGTGGATATGTCTTCACACTTGGTGGTGGTGTTGTTTCTTGGAAGTCATGCAAGCAGACGATCTTAACGAGATCGACTATGGAAGCAGAACTCACAACATTAGACACATCATGCGTCGAAGCAGAATGGCTTTGAGAGCTTTTGATGGGTTTGCCGGTGGTTGATAAACCAGTCCCGGCTGTCCTTATGAACTGTGACAATCAAACTGTGATTGCCAAGGCTAAGAGTTCAAAGGACAACATGAAATCCACAATGCACATAAGAAGAAGATTAAAATCTATCAGAAAATCAAGAAACTCCGGAGTGATAGTGTTGGATTATATCCAGATGGCTAAAAATTTGGCAGACCCTTTTACGAAAGGGCTATCACGGATTATGATAAAAAATGCATCGAGGGAGATGGGTATGAGACCCACGTAAGTTGCCATGGGGGTAACCCAACCTATGTGATCGGAGATCCCGTGAATTAGGACCTGGGAAAACAATCCAACGGTCAACTGAGGAGAGTATCCTTAATTAACCCACTCCGTTGGAGATGTAATAATACTCTCAATTCTGTAAGGCAGGCTGACTTTTGTCTTAATGTGTTCCAAAGCTTATGTAAGCAAGATGCTAACCTACAGAGCATTCTTTGGAGGAACACACCTATGTGAGCCCGACTGCTGGTCACAGTCTATGAGATTGGGTGATCTCTAGGAAGCTCATGAGAAGGTACGGAGTATGACTAATAAGCTCCACCCGTGGGGTTTAGCCTTCGGCAGCCACGTATCAGCTGACAATAGGCGGAACTTCTGCACGCCAAACTCACAATTCAAGGCATAGTCCATTGTTCAGTTGTGAAGAAGTCTAATCCTATTGCTCTAGGTGGAAGTTCAACTTAACAGTCTCCACTGAAAATTCTGGTATATCAAACATTGTTTGGAACAGTTGATAAACTTATGTGCCTCAAGATCTGGTGGGGGATTGTTGGATTATGGATGGGCTTAGGCCCATATAAGACAATAATCCCTGGTTAATCTCTAAGGCCCATTAATGTGTACGGTAAGTGGTGGGAAGTGTGGGAAGTTTAGTACCATACTGCTACAGTAAGAAGAGTGAGATCTCTTTATAAGGGCTGCTCCACCACTTGCTATTGGGAGCTTGGGAATAGGAGATGTACACGCGCGCTCCTCCTCCGCCGCCGCCCGCCTCGTCACGACGCGCGCGTGCGCCGTGGGTTGCGGGCATGAGCCGAGCCGAAGCTTATTTTTGCCGGTCAGAAATGGTTAATTAATCTTGGATTAATTAACGAGTCGCTTACGGAAGTGCCACTGTCCGAGACGCTGGACCGTGGGCTGTTCACGGACTCGGTCATGGGCCTGAGCCCAGGCCCATCAACCTAACGGCCTATATAAGAAGGTGATGGCTAGTGGAGTGAACCCTAACTCGGTTCACTCACTCCCTCTCGTACAACCCTAGCCTTCATCTACTGTTCATCTCTCTGTGCTGCTTCCGGCGATCCCATCCCGATGACCGCGTGCACGGTTGGTCGGGAGAGCAGGTGCCTCCGGAACCCTGACGTTTGAGATCCTGCCCGGGAGAACGGCAATAAGGTTTTTGGGGAGCGTCTCGACGCGACTGCTCCCGATCCGTCCCCGTCACCGACCGCCTCTGCTTCCACTACTTCCCCTGCATTGCTTCGCCAATTGAATGCGTCTAATCAAAAAAACTTTTCTTATTCGTCTTTTTCTATCTTCCCACTCATCTCCACAGACTCCATGGCTGACGAAGAAGCTGCCAAGAAGAAGGCCTCGGCCGATGCCGAGGCTGCCGCTGCCACCGCCGCGTTGGCCTGGCCAACCGGAGGGTATGACTCATTCATCCCCTATTTGCTCGTACATGTGCTGGCCGTATATATGTTATTCATAGATGTTTCGGTTCTATGTACTATACGTGCTCACATGCTTAGGTATCGGCATGAGATGCATACCGTATTTGCCATGCTTATCATTTACTCGTGGATTAGATTAGTCCAAAATGTGCTACTATTTCCAACACTCCACTGCTCCACTTGGCATGAATGATCATGCATTAAACATATAAACCCTCAAGAAGTGCTAGGCAAGACGAAGCCAGCCACGTCGCCCCTAAATCGCTATGAACAGTGCTGTTGCCACCGCCTGTAAATTTCGTGCCTCGCCAAGGGTATTTTAGTAATTTCATGTACACGCACGTACAGGTGTATAAAACTCACCCGCTGCAATGGAGAAACCCTAGCCATCACGCAGCAACTCCTCTCGTCTCCTTCTCTCCCTTCAGCCGCTGCCGCTAGTAGCTCCGCCTCCCCGCCTAGCAGCGGCCAGAGAAGAGCTGCTTCGCCTCACCTCCTCTTACTCTCTTCCTGAGGGCGCCAGGAGCATGGCCTCGATCTAGAGAAGGAGAGGCCAGGAGTGTGGCCTCGATCTGGAGAAGGCGAGCAGCCGCCGGCCGATTTCGCAGTGGATTGGATCAAGGGCACCACGCCGCCTGGATTTGCTAGCCGCTGCGTGGAGTCACCCTGGCCGCCGTCTCGAGTGACCTCCATCGCCGCCGCGAGTCAACTCCACCGTTGATGCCAGGAATCCATTCCCGGCAAGGTAACTTCCTCTGAATCCCTGCTCTGCCTTGTCCTCCTACCCTGCTTATTACATGTGGGATGTGTGCGTGCTTGTTGCTGCCATGCTGCGTAAAGGCGTTCTTGCTTGTTGTGTGTGTGCTTGCTGGCTTGCTGCTGGGTGCTTTATCGCGGGGTGTTGGGCTGCTGATGGCCTGATGCCGATGTTTGTATCTTCTATGCAGATACGCTTTGTTGTATACTGACTTTGTTGCTTGTTGTGGCTGGCCTGCTGATGTTGCTGTTGTGCTGGGGAGGCCGCCAGGGAGTGAGTGGGATGTGTAGGTTGTTATGTACTCTTTTGACTGATTCGCCTTTATCTCTGCAGCCCATGACGCTGGTTGAGGTTTGTCTTCGAGCATCTGTTTTCTTCATTACCTGTCTTCTAGATTGTTGGAGAGGCCCTTCTTCATGGTCATAGATGTAGTTTGCCTTTGCCATCGTTGTTTCTCTCAGTATTAACTCCATCCCACTATACTATGTGTGTTGTGAATGTATGGCTGTATATGAAATATGACTGTCTCCAGGATTATTGTTTGTACTACCATTTTATTCTAGATCTAAAACATCTGATGCAAACTTTTTTACAGTATATTTAATGTAATTTGTTAGTTTTTTACCTACTACCAACTACTGACAGAAATGACTTTCTGAAGTAAGCATGCAAAGCATGAATATTGTCTACTTACAGGAAGAATCCTCAGGCCATGATAGAGCATGGTCTTTGTCATTTCCTTTTCGAAATCAGTTGAATCTTGTGATTTTAAGTTTGTATCAAGTCCTGCATACCTTTCTGTTTTGTCCTCTCTTTATTTCTCAATTGTGTGAGATCTGATTTTGTTCAGGATTTTTGTGGAGCTTGAAGCACATTGGAGATGATTCTTTGTCCATGGGATCTTCCAAAAATAGAAAATAACACAACAAAGTATTCACCATGTTATTGGTAGGCTAAAGTTTGTCCGTGTGCTGTTGATGCTCTGGTTTTAGCTCCACAAAAGATGGCCCATACCAGTTTGCAAGCAAATGCTGTTGTCCATTTCAGAGGTATGTTTTCTTGCTGAAGCATTGTTTGAATTTCTATGGCCCAGCCTCCAAATGAGATTAATTCTTTGGTTTTGTTTGTGCCAATGCGAGTATTTAGTTCTCATAGAAACAAAATTCTGATATGTACTGATAAATGTGTATGACATACTATTTTACGCAAATTAAACCATTGTTTAACAACGAATATGCAGAGGCATTTTTATGAATGTGCATTTCCCGTGAATGTGGAGAGCTATTCAACCTATTCTGGACATTTCTGGTGGACTTCAATGTGTCGACAAGTATTCTTGACCTCTATGTTCCCTATCATGTGTATTTAACAAGTAAATATTCAACTATTCTCGATTTATCTTGCTAATGACCATTTGTACCTTTTCATTTATTTTTGCTTATCCATTTGTTTTGTATAATATATTCATGTTGTAGAATAAAGATGAGCTGAAAATTGGCACCATTCACAGAGCTAGACAAAGCTTATGAATGTAGCATGGGAACACATAGTTGACTTAAATTAATGTTGTGCTTGCTTATATGAACCATCTTTTGTTTCTTGCAATTGGGGATTTATTCACAAGGATTATCTTGTGGTGTGTAGGCAGCGTGACTGTACCAATGTTACAAGGTTGTTTCATTTGTACAACAACACACATAATGCTCTAAGCTCGTGGTGTTAGTACCAGACATTCTTTTGTTATTTTTTACTTTATTCCTTGGGTATACTATACTACATTTTGTCTCCTGATAAATGTCAAGAAAGAAAAACCTTGCTTGGATTATCGTATGGGTTGTAAGAAAAATATGTGAATGCATTAGGAACTGTGTACATATAGGTATGATGCAACTCTTTTGAATCTAGAGATTGTATGACACATGCCTCATATTTGTATGGGACTGTACACCTGATCTCCTAAAAGTATTATGTACTGCACAGATTTTTATTTCTTTTGATTTTCCCTTGGTTGTTATTTATGCCTATAGCTTCATGTAGAATGTATGGGATTGTATTTCAGGCACCTTTTTCAATTGTTAGTTGAGGTGCTTCTAATTTTCTGAATGAGTACATAGGTAGTCTTGAAGATGCTCTGTTCTTATTTTTCAAATGTTTACTTTGCTTACTGTCCTTATTCTGGTTCTCCTTGGCATCTTTCTATCACTGGAGATCCTTGTTTTCAAATAGCAGGGATAGAGGGACAGAAAAGATATATTTTCCTTTTGGTGCATATATATGCGGATCTGCACCTCAGATTTCCTTGCCTTTGGCTGACCGTCCCTTTGTTTTGCTAGGCCATCGACTTGCTTTCTACTCGAGCGGGATTTGCTGCAACCTCTTGTTTGTGCCGCGGTGCCGCCAAAGGTACCCTCCTCTCTGTCCGGATTCTAATTCTCTGCCATCGCCATCTACATATGCTTGTGATTTCCTTCTCAGTTTCTACCTAAACAACATATGTACACATGCTGGTGAAGTGAGAGAGAAATTAAGAGGGAGATAAAGAGTGAGAGACAAAACACTAGGGAGAAAGATAGCTAGACATCAAACGTTGCAGTATATAGGTTGTTGAACTCGGTTGCTACTCTCATGTTTAATTAAATGTCCATGGGCTGATTTATGTACGTTTATAGGCACCACATTATATCCTACGCCTAATCTGCACGTTCACCATTTCTTGTTCATGGAAAATGGCTCACCCCACAGCCCCTTCTCCACCCACGACCAATGGTTGGGGAGGCGGGGTCTTATCGCTGGGGTGGAGGAGCAGGGGAGGGCCGGGAGGCCGGCGGTGGGGGAGCCCCCGACGCTACCTCCTGGCCTCCTCCTCCTCTCCATCAGCGGCCAATGGTTGGGCAGGCGGGGTCCTCACAACGCCACCAGCTGAGCGGTGGGGAGAAGCGAGCGGCAGCCGGCAGGGAGAGCCACGACGATGGCCGGCGTCAGCTGCCACTTCCTCCCCTCGCCGGTGCCGCGAGGCCGCCGCGCCCGAGCCCGATCTTCCCGTCCGTGAGCGGTCGCTCCACCCACCGGCCGCCGGCCAGAAGTGAGTTCTTTTATACCTGTATAGGAGAGGGGGGTGCTCATTTCGGGGCTGCAAATTGGGAGCCTCCGATGTTATCACCATCCCGGTTCCGTTCTTCAGATACGCAGAATCGTTCTTGTTCATTGGTTGCTTGAGGGGGATGTTATTTTCTTGGAGAGACAGAGAGAAATCTCTACTGAATTAGGTGTTGAAGATGTTTTCTTGTGTATGTGTGTTTCAGTGCGAACTCGGATCAGTTGCTGCTCCAAACCAGACAATTCGGAGGAGGAACACGAGTCTCCCAGCGATGCCAAGGTTGGCACTGTTCTTTCAGTTGTCTCTGTTTCAAACCATACAATTCATTTAGGCAAATACTGGAGACACTATCATTCATACTGTATTTGGCATGGTAATGGACAGTCAGAACCTTACGGTCTTGCAACATCCTCAGAATAAATATTCTGCTCCAATCAGGTTCTACGTATATCCTGTTATCCACGGTTCATCTCAGAAACAAGGATTTCATATTACACAAGTGAAGAATCCTTGAGAAATGTTTATGGCAAATGTCAACCGTAAGTCTGCACAAGACAGAAGTGATCCCCAAATGCTGAACAGTGCCATTCTACAAAATAAAATGTCTGCAGAACAAAAAGGGCCCAGAACAATTTCTGGAATTTTTGTGTTCCTTTATTTGTTACTCCTCTGCACTACATCAATGTTTTCCAGGCTCGTTTTGCTTTCAAGTCTGATGCGCGTGTTCTTTCTCATATATATAGGAAGAAGAAAGTATTTGCTCCAGACGAAGATGTCTAGCTTGCCTGTGTGCTGTAACATTAATCAGTGCATCGGGCCCAACGTTTTCTATCATTGGAACCTTGATGATTTATCTCATTTGAACATAATCTAACCCCTCTGATTTTTGTCAATACATGATTGTACACCTCCTATGCCCGCTTAATTGTGTGTTCATTTTGTTAATCAAGAAGCATCTGATTTTATGGCTGGGTACGTTGAAAATATATAAAACCTTTCTTCTTTTGGATAATTTGTTTCCCTTTGATCAATCTTTGTTACTTTCCTACACATCTGTGCATAGCGTGCTGCTCCAGCGCGACCGCTTCGTGTGCTGCCTCGGGTCGCGCGGCCACTACGCCCGCGCTGAGGCGGAGGCCGCTGCCACTCTCGACGCCCTCCACTACGTGCTCTCGCCGGCGGCGTTCGCAAAGCCTTGTCGCGGCGCTGCAAGTGTTGCCCCCCTCCTCCCCAAGGGCAAGGTGAAGGAAGGTTCCTGTGTGGTTCTTCTGCAGCTCGCAGCGAGGATTGCTGTGTTCAACCCGCACAAGAATGCCAAGAAGTCCTTCTCGGAGACGTAAGACACGGCGCATGTTTCTGCCATGATTTCCTTCGGTTGGATTTCGTGGATTTAGGTGTTGAAAAATTATGGGCTGTGGATGCAGGATTAAGGACATGTACCTTGAAAGTGCTCTTGTGAGCTCGAGCTCACATGCACCCTTTGCTACAGTAAAATCGAAAAAAATACTTAAAAAGTTCAAAAAAATCTGAATTTTTTTGACAACAAACATTGATGTGTTTTTCACATGCGTGCAAAAATTCATGACAAAATGACATTCATGCAGGTCTTGGTAAAAAAAACAAAATCGATGCTCCAAAATGCTTTCAAAAACAGTTTTTTTCGAGCATGATTTTGTCTTTTTTGCCGAGGCCTCCACAAATGTCATTTCATCACGAAAATTTGCACGCATGTGAAACACACATCAATGTTTGTTGACAAAAAATTTCAGATTTTTTTGAATTTTACTGTAGCAAAGGGTGCATGTGAGCTCGAGCTCACATACTCCATGTCCCATGTACCTGCACTACAATGAGAGATCTGGGCTGCTTCTTTGTGGCTTCCAAACTTGAAATGTTTGTTTGGAAATTAGTTTAGTTTTTTGTTGTGGATTCACAGCTTCTCACATGTACCATCCTCTTAGACCTTTAGATTCCGAAAGAAACTAAATGAAGATATGGTGGTATGGTCTCAATAGTACAACTTAAAGCCTTCCATGCTTTATATTTTCTCTGAAATTTACTCTTGAAGAATCATGTATCTATGTTAGATCCGGTGAGAAAAGGCGGCTTCCAAGCAGAGGATGCGGGAGTGTTGGCCACATTTGATTTTCGACTTGGGTGTCTAAATATTCTCACAATACTTGGCTCCCTCTCGGCCCTTGCGCCATTGGCGCAACGAGTCATCTAGTAGAATAGAACAGATGGTTCTTCTCGGTGTTGTGAATGTCTGCCACTATGAATTGCAGCATGCGGCCCCCTTTACACAAGAACAAGATTGCCCACTGCACCACCTTTTCTCCTTCCTCTTTCTGTTGAAAGGAACAGGCATGTGAAATTATGAATTGTAATGGGTGGAAGGCATTGCTGCCAACAGCAAATCACTCCAATATCCATCCATGGCCTCATTTCTCCATGACAGGTTCACATTGCTCCATGCTACCTTACCTGCACATACACTACACCTACACCGAAACTACACAGTACGTAGCTGTGAAAGGTTGTTCGGTTAGATAAGAAGCGACGGGGGACCAGTTAGAAAGGAAGGACAAGGTCGGCAAAGTTACTACTAGTACTATAGTAGGTAACTTATGCTACTCACTGTGCGCTTGCTGAGCAGACAGATAAGGAGGATAAACTGACATGGTTCGGGTCAGTTTGGTGCAGTGCAGCCCACTGCCTTCTGTTGGCCAATATGAATTTCTCAGGGACACAAGACAAATCTGGAACAGTAACAGCTTTCTGCCCACTTGTAGTTGCCCCCTTGATCCTGATTTGCAACCAGAACAGCGGATGGATGGCCCTGTGTTGTCTTGCCTTGCGGCCTTGCCTTTACCTTAGGCTTTAGGACAGGGCCAGGGTCACTAGTAGTACGTACTACTATAGCAATTTTTCACTTCCCTGTACTAGTATTGTTTCTTCTTGGTGACATTGCACAAAGTCAATAGACTTTTGGTGTGCTGGCCTTGGCCACTTGGGCATGCATGTTCCACCATTAGTTAAACCTCTACTTTTCTAGGTCAAACATTTTTTTCAGCTTTAGCCTCGAGGTACTATTGAACAGATCATGCATGTGAAAAGGAAAATGAGGTATGTTAGCTATGTATGTATGTACATGGATACCATGAGACGTAAATAAATTATATTTAAACAAGAGGGAATGCATCACTGTTCCGTGTGTACTCCCTCCGTTCCTAAATATAAGTCTTTGTAGAGATTCCACTATGAATCATATACGGATGTATATAGATGTATTTTAGAGTGCAGATTCACTTGTTTTGCTTCGTATGTAGTCCATAGTGAAATCTTTACAAAGACTTATATTTAGAAACGGAGGGAGTACATGCCTTAAAAACAACTATGCCAATCCTATTGCTTGTTTTATGATCTCAGTAGACATTTCTATTTTAGTGCTCCTTTACTGTTTTCATCAGCTGGAATGTACATGGGTGCTATGATGGATTGATACAAACAAAAATGCATCCTGTTATTCAGCAGCATGCATACAGTCTACAACGACATTGTGACTCATCAACATATACAATAATTTCCGCGAGATACGCATCTTCCAAGTGGCAGCGAAATATTCTACCATGTTAGCACAAGAGAAAAAGCACACGTGTAATCTCCTAAGGAGCTGGCAATTAACAAGAGCAGCCTCAGTGCCTAACTACTACCGCGCGCAGCTCCAGTACTCTGAGATGAGATGGACGTCCGATTAACCCACAAATCTTAATATTATTAGGTCAATCGGTCAGAAGAAGGAGGCGGAAAAAGAAAATGTGCATGTTTGGTCAAATGGAGAGACTTTGTCGATCAAGATATTCGCTGTCGAATCTTGGGGAGATATACTCCAGATTCCAGGCTACAATATGTTATCTTGTCGATCCAAGCGTGGAATCTTGCATCGAGATCATCTATCCTGTTATGGTTTAATTATCAAGGGAATGTGGCCCAAACGGTGAGCAAGGGCCAATTATGGCTAGGATGATTAAATTAGTGCACAAGAGGCATTTTCTGGCTTAGATATGACCAAGGTTAGGTGTTCCAACATGGCAGCTAGCTAAGGTTCTGATTCTGCTGGCCCTACTGGCCAATCAGGAACCACTGATAAGTAAACTTCAACTCCAGATTTAATCTACTAGGAGTATATTCCTTTTTCCAAAAAAGAGATGAGTATGTGATGGTAGTTTTATTCCATATATGATATAGTCTCAAGTTTCAGTGTTTGCATATGCAGAAGCCAAGTGAACCAATAATACTAGTATTCTTCTGTGGTAAATGTATTTTTTACAGTATCAGGATCAAATTTGACGGAGTATCAGGATCAAATTTGACGGAGTAAAAGATAAATTGGCTGTCGAATCCTATAGATAAGCATGCATGAAGCCCATTCATACTCTTTGTTTTTTCTGCAAAGATGCTCTTATTCGTCATGTGGTATTTTCATCTCTGTTCTATTTGCAGAAAATTTATACCGAGGGAAAAAAAGAAGTCGCATATTCGATGCAGGCCTTATCAGGTTCCATGGCGTGTAGGAAAAAATAATGACAGGAAAGATTGAAGACGCAAAGGTGAATCTCTATAGCTGTCAATGGGAAGCTTCTCTTCCCCGTGGAAAAATTGTTTTTCTTGAGTTGAGTAGGACAGGCAAGAAGAGATCGAGAGAGAACAGTAGTAGTATAGTACAGCTAAAACTATAATCTACTAGTGTACGTACGTACGTAACACACAAGGGAATATCGAGGGGCCGTCTGTATAGTGATCCGAATCTGCATTGCCTCCTGGAAGCAGCGAGGGGCCGTTTGATGAGTTGTGTGGCGCCTCCTGTGACCCCAAGAAACCATGGATGCCATGCCATGCTATGCCATTGTCATTGCCGCGCCAACCACCACCTGTTTGCTGCGCAGCGTTGATTGGGTTTTTGGATCCCTTTCCTTTTCCTTCCCCTTGTGATCCACGATAATGAATATTCCGGGGCCTGCCCGATCTGGATTGCTGCTTGCTACAAGTCAATTATTGGCCTCTGGAAAATGTTTCTTCCACAAACAACAGCAAATGATTTGTTCACACCTGCTATTCTTTCCATGTTTGTTTCCTCTGCAAGATCCATAGTTAATTGAAAGAAGGTGCACCGCAGCACACGCCAGGTCCGTCCATCCAATTCACCGTGTACATCAAGATTGGAATACAGATCTTCCTATTGGAGTTGGAGACATGCTTCTGATGGAAGCTCCCATCAATATGGTGACAATAATTGCGGCACATGCATATATACCTCTGCCTCTCTAATCTCTACCATTCCTCCATCTATCGTATCGTCTCATGTAGTCATGTGGAGTGGAGGAGGAGAATCGTCTGCACTAGCAAGAAAGGGACCAAGCGATGCAACCCAGAGGTTGCCATCAGCACAAAGGAAGACGAGAAGGCATCACAAATTCAGAACCCAGTTCAGCCATGCGTGCAATGCAATGCAATTGCAAGCATATTTTAGCTCATCATGCACTGCGTCTGCGTGCATGGGGAATCTAATCCAATCCAGCACTACTCAAAAGAAAATGCCGGCCATGTCCTTGGATGGTACTACTCCTTGCATCCTCCACCTCCACCTTTTGGGTGGTGGGATGGGAGAGATTCCTCAGCCAAATGCATGCACACATCCAAAGTGATTTGCCTCATCCCCCCCCCCCCCCCCCCCCCCCTCTCTCTCTCTCTCTCCTCTTGCTTGCCTTAGAATCTACCACTATGAAAAGGTGGCAAAAGATTACACATCATGTGGTGCTATGGATTCTCTCTCTATCTGTGTTGAGGACACTAGGAGTAAAGTTTGTCTTTCCATAAAACAAGTTTCTAATGTTTCATTCATATTCCGTTGAATCCGAGTCAAAGATATTTTTCAACGTTAGAAGTTTTATTTTTCTTTGAAAGTGAAGGTTATACCTCCTGGCCTCATCCATTTGCGGATGCACACAACAACCATATTATTAATTAAATTTAAGATAACAATGTCAAAACATCTTACAAACAGAGTACAGTAAATGGGCAATAAAGGTGACAAAAAACACATGTAGTTAAGTCATCATTCTTCCACAACAAACACCTTCATGAAGGACAGACATGCTTGCGCCG
The DNA here is from genome assembly GCA_011799875.1 of Thinopyrum elongatum. NCBI lineage: Eukaryota > Viridiplantae > Streptophyta > Magnoliopsida > Poales > Poaceae > Thinopyrum > Thinopyrum elongatum. The sequence goes on along the minus strand of CM022298.1, from coordinate 369,663,426 downwards.
ACCTCCAGTCAAATCTGAACGCGGGACAAGGATTTTCATCCTGGATGTTGGATCCAATAAGCATCAGCACAAAGACAATGCATCCAGTAAGAAGATGACACATGTTTATTACTGCTGGATCCAACCAATAAATGTCATAATGCAGGTTTTCACCTGGGTATGGTGTGATGCACGAGTCACCGTCTTGATGATTGATCTTTCAATAGTTGCATCACCGATTACCCTGGCAAGAATCCATTGTGGTGTCCTCTGTAAAGATCCACCTGGGTTACATCGAGTCGAGGTTGCTCGATATGTTGTTTGCAACGACTTGGCAAGGGAGAGCGCCTAGAGAGTTCGTCTTCCCGGCCTAGTCGTCTCGAGGAGGAGTTGGAGTCCATGATGAAGAGGGTGATACTTGTGGAGGAGGGGGTGTACTGAGGGCAAGGAGTCGTCCATGAGCTTCAGGATCTGCCATACGACCAATGAAGTTGGCGAAGGCCTAGGCGAAGTTTGTGGATTTGGATACTCAAGCAACAACCCTTCCTGTTGGATCCATTGCTGCTGGTACAGAGGCGAGGGCGATTATGGCTGTGATTGCGATCCACGCGGCAGAGGCCCCTCTGGTTGAGGCTTTGTGAACCACTTCTCTCGCCTTGCCAGATCGTGACGAAGTCCGCTTGGTGGGATACACCGCGACGAGGTACGGTCACTTGACGACGATCTATGCCCAAGCACATGGAACAGTTCCGGTACTCGAGGAGGACCCACACTTGGGATGCGCTACAGATGCTTCATCAAGGGAGTACTTCCATGCGAGGGACACACTCCTATGAGGAAGGTTTGATGCCTACTACGCACTTATAAACTGTAGACTTTGTTGATCCCTCAAGCGCAGAGGATTGTAGTATAGCAGGAATTTTCTTCAAGTGGATTACCTAAGTTTTATCAATCTGCAAGAAGTGAAAGTTCAAAGTGATCCCTCTCAAACAACTCTGTAATCAAATACAAGTAGTTTCTTGTATCCCCAACACACCAAGTACATTTGTCAATTATATAGGTGCACTAGTTCAGCAAAGAGATTGATAACTTGGGTGATAAATTAATAGTTTGTATGTTCAATATTTTTGTATTTTTAGAATAAATATGTATAGCAAGGTAAATGGTAGTAAAATTGAGCAAAATGGCGTCCCAATGCTTGGAAATAAGGCCTAGGGTTCATACTTTCACTAACAACAACTCTCAACATCATTAACATAGTTAAACAACATGACAAGTCCTCAAAACGTGCGGTAAAGAATCACTTCAAACTTCCTCCTTTTATTAGATCAAAATAAGATGAGATAGCATAGGAATGGCTAGGCACACCGTTAAGATTAGGTCATCACCGTCATCACCATCACCAACAACTTCTCCTCTGTTCTCATGGTGATGTGTGAGTAGTTCATCCTCAGGGCTAATATTATGTACTAGTAGCTATGTGTTTGATCTCTCTGATGAGTGTTATCTTTACGCTCATCAAACCTAAGTTTCAAACGAGATATTTCATAAAAACCGAGATATTCGCTCTGATATGTCACTAATGACTAATAATTGCAAAGGATTCCAAATGTCCTATCTTTATTTTATTTCCATAGGAAATGGGTTTATGGACGAAATCAAGCCAATACATGGAAAGGATTAAAGAGGAGATAAATGAGATCAAGTGGGAGGCACACAGGAAGCAATAGCACGCAAGACGGCGTTCCATACGACCGCACGCGCTCGTATGACCTGCTAGGGGCACCCTCTGATCCACCACTACAAATATCGTGAAGGGGCCAACGCCAGAAACAACACAGATCATGGCCGATACCTCCATCTCCGTCACCCACAAAAATCCTAGACAATGCCATTTCCCATCTACATCACCACAGCCGCCACCATCTCCACCATCGTAACACTCAGCCAACTAGCCATACTTTGTAATTGGATATCACATCCGGCATCCATTGTAAGACACATTATCAATCATTCAATCTTCATGATGTGTTCTTCAATTAGTTCTTCGTGTGATCTGATCTTCATGTGTGAGTAGTTCGATAAGGTCATGGGTTGAGGAATAGCACTACAAACCGATGTATTTGTTGGAGGGATTGATGGAAGTACTTTGAATTAACGCCCCGTATGTGTAACATAAAATAGCTTCGTAGTTGTCTCTTGACTCGTTCACGTTCTTCATCCCTGCAGGTACATAGGATCATGGAGAACAAGCCACGGAGAGGCTAATGGCAGGGAGATCGTTATATGTTATTCTAAACACCAGTGACAGAAAAGTTTAGTACGGTAACACGGATCCTATCTCTGGGATACAAGAGGTGTAGTCATTAAATGCCCAATGCTTTTGTCTGATTTCTATCTTAATTATCAGGGCAACCCCGCGTGACGGATAGGGCTTTTGGTTGGACAACTGACCCTTGATGCAGGACGCGCGCCAGTCAAGACGTAATTTTGACATATCCCCCATTTCGATACGTAGCAATCACATCTCGATGGATGACTTTCAGGGCACAAATTAAGATCATAATGGTCATGTCCACAAATATATGGTTGTAAGAATAAGTCCTCATACCCATGCCTACTTTTATTATAAGTGTTCCTAGTGTTAACTTGATTTTGATCTAGTCAAAAGCTGGAATTAGTTCTCTTGCAAAAGCTTGGTAGAAACCTCTGACTTCAAGGGTGCGTTCCTCTCGTAGGTTCGATAACTCAGGGTCACCTCTAGAATCCTTTCTGCTCCTTTACCGGATAACTAAAGGAACTAATCACTCACTCACTCTCTCCCTGTCTCGCTCTCATGTTCTTGATGGATTCGATCTTAATTGTATCTTGAGCATTATTAGTAAAGTTGGATCTTATGATGTCCATCTCCTTCTATTCTTTTTGCGGTAAACTGAGTCTTGCTCTTTGAAGTTTCTTTATGTTGGATTAAATAGTTTGGATTTGAGATTACATGATGCATGTCTAGTAATTAACTTACGGATACCCGAGGTGATATTGGGGCACTCTTAGCATAAAGGTTGAATGATAAGTATCATATGATGTTGTCATAGTATGATTTCTGGGACTATCCGTGGCACTTTGCGGGTGGTTCATGTGACGCCCCCGACTCAATCGTGCACTAATCATACACACAAACATGCACGATCAAGCACAGGGACTCACGGGAAGGTATTGTAACACCCCTGTGTATTAGTCACTGTGATCTACTGCTAATAATGCCAAGTCACATTATTTGCAGTGCTTAAACATAGTGGTTAACCAAAGCAATTCAAATCCTAACCTGAAAATCAACTCAAATTCAAAAGTGCAAAATAAATTTGTTCAAACACTATGGGAAAAATGTTCACTAAATAGCAAATATTTCAGAAGCAATCATAAAAATATAACCAATGAAACTAGGATCAGTTAAATGGCTCCAACAACATGAAACAGCACCAAAACAGAATTATTTAACCTAATTAAATTCATTTCAAATTCAAATGAAATTCAAATTCACCCAAACCAGTTTTTGGTGACAAGGAATATTGCATTGTAATATTTGGGCCTAGTCTCATATTTTACAAAAGTGCAAAAGTGTCCTAACTAATACAAAACAGAAAAGAAATAAAAGAAAAACACAAAACAGAAATAGAAAAATAAGACGAGGCACTGTGCACTGGGCCTAAGTGCACAGTGCCCCGACCGCAGCCCACCTGGCCCAACTCCCTCTCTCCCCTTCGCGTGTCAACCTCTCCCTGGCCGAGCGCGCGCTCGCCGCTCCGGCGCTGACACGGCGACGCTCGTAGCTGGCTGAGGGGATAAGAACCACCCCTGCCCTCTCCGTCGTCGCCCTTATCCACTCCTCCATCGCCTCGCTCGCCTCTCCTCTCCTTTCCCCCCCCCAGATCTGCGTCGTCCAAGCGCCGCCGTCGCCACGCATCGCCATCGCCGTGGCGACCGGCCTCCCCGCTTCGCCTGAGAGTGCCTGGAAGGAGCGTCGTGGTCAACCGCGTCCCCTGGAGCAACAGGAGGGAGCTGAGGAGCACCACAACGCCGGAATCGCCCCGTCTCCTTCCACTTCGGTCGCCGGTGATCCCCGTCGACCACGGCTTCCCCCTGCAGCTACTAAGCTATCGCGGGCCTTCTTGTGCCTGCTAGGTGAGCCCCTCCGCCTCCTGTTTCTCTCCGCTTACTCCCCAGTGCGCCGTAGCCGCCGCATAGCTCGAGCCCGAACGCGCCGCCGTCGAGCTCTTCGCCGGTGTGGCCACAACCGCTGCCGTGCTTGCCTGAGCCCACCAGCGAGCTCCTGGTGCTCCCAGGAGCACCACACACTCACCCACACACCCTCCCGTGCTCTCTAACCCCTAGCTCGACGAGCGCCCGATTGCGTCGCCGCCTGCGCTCGTCGCCGGCGCCCTTCCGGTGACCAAATGGTCACGGGATCGAGCTCGTTGTGCTCAACGCATCGCGCCGCACCTTCCCAGCTTTTCCTTTCGCTCCGTAGCACGCTACCTCGCCGTTACCTTTTCGCGTCCGGTTCCGGCCGGCCGCCGTGAAGCTCGCCGCCGTCGTTACACGCTGTTTTCGTCCCCGCCACCGCCACCACTCGACGCGCCATCGAGTGGCTGTTCGAACGCGCCCGGCCCCAGGCTTTTTGGTGGCCTGTAGGCAAATTCCGGCCGTCTCCTGAGCCGCGCCGCCGCGAAACCGTGCTCGCCGGCGTTTAAACGCCGGCCGGCCAACGTGGCTGGACGGGGCCACCGCCTGGTTCGCTGGCAAGTGGGCCCAGTGGCACCGGTTGGCCAGTTGACCCAGTCCACTATGCTGACTGGGCAACCCAGCCACTGACATGCGGGCCCCACCTCAATTTAATTAATTAAAAATGTTTTTATAATTAAAAGATAATTAGTTTAGTTAATAAGTCACTGACAGGTGGGGCCAGCTGCAAATTAACCCTCTGATTAGTTTTAACTAAATCTATTTAGTCACAGAGACTGACATGTGGGTCCCACTGGACCCACATGTTAGGTTTGACCTGGTCAGACGACCAGTTGACCTACTGATGTCAGCATTACCTCATGCTGACATCATAATTCAATTCTGTTAATAAAAATAATTCCAGAAAATCATTTAAACTTTGAAAATTAATAACTTTTAAACCGTAGCTCGGATCGAAAAATTTAAAACATGAAAGTTGCTCAGAACGATGAGACGAGTTTGATCGTGCCGTCTGTTTCCATGTCGGAACCTCCTACGTAGGAGAACTCGTAACTCTGAGCCCGATTCTGGTAGATGAATAGTGCACACACACCGGGTAATAAATCCCACGATAATCCTAAAAACAACTAAAATGACCTAGATGCATCTTTAGGCAACCATGCACTGCATTGTAGCATAGCATGCCCCGTGTTGCATTTGATTGCATTATGTTTACCTATTTCCTCCCCCTTTTCTCTCTCGATTAGACCCCGACATTGACGTAGCTCCTGAGGCAGACGCCGCTCCGAAGTACGACTACGTCCCCGACGACCAGCCACTTGCCCCAGAGCTTGTAGGCAAGCACCCCCCTTTTTGAGCATTTCGATACTGCACATTCCTTTCTCTCTTATGCTTGCATTAGAATCTGCTGCTGTTACTGTATCCTATATTTGCTGCATTGCATGTTTACTTGTAACCTGCTTTTGATACTTACCTGTTATCCTAAACTGCTTAGAATAGGTTGGGTAGAGACCATTAGAGACCCCACTTATCCCGACTGCCCCGCTGGATGATCAGAAGACCCGTGCAATGGGATTGAAGACCAGCCCTCGACACCGCATGTCACATTTCCCTTAGTTGCCGACACTGCTGGGTTACTATCGAGTGCTGAGGGTGATACCTCATCAGCACTTCTGATGATAACCTTGTAGGTTAGTTATTCGGTCGTGGTAAGCGAGGGTGATTCCTCCTACACCACCCCCGATAACGACGTCGTCGCGCAACTCCTCGAGTGTGAACCTCGAGGGTGATTCCTCCTCCGTTCACCTTGACGGTAACATCAGAGGGAATTCCATCGAGGGTGATTCCTCAGGGTTCCCCTTGGTGTCAGACACACAGATACTTTGGTTACTACGACTGAACACTGAACCATGATACTAAAGACGAGTCGGCCCTGAGGGGTACCTGTGCGACCTTAATAGCGAGTATGGTGGAGTCGGGTGGACCTGGATGGTGCCCGAGGGTTGAACACGAGGCGTGGCTGGGCATTCCTCGCCCTTGCCGCAAGTCCTCGAGACGGGGCGACGGGGTCACATCTTTTGTGAGTCTTTGCTCGTTTCCGCACTATCAACACACTAACGGTTTGGATATTTGATCCGAGGGGCCTCTGGCCCGACAGCACTAACCATCACGTGGGCATAGTATGGGCGTTCTGCGTCGTATACATCAGCCGAAGCTCTATTGACGTCAGCGAGGGACGGCCCGCTTTGGATTGGACTGGGAACGCAACCGCGCTTGTATAAGGGGTTGCTAGGTCTGCTTCCGGAGCGTCCTTGCAACGTGCAGGGTTCCCAAGGCGAAGGCCCAAGACCCCTGGGGGCATAGGTTAGTCCGGCGTGCTGACCTCTCTTTAGAGCCTAGGTCGGGTTGCGGCGTATCGTTTGGCCGAGGCCGGGCATGACCCAGAAAAGTGTGTCCGGCCGGAGTTAATCGAGCGTGGTGGGTAAGTTCGTGCACCCCTGCAGGGAAGAACTAATCTATCGATAGCCTGTCCTACGGTAACGGACACTCGGAGTTGTATCCCGATCGGTACAACTAGAACTTGAGATCATAACTAGATAGTATGGCTCTGGGATTTCTTTCTCGCAGGGAGTCGAGGAAGAATCTCTGGCCGAGGTTGATGATATTGCTACTACTACTTTACATTATGTTAATCTGCACTCTTCTAATGCTGCAAGACCGATGAAGATGATTGAAGATGCTAGTCTTCGATAGGACTAGGCTTACCCCCTCTATTCTCGCATTTCTACAGCCCAGTCCACATATACAGCCCCCTTTTGAAAATATTGCATATGTAGTGTAGATCCTTGCTTGCTGAGTACTTCGGATGAGTACTCACGTTTGCTTTATTTTCTTTTTCTCCCCATATCCATTTGACGCCGCCAGATGACGGAGCCCCTGAGATAGCAGCCCCCGTCGACGACTACGGTTACTACTACTACCCTCCAGGCGAGTACTACTACGAGGAGCCGACAGATGACCAGGAGTAGGATTCAGAGGGTCCTAGGCAGGAGGCCTACGCCTTTCGATCATAGAGTTTTATTTTGCCCCACCTTCATAAAGGCTTATCTCTATATCTGTAATATATCTGTACCCAGATATCTGATGCTTTCGCTGACACTTGTATGCCATCGAGCTATGTATTCGAGCCCTCGAGGCCCTGGCTTGTAATATAAAGCTTGTATGAATTTATTTATGTTTTAGAGTTGTGTTGTGATATCTTCAAGTGAGTCCTTAGGCTTGATCGTGTGCATTTGCGTGTATGGTTAGTGCACGATTAAGCCGGGGTCGTCACAGATATCACAACACAACTCTAACACAAATAAACGGAGATCCACAATATTACAGACCAGGGATCACGAGGATCCGAATACATAAGTCAGTCATACAAATATTATCTGAGTACAGACATAGTTAGACAAGTTTTGCCTTAAGAAGGCTAGCACAAACAACGACTCTAGATCGAAAGGCGAAGGCCTCCTGCCTGGGAGCCTCTGATCCTACTCCTGGTCGGCTGGCTCGATCCAGTAGTACGTGCCGTCTGGACCCTCCTGGTAGTAAGCTCCTGCAGTGGCATCTGGCTCCGGGGCTCCATCGTCTAATGTATCATCAAAGTGGGGTATGGGGAAAAAGAAGTAACAAAGCAACCGTGAGTACTCATCCGAAGTACTCAGCAAACAAGGATCTACACTATATATGCAACATTATCAAAGGAGAAAGGCTGTATATGTGGACTAGGCTGCAGAAATGCCAGAATAGAGAGAAGGCCTAGTCCTATCGAAGACTAGCATCTTCACGAAGTCACCATCTTGCAGCAATAGAAGAGAGTAGAATAGCATTTTATTAAGCAAACATGTTGAAGCAAGCCTAGAGATCCTTCCTCGACTCCCAGCGAGAAAGCGATCCCGAAGCTTCAATTAAGTAACAAGTATCCAGTTCAAGTAGTAGATCGGGATATACAAACTGAGCGTCCTTTACCGTAGGACCGGCTATCGATAGATTATTCATCCCTGCAGGGGTGCACTACTGTTACCCAACACGCTCGATCACCTCTGGCTGGACACACTTGCTGGGTAATGCCCGGCCTCGGGAGATCAACACGAAGCAACGCCCTACCTAGGCTCAGCAGAGAGGTCAGCACGCCGGACTAACCTATGCACCCAGAGGTCTTGGGCCATCGCCCTGGGCACCCTGCGCGTTGCGTGGCTGGCCAGGGTGCAGGCGCGACACTGAACTCGTCAGTGAAGTATCCAGCCCAATCCCGGCGATCAGCCCGCACGATGAAACGTGACGTCTGAAGAGCTTTCGGGAGAAACATACGACGTAGAGGGCCCCATAAACCATAATCCCGCGTGGTGGTAGTGCGTATAGGGCACGTCGACCCACTCAGATCAAACACCCAAATCCGATATGCTCATTTAGTAATACGCGGAGACAATCAGAGTTTCTGAAGCTCCGCCACAATATCACACTCGAGTGCCCTTCCGGCACACCCGACATCATAGATCCCCTGCGGGTACCCATCAGGGTCGACCCGCCTGTAACAAAAGTCAAAGTAACCGTGTGGTCATAACATCAAGGGGGAAACCCCGAGGAATCACCCTCGGTGGATTCCACTCGATGAAATCAGCAGGGTGAACGTATGAGGCATCACCCTTGAGGTTCACACTGAGGGGTTGCATGACAGAGTCGTATTGAAAGTGGAGAAGGAGGAATCACCCTCGATGACCACGACCGAACAGCTACACTGCAGAGTATTCATCAGGAGTGTGTTACGAGGTATCACCCTCGGCACTCGATAGTAACTATGCAGAGTCGTACAACTAAGGGGGTGAAGTGATGTGTCGGTCTCTGATCGACGATCACACTGGTCGAGTCAACGATGATCAAGCAGGGGCAACAAGGGTAAGGTGGTGGGGTCACTGATGGTTCACTACCAACCTATACTAAGCAGTTTAACATAGGCAGGTAAGGTAACAATAATCAGGTTACAAAAGCAGGCTATGCATCAGAATAGGAGCAATCATTAAGAGTAGCAAAATCTAATGCAAGCAGGAGAAATGGAATGGGCGATATCTGGATGCTCAAAGGAGGGGGCTTGCCTGGTTGCTCTGGCAAGAAAGAGGGGTCGTCAACGGGCTGCTCGTCTGTAGCGTAGTCGTACCCAGCTGCAACGTCGTCGGTCTCGGCGTCTATCGAGAGAGAAGGAGGGGGAGAGAAACAATAAATCGACGGCAAAAAAATGCAAACAATATGTATGACATGCCTAAATGCTATGCAGAGGTGTTCTACTGCCTAACTAAATGAGTTAGTTAATTTAGGAATTTATCCGGATTTATTTAATTAAAGTTGGACACTATTCATTTATTGAAATTGGTCTAAAATTTCCATGTTCATCTAGCTAGGGGCATCTGACATGAATACGGAGGGCGTATTCAGACTCGTATCGAAATTCTGAGCAACTTTCATATATAAATTATTTTCATCGGAGTTACGGTTTATTTTATATGATTTTCTAAAGTTTTAATCATTTTTTGAATTTAATTTAATCATTTAATCCAACATTATCCAGAATAGTGTAGGCTGACGTCAGCAGTCAACAGGGCGTTGACTGGGTCAAACTGACGTGTGGGTCCCACTTGTCATTGACTGCTTAGTTTAATTAGGGTTTAATTAAACTAATTACAGATTAATTAGACTAACTAATTAACTAGTTTAATTAAACAGAATTAATTAACTTAATTAATTCGCTAATTAATTAATTGATTATTAATTTTATTAATCCATTTTCATTTTTTTAACGTCCTGGGCAGTGGGGCCCCTGTGTCATAAACACATGGGGCGGGGCCCAACTGTCAGTGGCCTGTGCAGCCATTAGCGGGCGTGGGCGTGGGCATACGGGCGCGGGCGCTCGTGCCCGAGCGAGGCCGTGACCTCGACGAGGCCAGCGGGGCGTCGGCGCGGCGCGGCCGGCGTAGGCGAGCGCGGGTGGGGCGCCGGTACGGTCAAGGGAGCAGCGGGACGGCGCGGGGCGGTGGCGGCCGCGAGCGGGCGCGTGGCGGGACGGGCGCGCGCCAGGGGGGGGAAGCAGCAGCGGCGGTGGCCGGGCGGCGAGCACGAGAGGCAGCTGCCGCAGCAGCTGCAGCAGCTAGCAGGTGACGAGGCGCGGCGCGGGGGCGGTAGCCGCGGGGCTCAGGGGGCGCGGGCACGCACGGGGCGCGGCGAACAGAGCAGGGGCCGCGGCGAGGCGCACTGTGAGCGCGGGGCGTGGCCCAGCGTTGTTGGATGAGTGGCAGGGGCAGCGCGCGGGGTAGGCGCGGTGGCGCGAGCCGAGCGAGGCCACGCGGGCAACGCCGAAGCATGAGCGGGACGGTGGCCGGGCGCGCGAGCGCGTGTGTGCACACGGTGAGTGCGGGGCGAGGGAGAGAGAGGCGGCCGGGGGCCTCACCGAGGCGCGTAGGGTCAAGGCAGCGGGGGGGGGGGGGGGGGGGGGGGTCGAGGAGGAGGACGGGGACGACGGCAGGGCAGCTCCGGCGAGGTCCAGGCGGCGGCGACGATCGGCGTGGCGACGGGCGGCGCCGTCAGGCGAGCGGACGAGAGGGAGGAGAGGGGGATCGGGGGATTAGGGTTTCGGGGTCCAGGGGAGGGGCAGGCCTTATAGGCCAGTGGGGCGTGGGAGTGGGCCGGCCTGGCTGTGCCTTGGCCCAGTTTGGCAGGGGGGTTTTGTTTTTCTTTTATTCTGTTTTATTTTTTTGTCTTTTTCTTTTTATTTATTTCTTACTTTCTGTTTTGCAAATAGTTAGGCCACAAAATGACTTTAGGAAAACATGTGACTTGTGTCATTAAATGCCATGTATTATCTACTACTGTCAAAAATTGGTTTGGAGACAAATGGAGTTCACACAAATTTTATATTAAATAAAATGTATTAAACCTTGCTGTTTTGGTACAGTTAGAGTCACCTAATTAATTTATTAATTGTTGGTTATAATTTTAGAATGGTCTCTAGAATATTTGTTATTTAATGAACATTTTAGTTTCTACTTTGAATAAATTTTATTTTCCACTTTGAATTTAATTGAGGTTTGAACTAGGAGTTTGAAATGCAATATGATGCAACTGATGATTGGGCACTGTTAATCATGCTGACTTGTCATTATCAAAAGTAATTACTGTGGCTAATGACATGGGGTGTTACAGTTCAATAGATCAAGATTGGAAATATTACTTTGAGGTGGTTTGCTGTTAAGCATACCTACACCTACAAATTTCATCCTACTTTCTCCGATGGCATAGAAATTTTGGAGTTATTCTTTGCTGCACTTTGAGGGATTACCATGTGGTTTAATTCTGTTAATGATGTTGAGAGTTGGCACTAGCGAAAGTATGAACCACAGGTCTTGTTTTCAAGCATTGAGACATCGATTTTATTCACTTCTATTACTTGCTACATTGTTTTTTTATTTGTTCAGCTTACAGAAAACTACTTCTACTATCCATATTACCCACCTGTCACCATCTCTTTGTCGAACTAGTGCACCTATACAACTGACAATTGTAGGTGTGTTGGGGACAGAAGAGACCACTTGTATTTGATTGCAGGGTTGTTTAAGAGATAATCGCCTTCATCCTACACCTCTCGCGGATTGATAAATTTTAGGTCATCCACTTAAGGGAAATTTGTTATTGTTCTACAAAACTCTGCGCTTGGAGACCCAGCAAAGTTTACAAGAATAAAATTGCACAGTATACATCATGTGTGAGAGTTATGTTCGCCGACTCCATTTGGTCAGACCTCAGGCGTTATGCAGGCCCTCCTTACATTTTCTTATCCAGGCCAGTAATTTGCTACGCAAGTGACCGTCGCCGGCATCTTCTGGTCTGCATCGACGATTCTCTACCGTTGCTTCCACAAGCTCCTTTGTTTAAACAAATTTGCTCCTTTTCCCGAAAAGGATAGGATCTATTATAAAAGTTCACTCGAAGTACAAACCATCTCAAGCATAATAAATTACATCGAGATTACAGGACCACCGAACGAGCATTACTGCTGCCAAAACGAGCCGCCGATGTGTCGCTGTCATCGCCCCCCTATCGAAGCCGACGTGACCTTGTCGATGACAACCGTGAAGTCTTTGTGCACGTGCCCCCTAAGGACGAGCACCCTGGAGCCACAGTTATCGTCGTTGAACTCACGCTTAGATCTGAAGCACTTGACACCAAATATCGTCACATGACGAGAAACCGTAACCTCATCGCCCTGTGGAGACGATAGGAATCTACGTCAGAGCTCCATCCGTTGATATGGACCCTTAGAGTCGGGAGCGAGCCTTACAACGTGTCACATGTGGGTACAAGAGGCATAAAACTTCAACACCCTTAAGAATTTGGATGCATTTTATAAAATCTCTATAAGAGTGTTTTTATGAGGGTATCTGATACTTACTATATGGTCTTTGTTTTTTCCAAAAAAAAATTCGTTACGAAAGAACAAGAAAATAATTTAAGGAAACGGGAAAAGAAAAATAATAATACCGAGGAAATTGCAGGCAGTGGATAAGTGGAGAAGAAGAGGCCATCCCCTGCCGGTTGCAGAAGAGAAGAAAAGACAAAGGACTGGGCCCACCGCACGCGATGCGGCGAACCGAACCGATTCCATCCACCCACGAGAGCACAAGAAAAAGGAGCAAGGAAGAGGACGCTTCCATTTGGGGCCACCGGCGCGGCGTTGCGTTGGTGTACGCAGGAGCCCGACCGCGTCCGCGTGGGCACGGGCCCCACCCACGCGCGCGCGAGAGAGACGACGGCGTCGCTTCTCCTCGCTTTCTCTCCCCAACGGAACGGAATCTCGCGGCCCGTCTTGTCCTCTTGCAAACCCACACCCACACGTTTCTCTCTCTGAGTCACACACCCCGTCCATCGTCGAAGCTCGCATGAAGAGCGATAAAAGAGCACACATGCACATTAACAAATCAATATATTACCATTTCAAAAAATCAATATATTGCCAGTCCATTAGATAGCAAAGATCGGATACGACCCTTGCCTTGACTTGTACAAAGTCAGAGTTTACATGCATGATGTACGCAAAGCTACTATAGCTGTATGAGACATTTAGTTATGTACGGTTTATGTCTCGTGTGTGTGTGAATGTATATGAGACTACAATTGGTTTTCCCTCTGCGCCTAACATTTAATACCATAATCCAATTGACTTCATTTAACTTGCACGACGATGCACGCATATCTCATCACAAGATTGGAACGCACGGGATAAACGGGATGGCTCTTGTACTTTCTCTGTACAAACGTGTACTACTATACCGTATATGGCTAAAATATTACTAGTAGTAAATGGAGTATCTAAATAAATCTAAATAAAGCCAATAAAGAAGTGCCTCATCGTACAAGGCAAGGCAAGGAATCACTCATTTATTCGCAACAAACTGGCTAGTGCCTTTGTCTTTGTGTGCTCACTTGCAGACGAGAGCTAAAGGGGATTGCTATTGCGCGCGCGTGCGCTGGGACGCTCGGTTCCAGACATTACTGATTAGGAAATGTTTGATATTTATTAGGCTTGGACTGGGCCCCCCTGAAAATCAGGGGAGGGTGCTGTGATTAAGTGAGAGAGATAGCAGATCTGAGGGATTAGACAGGTTTTGATTGGGCCCACCCTTGAAATCACGGGAGGAATGATTACGTGAGGGAGCATGCATAGAAAATTGGAAAGGGTGTCAATTCTGCGCATCTGTCACGATCCTCCCGTCAAAACCGGTCTGCTGTCCGAGACGGAGCGTTTCGCATGTGGGGATCGCTCGCTCCGACACGCGGTCGCGAAGGAGTAAATCCGCTAAAAGACTTACATTACGTGCGCATATATTTTGACATATACTCCTACTACTGCATACGCCGTACGCAGGTACTACATTTTGTGGGCATGCACTTGATACTTCTTCGGTTCTTTTAGAGATTTCGATACAAACCACATACGAATATATATAGACATAATTTTAAGTGTACAATCGCTCTTCATATTAAAAAAGTATCAATATTGTTATATTCATTACGAAATGTGATATTTTCATTTCGTAATGAATATAACAATGTTGGTACTTTTTTTTATATAAGTTTAGTCAAAGTAGAGATACTTTGACTTCGGACAAAACTTATATGCAAACTATAAAAAGGACCGGTGGGAGTAAATCCATGGTCAAAATTTGACACAAAATACTAAGAGCATCTACAACTGGACCCTTCAAACCCGTCTCAAACGCCCGGCCAGGCCGCCCGGTCACTATCCGGTCATGATTTTTTGACCCAGACGGGCCTCTCAAACGGCCCTCAAACGCCCGGACTGACCGGCACCCCCCATATCCAGTCCAAATATGGGGCGGATATGGGGGCGCCCGGGCGCGCCCGCCGCGTTGACTGATGGCGTGGCCCTACACGGAAACGCCCAGAAACCCGGCGGTCCGACGGACGCCGCGTCCATCGCCGCGGTGTGAACGTCGCGTGGCGCCCCTCCGGCTCGCCGCCCAAGATGAAATCCGGCTATTTAAGCCGGCCGGCGTCCCGCAGCCCTAACCCAACCCCCTCCCCCCTCTCCGCGCCGCCAGTCCGAGCCCATCCACCTCCTCCCTCTCCCGCTCCGGCGCTCTGTCCACGCTCCAGCACTCCGCCATGGTCTGGAGCAAGATCACGTACTATGCCATGCTGACGCCGGAGCGCCGCTACGAGATCCAGCGGCAGATCCGGGCAAGGGAAGTCGCGCGCCCCGCCCGCATCGCTGCCGGGCTGCCTCCAGACTCGCCGGAGCCAGAGGAGGAGGAGGAGCAGCAGCCGGGGGAAGAGGAGGAGGAGGAGATGGCTCCGATGGAGGTGGAGGAGCCGGACCAGTAGGTGCCGGCCTTCAACATGAAGCAGGCGGAGGCGGAGTTCGCCGTCGCCCAGTCCGACGAGATGGCCGAGCAGCAGGCCATCCTGGAGTCCATCCAGGATGAGGCCTATGTGGAGGCCAACCGGGCGTTCCTCCGGCGGCAGCAGGCGGAGACCGACACGCTCTTCGACGGGCTTGACGCGGAGATTGAGGCGAAGGAGGCCGGAGCGGAGCAGCCAAAGGCGTCGGAGCTGCAGCTGCCGCCCATGCTGCCGGAGCCGGGCATAGAGATCGTGGTGATCTCCGACGAGGAGTAGTTATGATCGACGTAGTACGTAGGTTATATTTCCTTTGGCATGTCTTTGTATGGATATAAGAATCGAGTATGAGATGTCCGGATGCAACAAATGAAATTTGAGGTGTGTCCGATCACTGCCCGCGGACGCGCCCGGGCGTTTGAGGGGCCGGATTTGCCAAATGTGACTGTAGATGCTCTAAGGGGGTCAACAAACCAGGATGGAGGTAGTACTGCTGTATTCTCAAACGCGCGAGTACATTGGCCGGCTCGCACATACACTTAGGGTGTGTTTGGTAGCTATTCTCACCCTAGCATAGTTGTTCCCCTTTGAGACATGCTTAGTCTAGACATGCTGAGTACATGCAACTGCAGCTGTTTGGTAGCAATGTATGTACTGATGCATGCTGAGCTGAGACTGTGTTTGGTAGCCTGCATCAGAGAAGACATGGTGTGCTGAGACGGTGTTTGGTAGACTGCATGAGGTAGGCTACATGAACGGATATTTTGCCATATGTTCGATGAGATAATTTAAACAATTCAAGCAATAAAACATTACCATGCCAGCATAATCTGAATGATGATAATGTGAAGAAAAAAATTCAACAATTAACATAAGACATAATAACCATGAATTGTAGCAGTGCATCACTAGGTTCATATTACGTTAGACATAATAACCATAATTTCTAGTACTGCATCAGTAGATTCATATTACATAACCTCATTCGAAATACACTTTATAATAGTCATTACAAAAGGGGTAGTCTCAACAAGCACCGACTAACATGAACTCAAAGAAGATCAGGATTGGCTTTTAAGATACGTTTGAACGATGCTTTACGGACTTCATCATTCATCTTCACAAAGTTGAGGCCTTTTGCCTTGTGTTCTGTGAGATAATCTAGAACAGCCAAGCGATCATTTTGATCAAACACAATAAGGTCCATGACAGCCTTGTAAAAGTCAGGGTGTGTTTCAGCATGGCAAGTGTTGTTGATAGCACTTGCAATCTCACACATAGCATCAGTCATCTCGCTTTTGAGCCCAAGAATGATTATCATGGACAATATCATTGGGATCTTCATCATTGGGTTCCGGATCCCATGTTTCCTCGGGCGGGAAATATTCATCCTCACCATATTGAAGTACCCAATTGTGAAGAATTGCACAAGCTAGCACTACTTTGACTTGGGTCTTGTAACCATGGAATGGCTTATTGTAGACAAACTTCCAACGGTTTTTGTACGCGGCAAAAGCCCTCTCAACCGATGTCCTCAAAGAAGAGTGTCTTAAGTTGAACAACTCTTTGGCATTTTGAGGATGGTTCCATCGACCATACTCTTTCAAGTGGTACCTCGTGCCACGGTATGGTGGAAGAAAACCCGGCCTCACAGCATACCCCGCATCAACAAGGAAGAATTTTCCTATGAACATTTTGGGTAGTCCCCTCCTTTCTACCCCTAAAGGCCGCTGAGATACTTTTTGGGACTCTAGCAAGCACATGAGTCCCATCTATTGCTCCAACACAATCCTAATTAATAAAGACAAATGGTTGTTATTCATAAGTCCCATCAATTGTTTGTCTTTGTTTGAATAAAACATTTACCTTGAAATATGGATTGAAGCGGGTGCTTTCTTGTATTTTACGATGGCAATGGTTGGAGGGAGGCCGAATCATCTCATCTCTCAACTCCCCAACAGCATAAAGCACTGCCTTAAAATACCTACTAATGACTTCGATAGATCTTCTAAAGATAGGTTGTAGTGTCCTATACCTTTGGTTATGGCCAACTACGTAAAGAAACATGGCAACTTGTTCCTCGATAGAAGTATGGATGCTATCCAACAACAAATTTCTCTCTCTAAATATAGCACACAAACGGAAAAACGGAGCTTTTCTCATTCTGAGTTGATTTGAACAATTTATGTCACTAGAGTGATAAATGTATCTCAAATTTGACTCTCTAGATATGGCACGGTCGGCCATGCTGCCCACGGTTATCCTTGGTGTTTGTTGCCTAGATCTTCTAAACATGACCATCATGTAAGCATACAATCTAGCCACTAGACCGGCTCCTCTCACAATTAGTTGCCTTCGTTTTCTTGCCAATTCATCCATCTATGACAATACAAACAAATAACAGGAAACTTAGCACACCATAATTTTTTCAGCATGACAAGCAATGAACAGAAGATAAATAGTTCAATAAATTCCTTCATGCATAAAAATTTGTCTTAACCATAGTAGGATCTCTCTACAGAAGATAGACAGTAAATACAATCAAATTACCATATTCTAATTAAGCATACTCGGCTCTGTTTCTCTGTACAGCAACAAGGGCTCTTCCCTGTTCAAGGTCGGGAGCTGAGGCAGGAAGGACAGGGGTAGGGGAAGGAAGAGAGGAGGAAGGCGGGGGAAGGGAAGGAAGGGGCGGATCTGCTACCTCTTCCGTGTCAGGATCTACTCCGGCGGCGGCGGTGAGTTGAGGCCGGCCAGGAGCAGGGGCGGGCCGGCGACGAGTGGAGGACCGGCCAGGCGCAGGGGCGGGGCCGCGGCGAAGTATACACCTTCAGCACGGCGGCGGGGGATTGAAGAAGGAGGGGACCGGCGGCGGGGTAGCGCGAGGGGAACGATGGCGGGTGGGCGCTGGTGGCTAGGTCAGGATGGGGTCGCGCGAGGGCATGGGGCGGGGTGGTCGTTCGAGGAAAGTGGGTCGGGGGGAGATTTTTCTCCTGTGCGGTCTCAGCCTCGCTCGACCCGGCAGGCCTGTGTGGGGTGCTTCGACTCAGCTATGCTGAGGCCCTTTTTTGCATCGGTTCGACTATGCCCGAGGGAGCCCATACAGTCTACCAAACAAAAAAAAGTGGGTCGGATAGAAAACTTTTGGGCCTATACACTCTCCATGCATGCTATCAAACACATCCTTACACGCTCGATTCCACTGAGTGATGGCTGTCTCAGGCCCGGACTTCCTTGTGCACAGCCTTGGGGCTGATTGTAACCGAATTGTTTTAAGTCAATAAATAAAGCTCCCTAATTCGATGTGAGTTGCATCTGATGGTCGTTCGGGCGTTCGGCACGAGAAGCTAGAAAACGTCACGTTCGGGCGTTATTTTTTTCGAAAAGAAAAAAAAATACACATTCGGTGCTTGATGATCGATTATTTATGTACTGTACTTCAATTTGGCCACGCCAAAAATGTAAGAGAAATTAAAGTCCACAGGTCTATGGTTGCATGTAGCGTGACGGGCCTATATACTAGCAGCACAGTACTGTACTGTTATGCCAGATGATGCACGAAACGGCAGAGGCCGGCTCAAGTTGCTGTCTTCTCTTATCTTCGCCCAAGACAGGTAGTACGTGCAAATCCATAATAGGAGACATTCACAAGCAGCTGCTGATGGTGAACGAACCGCCCAGGACCATAGGCCTCTAAGCACAGACGAGCGGGAGCTACGGTCTTGGCTCAAATCTCGAAGCTTAGGGCTGTCCGTGCTCCTTAAAATAAAGCTAAGGCAGAGAAGCAGAGTGTTGTGGCTGAAAGCTGGTGATGCCAACACAAAATCCTTCCAAAGAAAAGCTAATGCACGGCATAAGCGCAACACCATTCACCTGCTACAGGGGCCATCGGGGCCGATCTACGCCTCCGAGGAAATGGGGCAACACGCACACAACTATTTTCAAAACATCTTCGGCTCGGAGAACCCAAGGTCGGCAGCACTTAATTGGGATGAGCTTGATCTGGACCATGTTGATCTATCGGACTTGGAGGGAGACTTCTCTTTGGAGGAGATAAAACGTGCAATTGATGATATACCCGCCGAAAAGGCACCTGGGCTAGACGGGTTCTCAGGAGGCTTCTTCAAATCGTGTTGGGAAATAATCAAGGCCGACCTGTTGGCAGACGTGAACCAGCTCTACCACATGGACAGTCGGGGCCTGAACCGCATTAACACTGCTATCTTGGTCCTTATTCCCAAGAAGCACGGGGCTGACACGCTAAAAGACTTCCGACCAATCTCACTTTTGCATAGCCTCATCAAGATCCTGACCAAGCTCCTTGCAACCAGGCTAGCCCCTAAGCTAGCAAGCTTAGTTGACCAATGCCAAAGTGCTTTCATCAAAAAACGGAGCATACAGGAGAACTTCCTATATATACAAAGCACGATCAGAAAACTGCATAAAGCGAAGCACCCTGCAAATTCTGCTAAAACTGGATATCGCGAAGGCCTTCGACTCGCTCTCCTGGCCTTACGTCCTGGATATGCTCGAGGCGCGAGGCTTCGGTGCGCGCTGGCGCGAGTGGATCGCCATGTTGCTCCGGACATCCACTTCTCGGGTGATCATTAACGGGCAGCTCACTGATGTCGTTCAACACCGGCAAGGGCTGCGGCAGGGAGATTCGCTTTCCCCATTCCTATTCATCCTGGCCATGGATCCGCTGCAAAGGATGTTGAGCCTCGCAACTACGCGTGGCCTGCTCACCAAATTACCTGGGCGTTCTCCTCTGATGCGCTGTTCCTTCTACGCTGACGACATCGCCATGTTCATGAACCCCAACGTGAATGATGCCCGTATGATCCACCTGCTTCTCCATTGCTTTGGCCAAGTCTCAGGACTCAAAGTGAATGCAGACAAGAGCATGGCCTTACCAATAAGATGTGCAGCGATTGATTTACCATCCGTCTTGGCACCCCTCCGCATTCCATGCAAATCCTTTCCGGTCACCTACCTGGGAATGCCACTATCCCTCAGAAATTTAACCAAGGCGGATTTTGATCCTTTTTTGATGAAATTCGGAAATAAAACTGCAACATGGAAGGGTGGTCTGATGGCCAAGAGTGGGCGCCTAGTCCTACTCAAATCCGGACTTACCGCTCTGGCCATATATATGATGACGGTACACAAGTTGCCCGCCTGGGTATTAAAACGTCTTACACAGCTATGTCGCTCCTGGCTCTGGAGTGGTGAGGACACTTGTAGCGGGGGCAAATGCAGAGTGGGATGGACCCAAATATGTCGCCCCAAGAATCTTGGAGGGCTAGGGGTGCTGGACTTACGGAAATTTGGAACGGCACTGCGTCTAAGATGGCTGTGGTTGGCTTGGCAGGACCCGCCTCGTCCTTGGGCACGGTCACCACTCCCATGCGACGACAGGGAGCGCATGCTGTTTGCCATGGCAACTGAGATCAAACTCGGCGACGGGCGAAAGGCCAGCTTCTGGCATGATCGTTGGTTGCACGGACAGTGCCCCAAAATCTTAGCACCGGCCCTGTTTACCGTTTCAGCGAGGAAAAACCGGACCGTACATGACGCGCTCACGGATCAGGCATGGTTGAGGGACCTTGCACATGGGCTGACCGACGACATGCTACAGGAGCTTTCCAGTCTTGCGGACAAGCTGGATAGTGTGGTGCTACAGGATGGCCAGCCAAACGATATTGCATGGCGGTTCACACCGAACCATGAATATTCCGCCCGTTCCACCTATCTGCTACAGTTCGAAGGCTCCGTGACATCAGAGGGGCACAACCTCATTTGGAAGGGATGGGCCCCGGGCAAATGCCGTTTCTTCCTATGGACGGCCATACTTGACAGAATCTTAACCGCGGATGCTCTGCTGCGTCGGGGATGGGAGAACAACTACTTCTGCCCTCTTTGCGAGAGGAATCTGGAAACCCCAACCCATTTGCTCTTGGAGTGCCCCTGGTCACGGTATGCCTGGGAGAAGATTGCTCGTCTAACACGCATGCCTGCACTTCTGCCGGTAACATGGGATGGTTTGGATTCCATCAAAGCATGGCTAACAACATGTCATGGAAGGGCAAGGGAAGATATGAAGAAAGGGACCCTATCCATCATACATCTGATGTCGTGGGAGATATGGCGCGAAAGAAACAGACGCATTTTTCAGAAAGAATCCATGGGAAGGGAGAGATTCATAGAGAAAGCAAGAGAGGAGGTTCGGCTTTGGAACACGGCAGGAGCGGGCATCCCCTTTGACCCGGGCTGAATTCATGTAGCCCTGTTAGCTCCGTTCTTTTTTCTTCTTCCTTTGTTGCCTTCGGGTTTTGGTCGAGCTTTCTCGCCGTCTATTCGCCTTGGGTACGCTTGTAGCTCGACTATTTCTCTCTCTAATCAATGAATTTGGTAGATATTACTACGAACATTCAAAAAAAAAGAAAGACAGGTAGTACGTACGTGGCGAGCCGACCGCGCATAATCTGTCATCCGGAGACAAACCCCAAACTACCCCTTGCCATGTGCACAAATGACATGAATACCATTTCACGGAATATTCCCGGCCACCAGCGATCCTCTTGTGCAGGTCCAGCAAAGGCATCTCGTAATACTAATGGAGAACATTTCCACTGGTAATCCCCACTCTTTTTTTTTGAACCGAATCCCCACTCTTTCTATCTCTGGCCTTTCACTTTCTCTTTCAAGAAAAGGAAGATATATATTCCAACAGAGACATCTTGGTATTGGATTCAACAGAAAGGCATCGGAATCTGAATCGCCAGCCGTCCATGGCATATCCTCCACTAATCCACGATATTCTTTTTATTGTAAAGATTTTGCTGTTGGTTTTCACAATTTGGGATGAACACAAAAGAGTAGGACAGCTGGGAGTTGTATTAAATTAAGTTCTCTACTCTTCTACGCAAGTGCTAACGATTGAGACGCTACTTCATCAAATATTCATATAGGGTATATACCTAAACTTAGTTCAAATATTAGAAGTTAATACTGATTCAACTTTCTGTTTAGATTAGAGTGTCCTATAGTCTGTTGTACAGTAGATGATAACATATTCTGCATTTTACTTTAAGCTAGCAATGGCTAAAATTAGTAGTGGAATGACACTATATAGCATGCCAGCTATCGTACGGGTGGGGTGAAGCATATTTGGAGGTGTTTCCTAGAAAATGATATCTTGTGGCTGGATATTCCAAAAAACCCATGCATATGCCATTGTAAAATGATGTCACTACTCTAATGAGACAAAGATGAAAGGTGGCAATTCATATCTTCTCACAGATTGGGTCTCTAAATTTAACTATGAAATTGGTGTTGTCCTTGAAGTTACTTTACTTTCATAGTTGTCAAGAGCTACTTTTCACATGGACATGATATGCGTATATTCTACTAGGTTGTGCGGCAAATTCACTTTTTGTGACCAAATACGAGGTATACATGTTTCAAAAGGATAGGCTGTGCGGTAGATACACTTTCTATAGCCAAATACAAGGTATACATTTTTCACAAGAATAGGTTGTGCGGTGGATACACTTTTTGTGGCCAAATACGAGGTATACATTTTTCACAAGAAAATACCTCATGACCATGTGTGACAACTATTTATATAAGGCATGTCGTACTTTTACCTATTTTGGCTGTTCAAAACTTCAAAACCGGGTGACAACCAACCAAACATGCCTAGACTCTCACCGGTGAGACTAAAATGGCGAAAGAAAATCAATGACGCACTTTTACGAGACAATGAAAATTGTACAAAAGCTAAATTCAAAAGGTAAGACGAAAGAAAATTATATTGACCAACCTAAAAAATTAAAGAAAAAGAAATCAACGACACGCTTTTGCGAGGTAATGAATACGAACTTATTATGTAACCCCAGCACCGCGTACGCATGCATATCCAGACAATCAATATATCCAGCGAATACAAATTCAGAATATAGAACGAATACATATGTAATTAAATTTGTAATTTACGTACAAATCACCCCTGCCTATCATATCTGACCGATATACTACCTTGATAACATACACTCACATTTGGTGCTTATGATTAATTGATACCAAAACTCAACATCCAATTAATACTACCGCTTATTTTTTCTTTCTTCTGACAGATCTATCTGTTACGATTGAGATGCTGCTTCATCAAATATTCATAGCGTATATTCTTTTACACAAGTGCTAGCGATTGAGAACGAATATGTATGCAATTAAATCTGTATATTCTTTTATGCATGTGCTAACGATTGAGATTTTGCTTCATCAAATATTCATAGAGTATACCTAAATTTAGTTCTAATATTAAAAAATAATAATTATTCAACTTTTAGTTTATATTAAAGTGTTCTATAGTCCGTTGTAGATGATGACATATTCTGCATTTTACTTCAAGCTAGCAATGGCTAAAATTAGTAGTGGGAATGACACCATATAGCATGCTAGCTATCCTACGGGCCGGGTGATGCATATTTGGAGGTGTTTCCTAAAAAAGAATATCTTGTGGTTGGATATTTCAAAACCCCCAGCATATTTCATTGTGAAATGATGTCACCACTCTAATGAAATAAAGATCAAAGTGGGGCAATTCATATCTTCTCACGGATTGGGTTTCTAAATTCGACTTTGGGATTACTATTGTGCTTGATGTTTCTTTATTACGTTCATAGTTGTCAAGTGCTAGTTTTTACATGGACATGATACGTGTATATTCTACTACCTGTGCGGTAGATACACTTTCTGTGTCCAAATATGAGGTATACATTTTTCACAACAAAACACCTCATGACCATGTGTGACAACTATTTATATAAGGCATGCCATACTTTTACGTATTCTGGTTGTTGAAAACTTCAAAACCGGGTGACAACCAACCAAACATGCCTAGACTATCACCAGTGAGACTAAAATGACGAAAGAAAATCGTCGCGCTTTTACGAGAGAATGAAAATTGTACAAAAGGTAAATTCAAAAGATAAAACGAAAGAAAATTATATTGACCAACCGCAAAAATTAAAGAAAAGAAAATCAATGATGCACTTTTACGAGACAATGAATACGGACTTATTATGTAACCTCAGTGCCGCTTACGCATGCATATCCAGAAAAAATCAATATATCCAGCTAATACAAATCCAAAATATTGAACGAATACGTATGCAATTAAATTTGTAACTTATGTACATATTACCCCTAGGTATTGTATCTGGCCGATATACTACCTTTATAATGTTGGGGAACGTTGCATGAAAAACAAAAAAAATTCTACGCACACGCAATATCTATCCATGGAGATGCATAGCTACAAGAGGGGAGAGTATGTCTACGTACCCTCATAGACCGTAAAGCGAAAGCGTTAATCAATGCGGTTGATGTAGTCGTACTCCTTCACGATCCGCCCGATCAAGTACCGAACGTACGGCACCTCCGCGTTCAGCACATGTTCAGCTTGATGACGTCCTCGCCTTCTTGATCCAGCAAGACGGGCGAAGTAGTAGATGAGTTCCGGCAGCACAACGGCGTGGTGACGGTGGTGGTGCAACTATCTCCGTAGGGCTTCGCCGAGCACAACGAAAATTATGACCGATGACGAACTAGAGGGAAGGGGCGCCGCACACGGCTTGGGGATCGTGGTGTGTGTTGCCCCTCTCCCTCCTCACATATATATAGATGGGGGGGGAGGAGGGGAGGCGGCCTAGGGCACCCCAAGGGGGCCGGCGGCCAGCCCTAGGGCGCCTGCCCTAGGAGCCCCCTTTCCTTCCTAGGGGGTGGAGGAGAAGGCAGGAGGGGGTCGGCGACTCCCTTGCCTAAGCCCCCCCTTTCCTTCCCTATAGGGCTGGCAGCCAGGGAGAGGGCGCGCCAGCCCCTTGTGGGCTGGTGTGTTCCTCCCCTTGGCCCATTAGGCCCATATACTCCCCGTAGATCTCCCGGAACCCCTTCCGGTGATCCGATGATTACCCGGTACATTTCGAAATCTTTCCGGTGACCAAATAGCATCGTCCTATATATCAATCTTTACCTACGGACCATTCCGGAGCTCCTCGTCATGTTCGTGATCTCATCCGGGACTCTGAACAACATTCGGTCACCAACTCACATAACTCATATAGTACTATATCGTCAACGAACGTTAAGCGTGCGGACCCTACAGGTTCGAGAATGATGTAGACATGACCGAGACACTTCTCCGGTCAATAACCAATAGCGGGACCTGGATGCCCATATTGGTTCCTACATATTCTACGAAGATCTTTATCGGTCGAACCTTTATGACAACATACGTAATTCTCTTTGTTTGTCGGTATGTTACTTGCCTGAGATTCGATCGTCGTTATCTCCATACCTAGTCCAATCTCGTTACCGGCAAGTCTCTTTACTCATTCCGTAATACATCATCTTGCAACTAACTCCTTAGTCACTTTGCTTGCAAGCTTCATGTGATGTGTATTACCGAGAGGGCCCAGAGATACCTCTCCATCATACGGAGTGACAAATCCCAATCTTGATTCATGCCAACTCAACAGACACCTTCGGAGATACCTGTAGAGCATCTTTATGATCACCTAGTTACGTTGTGACGTTTGATAGCACACAAGGTATTCCTCTGGTATCCGGGGGTTGCATGATCTCATGGTCGAAGGAATATGTATTTGACATGAAGACAGCAGTAGCAATAAACTGAATGATCATATGCTAAGCTAACGGATGGGTCTTGTCCATCACATCATTCTTCTAATGATATGATCCCGTTATCAAATGACAACTCATGTCTATGGTTAGGAAACCTTAACCATCTTTTGGCCAACAAGCTAGTCTAGTAGAGGCTCACTAGGGACACGGTATTTGTTTATGTATCCACACATGTATTTAAGTTTCCCGCCAATACAATTCTAGCATGAATAATAAACCTTTATCATGAATAAGGAAATATAATAATAACAACTTTATTATTGCCTCTAGGGCATATTTCCACCAGTCTCTCACTTGCACTAGAGTCAATAATCTAGATTACATAGTAATAAATCTAACACCCATGGAGTCTTGGTGCTGATCATATTTTGCTCGTGGAACAGGTTTAGTCAACGGGTCTGCCACATTTAGATCCATATGTATTTTGCAAATTTCTATGTCTCCATCCTTGACCTTTTCATGAATGGAGTTGAAGCGTCTCTTGATGTGTTTGGTTCTCTTGTGAAATCTGGATTCCTTCGCTAAGGCAATTGCTTCAGTTTTGTCACAAAAGATTGTCATTGGACCCGATGCACTGGGTATTACACCCAGATCGGATATTAACTGCTTCATCCAGACTCCTTCACGCGCTGCTTCCGAAGCAGCTATGTACTCCGCTTCACACGTAGATGCCGCCACGACGCTCTGCTTGGAATTGCACCAACTGACAGCTCCACCATTCAATATAAACACGAATCCGGTTTGTGACTTAGAGTCATCCGGATTTGTGTTGAAGCTAGCATCGACGTAACCCTTTACAACGAGCTCTTCGTCACCTCCATAAACGAGAAACTTATCCTTGGTCCTTTTCAGGTACTTCAGGATGTTTTTGACCGCTGTCCAGTGATCCACTCCTGGATTACTTTGGTACCTCCCTGCCAAACTTATGGCAATGCACACATCAGGTCTGGTACATAGCATGGCATACATAATAGAACCTATGGCTGAGGCATAGGGAATGACTTTCATTTTCTCTCTATCTTTTGCCGTGGTCGGATTTTGAGTCTGACTCAATTTCACACCTTGCAACACAGACAAGAACCCTTTCTTTGTCTGGTCCATTTTGAACTTCTTCAGAACTTTGTCAAGGTATGTGCTTTGTGAAGGTCCTATTAAGCGTCTCGATCTATCCCTATAGATCTTGATGCCCAATATATAGGCAACTTCGCCCAGGTCTTTCATTGAAAAATTCTTATTCAAGTATCCTTTTATGCTATCCAGAAATTCTATATCATTTCCAATCAGCAATATGTCATCCACATATAATATCAGAAATGCTACAGAGCTCCCACTCACTTTCTTGTAAATACATGCTTCACCATAAGTCTGTATAAAACCATATGCTTTGATCACATCATCAAAGTGTATATTCCAACTCCGAGATGCTTGCACCAGTCCATAAATGGATCGCTGGAGCTTGCACACTTTGTTAGCACCTTTAGGATCGACAAAACCTTCTGGTTGCATCATATACAACTCTTCTTTAAGAAATCCATTAAGGAATGCAGTTTTGACGTCCATTTGCCAGATTTTATAATCATAAAATGCGCCAATTGCTAACATGATTCGGACAGATTTAAGCATCGCTACGGGTGAGAAAGTCTCATCGTAGTCAACCCCTTAAACTTGTCAAAAACCTTTCGCGACAAGTCAAGCTTTGTAGACAGTGATATTACCATAAGCGTCCATCTTCCTCTTGAAGATCCATTTATTTTCAATGGCCTGCCAATCATCGGGCAAGTCCACCAAAGTCCACACTTTGTTCTCATACATGGATCCTATCTCAGATTTCATGGCCTCAAGCCATTTGTCAGAATCTGGGCTCATCATAGCTTCTTCATAGTTCGTAGATTCGCCTTTGTCTAACAACATGACTTCCAGGACAGGATTACCGTACCACTCTGGTGCGGAACGTGTTCTGGTCGACCTACGAAGTTCAGTAGCAACTTGATCCGAAGTTTCATGATCATTATCATTAGCTTCCTCTCTAGTTGGTGTAGGCATCATGGGAACGGTTTTCTCTGATGTGCTACTTTCCAATTCGAGAGAAGGTGCTATTACCTCATCAAGTTCTACTTTCCTCCCACTCACTTCTTTCAAGAGAAACTCCTTCTCTAGAAATGACCCATTTTTAGCAACAAAGATCTTGCCTTCGTATCTGTGGTAGAAGGTGTACCCAATAGTTTCTTTAGGGCATCCTATGAAGACGCACTTCTCCGATTTGGGTTCGAGCTTACCAGGCTGAAGCCTTTTGACATAAGTGTCGCATCCCCAAACTTTAAGAAACGATAGCTTAGGTCTGTTGCCAAACCATAGTTCATACGGTGTCGTCTCAACGGATTTATACGATGCCCTATTTAACGTGAATGCGGCTGTCTCTAATGCATAACCCCAAAATAATAAAGGCAAATCGGTAAGAGACATCATAGAACACACCATGTCTAATAAAGTACAGTTACGACGTTCGGACATACCATTACGCTGTGGTGTTCCAGGTGGCATGAGTTGTGAAATAATTCCACATTGTTTTAAATGAAGGATAAACTCGTAACTCAAATATTCGCCTCCGCGATCAGATTGTAGAAACTTTATTTTCTTGTTACGATGATTCTCCACTTCACTCTGAAATTCTTTTGAACTTTTCAAATGTTCCAGACTTGTGTTTCATCAAGTAGATATACCCATACCTACTCAAATCATCTATGAATGTCAGAAAATAATGATACCCGCCGCATGCCTCAATACTCATCGGACCGCATGCATCGATATGTATTATTTCCAATAAGTCATTAGCTCGCTCCATTGTTCCGGAGAACGGAGTTTTAGTCATCTTACCCATGAGGCATGGTCCGCAAGTATCAAATGATTCATAATCAAGTGATTCCAAAAGTCCATCCGCATGGAGTTTCTTCATGCGCTTTACACCAATATGACCTAAACGGCAGTGCCACAAGTATGTTGCACTATCATTATCAACTTTGCATCTTTTGGCATCAATATTATGAATATGTGTATCACTACGATCGAGATTCAACAAGAATAGACCATTCATTAAAGGTGCATGACCATAAAAGATATTACTCATAAAAATAGAACAACCATTATTCTCTGACTTAAATGAATAACCATCTCGCAATAAACAAGATCCAGATATAATGTTCATGCTCAACGCTAGCACCAAATAACAATTATTGAGGTTTAAAATTAATCCCGAAGGTAGATGTAGAGGTAGCGTGCCGACGGCGATCACATCGACCTTGGAACCATTCCCGACGCGCATCGTCACCTCATCCTTAGCCAATCTTTGTTTATTCCGCAGCTCCTGTTTCGAGTTACAAACTTGAGCAGCCGAACCAGTATCAAATACCCAGGCGCTACTACGAGCATTAGTAAGGAACACATCAATAACGTGTATATCAAATATACCTTTGTTCACTTTGCCATCCATCTTATCCGCCAAGTATTTGGGGCAGTTCCGCTTCCAGTGACCATTTCCTTTGCAGTAGAAGCACTTAGTTTCAGGCTTGGGTCTAGCTTTGGGCTTCTTCACGGGAGCGGCAACTTGCTTGCCATTCTTCTTAAAGTCCCCTTTCTTTCCCTTGCCCTTTTTCTTGAAACTAGTGGTCTTGTTAACCATCAACACTTGATGCTCCTTCTTGATTTCTACCTCCGTCGATTTCAGCATCGCGAAGAGCTCAGGAATTGTTTTCGTCATCCCTTGCATATTATAGCTCATCATGAAGCCTTTGTAGCTTGGTGGCAGTGGCTAAAGAACTATGTCAATAACACTCTCAACTGGAAGATCAATTCCCAGCTGAGTCAAGTGGTTATGATACCCAGATATTTTGAGTATGTGTTCACTGACAGAACTGTTCTCCTCCATCTTGCCGCTATAGAACTTGTTGGAGATTTCATATCTCTCAACCCGGGCATTAGCTTGAAATATCAACTTCAGCTCTTGGAACATCTCATATGCTTCGTGACGTTCAAATTGTTTTTGAAGTCCGGTTCTAAGCCGTAAAGCATGGCACACTGAACTATTGAGTAGTCATCAGTCCACGTTTGCCAGGCGTTCACAATGTCTAGATTAGCGGGAACGGGTTGGTTACCTAGCGGTGCATCAAGGACATAATTCTTCTGTGCAGCAATGAGGATAATCCTCAAGTTACGGACCCAGTCCGTGTAGTTGCTACCATCATATTTCAACTTAGCTTTCTCTAGGAACGCATTAAAATTCAAGGGAACGGTAGCACGGGCCATTGATCTACAACATAGATATGAAAAAACTATTAAGACTAAGTGCATGATAAATTTTAGTTCAAATAATCAAATTATTAATGAACTCCCACTTAAATCAACATCCCTCAAGTTGTCTAAGTGATACATGATCCAAATCAACTAACCCATGTCCGATCATCACGTGAGATGGGGTAGTCATCAATGGTGAACATCTCTATGTTGATCATATCTACTATATGACTCATGTTCGACCTTTCGGTCTCCAATGTTCCGAGACCATGTCTGTACATGCTAGGCTCGTCAAGTTTAACCCAAATATTATGCATGTGCAAAACTAGCTTACACCCGTTGTATGTGAACGTAGAGTCTATCACATCCGATCATCATGAGGTGCTTCGAAATGACAAACTTTAGCAACTGTGCATACTCGGGGAGAACACTTTTATCTTGAAATTAAGTGAAGGGATCATCTTATAATGCTACCGTCATTCTAAGCAAAATAAGATGCATAAAGGATAAACATCACATGCAATCAAAATATGTGACATGATATGGCCATCATCATCTTGTGCTTTTGATCTCCATCTCCAAAGCATCGGCATGATCTACATCATCACCGGCACGACACCTTGATCTCCATCGTAGCGTCGGGGTCGCCTCGCCAACTATTGCTTCTACAACTATTGCTAACGCATAGCGATAAAGTAAAGCAATTAAATGGCGCTTAGTGATTGACACACAGGTCATACAATAATTAAAGACAACCCTAAGGCTCCTGCCGGTTACGTACTCATCGACATACAAGTCGTGAACTTATTACAAAACATGATCATCTCATACATCAACATATATCACATCACATCTTGAACATATCACATCACATCATGCCCTGCAAAAACAAGTTAGACGTCCTCTACTTTGTTGTTGCAAGTTTTACGTGGCTGCTACGGGCAACTAGCAAGAACCGTTCTTAACTACGCAAAACCAGAACAGTGATTATCAAGTTTGCTGCTTTAACCTTCTTCAAGGACCGGCCGTAGTGAAATTCGATTCGACTAAAGTAGGAGAAACAGACACCCGCCAGCCATCTTTATGCAAAATAAGTTGCATGTCAGTCGGTGGAACCGGTCTCATGTGCGTGGACATGTAAGGTTGGTCCGGGCCGCTTCATCCCACAATGCCACCGAATCAAAATAAGACGTTGGTGGTAAGCAGTATGAACCTCACCGCCCACAACTCCTTTGTGTTCTACTCGTACATAACATCTACGCATAGACCTAGCTCTGATGCCATTGTTGGGGAACGTTGCATGGAAAACAAAAAAATTTCTACGCACACGCAAGATCTATCCATGGAGATGCATAGCTACGAGAGGGGAGAGTATGTCTACGTACCCTCGTAGACCGTAAAGCGGAAGCATTAATCAACACGGTTGATGTAGTCGTACACCTTCATGATCCGCCTGATCAAGTACCAAACGTACGGCACCTCCGCGTTCAGCACACGTTCAGCTCGATGACGTCCTCGCCTTCTTGATCCAGCAAGACGGGCGAAGTAGTAGATGAGTTCTGGCAGCACAATGGCGTGGTGACGGTGATGGTGCAACTATCTCCACAGGGCTTCGCCGGGCACTACAAAAATTATGACCGAGGACGAACTAGAGGGAGAGGGGCGCCGCACACGGCTTGGGGATCGTGGCGCGTGTTGCCCCTCTCCCTCCTCACATATATATATATATATATATAGGTGGGGGGAGGAGGGGAGGCAGCCTAGGGCGCCCAAGGGGGCCGGCGGCCAGCCCTAGGGCGCCTGCCCTAGGCCCCCCCATTTCCTTCCTAGGGGAGTGGAGTAGAAGGCAGGAGGGGGTCCGACGGCTCCCTTGCCTTAGGCGCCCCCTTTCCTTCCCTATAGGGCCGGCAACCAGGGAGAGGGCGCGCCAACCCCTTGTGGGCTGGTGTGTACCTCCCCTTGGCCCATTAGGCCCATATACTCCCCGTAGGTCTCTCGAAACCCCTTCCGGTGATCCGATGATTACCCGGTACATTTTGAAACCTTTCCGGTGACCAAATATCATCGTCCTATATATCAATCTTTACCTCCGGACCATTCCGGAGCTCCTCATCATGTCCGTGATCTCATCCGGGACTCCGAACAACATTCGGTCACCAACTCACATAACTCATATAGTACTATATCGTCAACGAACGTTAAGTGTGCGGACTCTACGGGTTCGAGAATGATGTAGACATGACCGAGACACTTCTCCGGTCAATAACCAATAGCGGGACCTAGATGCCCATATTGGTTTCTACATATTCTACGAAGATCTTTATTGGTCGAACCTTTACGACAACCTACGTAATTCCCTTTGTCTGTCGGTATGTTACTTGCCCGAGATTCGACCGTCGGTATCTCCATACCTAGTTCAATCTCGTTACCGGCAAGTCTCTTTACTCGTTCCGTAATACATCATCTTGCAACTAACTCCTTAGTCACTTTGCTTGCAAGCTTCTTGTGATGTGTATTACTGAGAGGGCCCAGAGATACCTCTCCGTCATACGGAGTGACAAATCCCAATCTTGATTCACGCCAACTCAACAGACACCTTCGGAGATACCTGCAGAGCATCTTTATGATCATCCAGTTACGTTGTGACGTTTGATAGCACACAAGGTATTCCTCCGGTATCCGGGAGTTGCATGATCTCATGGCCGAAGGAATATGCATTTGACATTAAGAAAGCAGTAGCAATAAACTGAACGATCGTATGCTAAGCTAACGGATGGGTCTTGTCCATCACATCATTCTTCTAATGATGTCATCCCGTTATCAAATGACAACTCATGTCTATGGTTAGAAAACCTTAACCATCTTTTGATCAACGAGCTAGTCTAGTAGAGGCTCACTAGGGACACGGTATTTGTTTATGTATCCACACATGTATTTAAGTTTTCGGTCAATACAATTCTAGCATGAATAATAAACCTTTATCATGAATAAGGAAAGATAATAATAACAACTTTATTATTGCCTCTAGGGCATATTTCCATCAGATAAGATACACTCGTATTTGGCGCTTACGATTAATTGATACCAAAAATCAACATATCCAATTAATACCATCGCAAATTTTTCTTTCTTCTAAGAGATCTATCTGTTACAGTGGAGATGCTCCTTCATCAAGTATTCATAGGGTATATTCTTTTACGCAAGTGCTAGCGATTGAGAACGAGTACGTATGCAATTAAATCTGTATATTCTTTTATGCAAGTGCTATTGATTGAGATGCTGCTTCATCAAATATTCATAGGGTATACCTAAACTTAGTTCAAATATTAAAAGTTAATACTGATTCAACTTTCAGTTTATTTTAGAGTGTCCTATAGTCCATTTTAGATGATAACATATTCTGCATTTTACTTTAGGCTAGCAATGGATAAAATTAGTAATAATGACACCATATAGCATGCTAACTATCCTACGGGCCGGGTGATGCATATTTGGAGGTGTTTCCTAGAAAAGGATATCTTGTGGCTGGATATTTCAAAAAACCTATGCATATGCCACTGTGAAATGATGTCACCACTCTAATGAGACAAAGACCAAAGGGGGGCAATTCATATCTTCTCACGAATTGAGTCTCTAAATTCGACTTTGGGATAACTGTTGTGTTTGATGTTTCTTTATTACTTTCATAGTTGTCAAGTGCTACTTTTTACATGGACGTGATGCGTATATTCTACTATGTTGTGCAGTAGAATACACTTTCTATGGCAAAATATGAGGTATACATTTTTCACAAGAAAATACCTCATGGCCATGTGTGACAACTATTTATATAAGGCATGCCATACTTTTACCTATTTTGGTTGTTGAAAACTTTACAACCGGGTGCAGTGGCGGTGTCAGAAGTTCAATGTTGTGTAGTCAATTTGAAGTTGTGTAGTCAGATATATGAATTTCTATTTTTTTTGCAAGATGTACACATGTATACATTGATTTTATCAAAAAGTCGGGTAGTCAATTTACTACCCAGCTTACATGTGGCTTCGCCACTGACCAGGTGACCACCAACCACACATGATCACCAAGTTATATATGCATAAAAAACTGAAGTGAAGATGGTTTAGAGGGCAGTTTATGTCATATTTTTGCACGACAAGTCAATGTTGGTTAGAGTGTTCAGTGTTACAAGTCGTGAAACTAATATAACAACAGATAACAAACTTGACCCATGAGCGCAACACACCATGTTCCGAAGAAGCATAAAATTGTACAAAAACTAAATTCAAAAGATGAAACGAAAGAAAATTATAATGACCAACCGCAAAAATTAAATAAAAGGAAACCAACCACGCGCTTTTACGAGGCAATCAATACGAACTTATTATGTAACCTCAGCACCGCGTATGCAAGCATATCCAGAGAAATCAATATATCCAACTAATACAAATCTAGAATATAGAATGAATATGTATACAATTAAATTCGTAATTTATGTACACATCCCCCGCTGTCTATCGTATCTGACCGATATACTACCTTGATAAGATACACACGTATTTGACGCCTCCGATTAATTGCTTCCAAAACTAAACATTTTCAATTAATACCATTGCATATTTTCTTCTTCTTCTAATAGCCAGAACAAAAAGGCATTTTGCATCTTCCCTCTGATAAGATACATTCGTTTTTGGCACTTACGATTAATTGATACCAAAACTCAACATATCCAATTAATGCCATCACATATTTTTCTTTCTTCTATAGATCTATCTGTTACGATTGAGTTGCTCCTTTATCAAATATTAATAAGGTATATTCTTTTACGCAAGTGCTAGCGAATACGTATGCAATTAAATCTGTATATTCTTTTACGCAAGTGCTAACGATTGAGATGTTGCTTCATCAAATATTCATAGGGTATACCTAAACTTAGTTCTAATATTAAAAATTAATACTGATTCAACTTTCAGTTTATATTAGTGTCCTATAGTCTGTTGTAGATGATAACATATTCTGCTTTTACTTTAGGCTAGCAATGGCTAAAATTAGCAATGGGAATGACACCATATAGCATGTTAAATATCCTACGGGCGGGTGATGCATATTTGGAGGTGTTTCCTAGAAAAGGATATCTTGTGGCTGGATATTTCAAAAACCCCGTGCATATGCCATTGTGAAATGGTGTCACCACTCTAATGAGACAAAGATCAAAGGGGGGCAATTCGTATCTTCTCACAGATTGGGTCTCTAAATTCGACTTTGGGATTACTGTTGTGCTTGATGTTTCTTTATTACTTTTATAGTTATCAAGTGCTATTTTTTACATGGACGTGACACACGTATATCCTACTAGGTTGTGCGGTAGAATACACTTTCTATGGCCAAATATGAGGTATACATTTTTCACAAGAAAATACCTCATGACCATGTGTGACAACTATTTATATAATGCATGCCATACTTTTACCTGTTCTGATAGTTGAAAACTTCACAACCGGGTGACCACCAACCAAACATGATCACCAAGTTAGATATATATAGAAAATTGAAGTGGAGACAGCTTAGAGAGCAGTTTTATGTCATATTTTTGCACGCGAAGTCAATGTTGGTTAGAGTGTTTAGTGTTACAAGTCGCAAAACTAATATAACAACAAATAGCGAATTTGACACATGAGCGCAACACACTATGTTCCGAAGAAGCATAAAATGTACACAAACTAAATTCAAAAGATAAAATGAAAGAAATTATAATGACCAACGCAAAAATTGAAGAAAAGGAAACCAACCACGCGCTTTTACGAGACAATCAATACGAACTTATTATGTAACCTCAGCGCCGCGTATGCATGCATATCCAGACAAATCAATATATCCAGCTAATACAAATCCAGAATATAGAACGAATGCGTATACAATTAAATTCGTAATTTATGTACACACCCCCCGCTGTCTATCGTATCTGACCGATATACTACCCTGATAAGATATACACGTATTTGACATCTACGATTAATTGCTTCCAAAACTAAACATTTCTAATTAATACCATTGCATATTTCTTTCTTCTTCAAACAGCCAGAACAAAAAGGCATTTTGCATCTTCCTTCTGACCCCAATAGTTCAAACTCAATCTGGTTGAAAGTGTGTACAACACCCACAAAAAAAAAGTGTGTGCAAGACACATTTTCAATTGTTGGCATGCATAGGCAAGCGGGCTCAAGCTGAAAACCGGTAAAATCCAAGGGCCTGGATGGAAACTAACGTCCATTGTAGCTATCTGTAGGTGACGTGAAAAATCGTCCTCGTCTTATCCTCGCACACTCTCGAGATTCTCCTCCCTCCCGAATGCTTCTCCTCCTCTATATAAACGTCCCCATTCACCCACCTCCTCCCTCCAGTTCACATCCACCTCATACTTTCTCCTGCAACAAGTCAGTAAAGATTCCGTTTGGAGAGCGAGAGCGAGAGCTCCGTTGTAAAACCGATGGGTCTGGATGTAGGAGAGATCGGCATGGGCGCAGATTTGAGCCTGGATTTGAAGATGTTCGCGGCCAAGAGCCTGGGGCGGGTCAGGGAAGTGCCGGCGGCCGCCATGGACGACTCTATCCGGAGGCTGGAGGAGGAGAAGAACAAGATCGAGGTGTTCCGGCGCGAGCTCCCCCTCTGCGCGCGCCTCCTCGCTGACGGTGAGAGAGAAACCTCTTGCTTGCTTGCTTTTGCTAGTACAGCTAGTATTATCCCTTTGTTGTTGTCTTCTTCTTTTTGGGGAGCCTTTCTTGACGTGGTTTGGTTGCTTGCGCAGTGATTGATGTGATGAAGAAGGAGGTGGAGGAGAAGAAGAGAGGCGGCGATCGAGGAGACGACAGGGAGGACGCCGGCGCAGGCGACAAGAGCAACTGGATGAGCACCGCGCAGCTCTGGACCGGCGATTCCGTCCGGGGGGACGATGCTTTCGAGGTAGGATCCGGTGATTCAGTTGCCCGCGTGCTTGTTTGTTCTCGATGAAGCATTTATGATCATTATATCGTGTGGTTTTATTGTGTTTTGGGTTCTGAAAGTTTGCGCCTTTTTACGATTGCAGAAGCAGGATGAGAGGAGGAGGTCGTCGGAGCCGGAATCTCGCGACGGTGCTGTCTTGCCGTTCAAGGCCGTGGGCTTCGGCGCGCCGGCGTTCGCGCCGCCGAGTTTGAGGAAGGATGACAAGGCTGTGCGGATGCCGGATCTGCCGTTTCTGTCGCCCGCACCGATCAAGACCTCTCCGGCTGCTGCTACCGGCGGCGCTGAAGAAAGCCGCCGTCAGCTTGTGGGATTTGCGCAAGAAGCGGCGAGGGCTGCGGCCGCCCTGGCACCGGCTGCCCCTTCCCTAAGCCTCCAGGCGCAGTCGCAGCAGACAGCACAGCAGCAGCATCAGCAGCAAGCGAGGAAGGCGCGGCGGTGCTGGTCGCCGGAGCTGCACCGCCAGTTCGTCACTGCCCTGCACCAACTCGGTGGTCCCCAAGGTGAGCGCTTCACAAATAAATCACAGAAATTTCCTGCCATTTCTAGATATATAATATCAAGAACACCCACTACATATAGTAGCAAATTATTGAGTGCTTACATGGTTGTTCTTCTTGGCATGATTGCAGTTGCTACTCCAAAGCAAATCAGGGAGCTGATGAAGGTGGATGGCCTGACCAATGATGAAGTGAAGAGCCATCTTCAGGTGAGCAATTCACTACTATCAACACAAACTTCCATCCATATAATGATGGGATTTATTACTGGCTTTTAATTTGCATTGACACTAATGTGAATCCTGTATTATTTTCTTATTGTTCAGAAATACCGTCTGCACAACCGAAGGGCGCCAGGATCTCCGGTTGCCAACCGGCCGATCGTGCTCATGGGAGGGCTGTGGATAACTCAGGAGCAAAGCAGCTCTCAGTCAGGAGGGTCACCTCCGGGGCCCCTAAACTTCTCAAGCTCAGGCGTAGCTGCCTCATCAGTGACGGTCAGCGGCGAGGAGGAAGACGGCAGATCCGAGAGCTATGGCTGGAAATGATCAAGAAGTTGTGCTAGTGCTTGTTCAGAGTTTCCGGGTCGATTCCATGGCGCGCTATGACAGTGGCATCTTGAGAGATTCCTGAGACAGGATTGTAGCGTAGTCTTTTTTGGTTGTATGCAGGGAGATCAAGCCTTGAGTGCTTTGAGATGAAACACTTGCTGTTATTATGTAAGTACATCGGAAAGAGGTTATACTAGTTACAATTTTGCGGATATGTTAATCTAAAAAGGTTGGGGCAGAGCTACAATTTTCGCCCAGAGAATTTACCCGTATTCAGTGTCAGACTTTCTCTTGATAAGCAAATTTCCGTTTCGATTAAGCACGGTATACAGCTTTTCATAAAGCTTGCTGCTGTTCTTGGTTGATACAACTGAAAGTCAGTTGCAGGTAGATTCTGAACTTCTGGTTGTGCCTGTTTCTCTTCATCAAATTAAGGTGCATTTTTTCTGGTTATTGATGGCCATGAGCATCACAGCAAGAGGATCAAGACCCAATTCAAAGACTGAATGGAGAAAACATCAAGATGTCTGCTCTGGATTTCAGAACTGAAGAAAAATGCTTTGGATCCTCATCCTTTCCCTAGGAACTTGAGGCGGTCCTGAATCCGGATCATACATAACTAGAGCAGTACTGCTCGCCCTCCTGTCAAGAACCTATCAGAAAATTTGAAATGATCCTACCCCTACCTATCAAGCAAAGCATCATGTGTTTCACCTGACCTGACCAAATAGCTGCTCTGGGATGTTGGGACACCAAGAATCTGATCATGATCTGTCGCCTGAAAACCAGGATGGCAGGAGTGCACACCAAGAATCTTCCTCGGCTCCGTTCATTTCTCACCTGCTGCTGCTGCTGCAGAACCTAACTAACCGTGCATTCTTGGCATGAAAGTCTAGGTTTCCAGGTCGCCCGCACACCCTTGATTTCTTGCGAGTTTGTTGCTGCGTGAGGCTCACAGGACCAGAAGTCAGCATCACATTCTTCCTTCCTCATGATACCCTTTTTTGGTTTAGCTGATAATGTTTAGTTTTGTCATGCTTATCGTCGCTGCTGCGAGTCAAACAAGTGTTACATGATTGATTACTGGGTTCTTCTGCCTATACTTATCCGGGAGATTATTATAGGTATTGTGAGGCGTTGCTAGCATGCTTGTTTGAACATGTCCCGGCCTTGACTCTGCATTCATGCGCTGATCTTGCGGCATTATCCAGATTTTGGTCCACACTACTCTTGCAGAGTTCTGGTCGCGCTATCCTGTATGGCAGTAGTTTGGCAAAAAAAAAAAGTAGTTTGGCAAAGCCGGAAAAAACTCGACGCCGATCGTATCGCCTGAATAAGGAGCTGAGGTTGCGTTAGTGTTTGTTCAGAGAGTTTCCGGGTCGATTCCATGGCGCGCGATGACAGTGGTATCTTGAGAGATTCCTGAGACAGGATTGTAGTGTAGTCTTTTTTGGTTGTATGCAGGGAGATCAAGCCTTGAATGCTTTGAGATGAAACTCTTGCTGTTATTATGTAAGTACATCGGAAAGAGGTTATACTAGTTACAATTTTGCGGATATGTTAATCTAAAAAGGTTGGGGGCAGAGCTACAATTTTCGCCCAGAGAATTTACCCGTGTTCAGTGTCAGACTTTCTCTTGATAAGCAACTTTTCGTTTTAATTAAGTACAGTATACAGCTTTTCATAAGGCTTGCTGCTGTTCTTTGTTGATTCAACTGAAAGTCAGTTGCAGGTAGATTCTGAACTTGTGATTGTGCCCGTGTTTTGCTTCTCTCCAGCACATTAAGGTGCATTTTTCTGGTTCTTGATGGCCATGAGCACACAGCAAGAACAACAAAACCCAATTCAAAGACTGAATGTCAAGATGTCTGCTCTGGATTCCAGCACTGAAGAAAAATGCTTTGGATCCTCATCCTTTCCCTTGGAACATGACGTGGTCCTGAATCCTGATCATACATAACTAGCCATCCTGTGAAGAACCTATCAGAAACTTCACATGATCCTACCTACTGTATGTATAAAGCAAAGCATCATGTGTTTCACCTGACCAAATGTCCGGTCTGGGATCTTTGGACACCAAGAATCTGATCATGATCTGCCGCCTGAAAACCAGGATGGCAGGAGTGCACACCAAGAATCTTCCTCGGCTCCGATCATTTCTCACCTGCTCCTGCTGCTGCAGAACGTAACTAACTGTGCATTCTTGGCATGAAAGTCTAGGTTTCCAGGTCACCCGCATACCCTTGATTTCTTGCGAGTTTGTTGCTGCGTGAGGCTCACAGGACCAGAAGTCAGCATCACATTCTTCCTCCTTCATGATGCCCTTTTTTGGTTTTGCTGATAATGTTTAATTTTGTCATGCTTATCGTCGCTGCGAGTCAAACAAGTGTTATATGATTGATTTCTGGGTTCTGTCCATACTTATCCGGGAGATTAGTATATATATTGTGAGGCGTTGCTAGCATGCTTGTTTGAACATGTCCCGGCCTTGACTCTGCATTCATGCGCTGATCTTGCGGCGTTATCCAGATTTTGGTCCACGCTACTCTTGCAGAGTTCTGGTCGCGCTATCCTATATGGCAGTAGTTTGGCAAAACCGGAAAAAACTCGACGCCGATGGTATCGCCTGAATAAGGAGGTGAGGTTGCACACTCAGTTTCAGGTACTCCCTCTGTTCACTTTTATAAGGCTTTGTAGACGTTTCAGACATTGTGCAAAACAGCTCAATTTCATTTGTCTGAAACGACTTATAAAAGTGAACGGAGTGAGTAGTAGATATGGTTTTCTCCAGTTTCAGTTAAGGCCCCGGTAGGAACACTGGATTTTCCGTTTGTGTGTGAACTTCATTTCATTAGGACAGAAGCCAAGAGGCTGGAATTGGCCACCAGTACGTGATCAAACGGTTGGTCACTGGACGTGGAATCGTTCTAGGATCCTACGATGAGCTTAGGATCCCGTGATGGATGTGCGGATGAATATTCCTCGCGCTTTCCCTTGTCTGTCGTCACCGCCAAATGTTGAACAATCAGACGCCGGCTTGGAGTATATGCTTGTTGGTGCTGACTCGTGAATTGGCCGCTTCTTCTTCTTCTTCTTCTTCCGCATTGCAACGATCATTTCCTTTAAAAACACTTCTCATTTTCTTGGCATGCGACTTGCGTGTTTTCTTTCATCTGGACCGCCTGCATGTGCCACTGAATTTTCTTGGTCTCACCGATGTCATGGTTTAGCTGTAGCAGATGATGAATATGAGTATGGTAGAGTAGCTTCATTCATTATACCAGACGAATATTAGTGTCTGGACTTGCAGTTTCCGCTGCTGTTTTCCCTTGATCTTGGACGAATATTCATTTATACTTTAGCTCATATTGAATATTCTGGTTGCATATATTGCACCAACAGGAAAGGGAAACTGTTTATCACTTTGCAATGGAGGAGTGCTGCGGAAGTACAAAGAATCAAAGATTACCTCGGCAGAACCATGGAACCCTAGCGCACGACCAACACCAATCGTGTCGACCACGACGGAGGGTCTGGCTCCGAGATGGGCATCACCTATAGTACGCCGGCTCCGGCTCGCCGCCGCCGCCACCGTGATCCTCCGCCCTAACCGTACAGGCGCCCGATACGAGCGACGCGTTGGGTTATGGTTTTCGCGCGCAAATGGACGGGCAGTGATCTGATACAATGCGACGTACTTAAGCCCATTTAGGCCTAATGAAACATCAGATGCCCGAAACTGTTTCTGGAGCAGCGGCCCGTGACTTGTAGAGCTCGGCATGGAGAACTGGAAAGAGTCTCCGAGTCAGCGGAAAAGAATCTTCGAGTCAGAAATTGTCAGTATACTTAGGATCCTGATAAGTGTCACATGTCAGATACAACACATGGCTACTCCGAATATTTTTTATGACAAAATTAGTGACGCAAGGATATCAATTTTTTTAAACCCCAAACCATAGAACAATTCTTCTACGGTAATTTTTATTTAAAATAATATGTACAAGGATACAAGGAAACACAAAAGGAGAAACCAAACAAATCACCCTATTCCAGTTCTAGCCAACATGGTGAAACAACCAGGTTAATCTATGAGATCG
Source organism: Thinopyrum elongatum (assembly GCA_011799875.1). Lineage (NCBI taxonomy): Eukaryota > Viridiplantae > Streptophyta > Magnoliopsida > Poales > Poaceae > Thinopyrum > Thinopyrum elongatum. Next base: position 369,621,117 of record CM022298.1, on the reverse strand, counting down.
AATCAATCCTCTCTTTTAGAACTGCCACATTCTTGGCCTTCATCCCGTGCTCTAGCAGAATTACATCTTTTTTGAGAAGAAATTTCCAAGAGTTTATACTGGGGGCTACTCTCTTGAAGATCTTGCCATTCTTTGCATCCAAATATTCCAACTTCCCAGGATAATAATGTCTAGAGTAATGGCCTTTGGAAGCTGTTGACATCCGAGCAGAATTTCATCATAAGGTGATTACACCTCTTTGTCTTTGAGGGAGGACAGTGTCCCAACACTCTTCAGCAAAATTGCAGTCCCAAAGCAAGTGCATGATAGTTTCTTCTCCATGGTCAGTGCACATGACACATTCATATGATTCCAACTGCATGGATCTTCTTTTTAGCATATTCATTGTGTTGATTCTATCATGTAACAACATCCAAAAGAAAATCGTGTGTCTTACTCTATTAGCACCTTGCCAGAGCCACTTGAAGATGATGTGAGCTTCAGCTCCAACTTTCAAGCTGTTATAAACTGCAATCAGAGAGTATTTTTCTGTTACCATTTATGCACCACCACATATCTGGGTTTTGGTTACCATGGAGTGGTTGAAGGAAACTCTTAATTAACTTCATTGAGCTGATCATAAGCTTCGGCTGATAAAGGTGTATGAAAGTGGTTATGAATATCTTCAACATTTATCATGAGAGCTAAAGAGCCATGTTCACATTTTGCAAAGGAAAATAGCTCGGGGGAGAATTGTGCAAGTGATCTATCCCTCCAATTGTCAAACCAAAATTTTAAGGTGTCACCTGAGACAGCCTTGCAAGAGGCTATTCTCTTGAAGTCAGGCAGTATTTTTAAATGAGCTTTCCACCAATGTGAGCCCACCATTCTTTCTCCTGGTAACTCAGATGAGTAGTACTTATCCCAAATCATGTTAACCCAAGGAAGATTTGCTCTTTTAAAGAACTTGTGCAGATTTTTCATGAGTAATGCTTTGTTGTGCACAACAAGATCTAAAATCCCTAGACCACCAATTTTTTTTGGCTGGGAGACCTTATCCCAAGCAATTAGAGTAGGGCCAGAGATCTCTTGTCCATACTTCCTCCATAGAAATTGCCTGCTGTATTTAATTAACTGTTCAATGATTCCAACAAGGCAGAGTAAGGGTACACATGAAGAAGATTGGAAGTATTGCAAAGACTGATTTGTTGAGTTGAAGCCTGCCATCATATCCCAGCATAGTAGACACCCTAGAAAGTCTTCTCTCAATTGTTTGACAAATGGCTGTGAAATCTTCATTTCTAAGCATGTGATCACTTAGTGGAAGAACGAGATAAGTAAATGGAAATGTCCCCAGCTTATACCCTAGGAGACCAAGTAACTTATTCAGATTTTCTTCTTCCACATTGAGGGGCACCAAATTTTTTTATAGTTAATCTGAAGACCAGTTTGGGTAGCAAAATGAGACAGCAGGTTATTCACTTGTTGAATTTGTCTTTCTAGGGCGAGAAGTACTATGATTGTGTCATCAGCAAACTCGATTACAGGGAAATCTTGATTTGATCCAAGATTTTATAGCTTGAATAAGGTTTGCATGCATTACTTCATTCAGAACTGACTGAAGAAGATCGTCTGCTAGGATAGAAATGAGCGGAGAGAGGGGGTCCCCTTGCCTCACTCTCCTTTTGCATTTGAATTGCTTCCATGGTACCCCATTTAACAAGATAGAAGAGAATCCAGTGGTGTAAATGTAGGGTAACGCAGAAGAAAATAAAATAAAAATCTGACCTACGCACTAGCCCAGGACCACTATGAAGATGCATACAAGTTTTGATCTGATCGTTACCAACTCGTAGCGCAGCGGAAGTAGAGTTTGCGAAGATCATCGGTGCAGATCCCCGCAGCTAGGATTTTACAACCTCCCAACCGCGAGAATGTTCTCCCTCAAATAGCCCCTCTGGCGGTCCCTCGGACAGTCCTTCGGAAGGCTCTCGGATAGTCCTTCGGACAGCCCTTCGGGAGGCCCTCGGACAGAGCCTTGGCATCGTGTCACTCGAACTAAGATCGAAGCTACGACCTCTCTACCGGGTTGCACACATCCGGTCTCAACTATCCGGCAGGGCTTCGCCGTCCAGAACTAGGCCCTACCAAAGGCTGGAAAGTCTTTTGGCGTACAAAACTATTTCATGGGGAGAGAGATAGAAAGCCAGATCATTGCATGACATGTGTTGAGAGAAAACTTGGAATGAAATGGAGACCTCTATTTATAGTGGGAGGCAAGGGTAGAGGCTAAGGGAAAAGACCAAAACAACCTCCCCATGACATCACCCACTACTTTAGGGTACGAGTGACATTACCCACTACTTTTGGGTATGGGTGGCCCCACATCCCCATGACATCACCCACTACTTTAGGGTATGGGTGACATCACCCACTACTTTAGGGTACGGGTGACATCACCTCCCGATGACATCATCATCCCATGATTCATGGTATCTTGTCCCCTCAGATTGGGACAAGATTTTTCCTCGATCGTTTAATCTGGAAAAATTCCCGAAGGTCCAGAACATTTCTGGCACCTCATAAAATAATTCTAGACGCGTTCCAGAACATTTTCGGTATGATGTTTTAATCTCCGAAACACTTTCGGTGACTCCGAAACATTTCCGTTTTCTCTCTGAAACTTTTATGTCGTCTCCGAAACTTTTCCGGTAACATTCTCTCAAACTCCCTATCTGTTACTTATCAGATAGCTCACCCTTAAGTGTGTGACCCTGTAGGTTTGGAGAAGTATAGACATGACCGGAACTCTTTCCGATCAATGATTAATAGCGGAACTGTGGACATCCATATTGATCCCTATACCCATACGAATGAATATTCAAGCGAACCTGTAATTACCGAATGTTGTTCGTGTTGCTTCGCGATATGTTACAAATACCCGAGGTGAGATTTAATGGCATCTCCGTGAATCAACAACTTGTTCACTATGCCAGTTTCCTCGTTACCGGTTTTGTTCTCTCTTCTTTTTACCGTGTTGCGGTATCCTTGTGATCAAATCACACTGTGTCTGGCCAGACGATGACGAATACTGTAATACCAAGATGGCCCAAAGAATATCTCTCCGTCGGAGGAGGAGCAAATCCCAATCTTGAGCTACCTAGTCCCTTGTCATACTTCTCCATGAACCCGAGAGTTGCCGTAATAGCCACCCTGTTACGGATGACCTTTAACTAACCCCAAAGTTCATGAAGCAAGCATGAAGGAACTCAAAACTCTCATGGTATAAGGAATTATGCAAACGCTAACTTTCTCTGTGTTAAAAAACCATTAACTCGTGACGAATGTATCTCATAGCATAACATCAATATGGGTCAATTCAACAAAAATGTTCTTCTAACATTGTGTCCTCAAAATTACCGGCATAGTCATGCCCATGATCAGGAAAACGTGACCATCATGCAACACTTGAGCTAGTCTTAGAGGTATGACTAGGAATACATTTTACAGTTTATTATTCCACATGTGCATATGGGTTTCCCTGTGACACTTTATGGATATACGGACTCAAGGACCATTGCAATTATAGAATGGAAAATAAAAATAATTTTGAACTTGGAGATAAATAATAGCTATTATTATTACCTCTAGGGCATATCTCCTATAGTAAATCATTTTGAACCAGTTAATCCATCTGTTGCTAGAACACCTGGCCTCAAGAATTTGTAATATAGTGTCATGCTCAATCATATCAGAAGCTTTGGCAAAATCAAGTTTTAGGATCACAATTTCCTTCTTGGACTGCTCACACTGGTGAATGTACTCATATGCCCATGCAAGGCAAACTTGGATGGACCTGGACTTCAGAAATCCATATTGATTTGTATGGATGAGCTTGAGGATTACTTTTTGAAGCTTATTAGCTAGTAACTTAGTGATGATCTTGATGGTGCTGTTTAGCAGAGAAATGGGCCTAAAATCATCAGGAGTTTGAGGATTCTCTTTCTTAGGGATCAGAGTAATGAAAGAGTTGTTTATCGATTGAAGGTTGACTTTCCCATTATAAAAATCTTTAATCAGTTGGTAGAAGTTCTCACAAATGATATGCCAGCAGCTTTACAGAATAGTCCCGTCAAAGCCATCAGGACCAGGAGCCTTATCACTAGGATGGCAACTTTCGTGCTTCGGTTTATTTTTGAAAGAAAACTTGCCGCCTGTCACTGGAATTTGCCATCCTTGCGTGACTAGAATTTCCATCAAAAAACATTAGGGCCGGAGTGCCACGCACCTGACGTGTGGCACTTATCATTTAGGTTATCTTATGCCTTGCATTTACTATTAGGGTGTGCGCAAACGCACCGTCAGTATCACACCTTTTATTCATTGATGATTCCCTCATTCTCATAAAGGCATATATGACTGATGCAACTTCTCTACAACATGATCTTGACACATATTGCAACAATTCGGGAAAAATGTTGAGTTTGGCCAAATCAAGTATCTTCTTTAGTCCCAATATAGATCCACCCATGAGAACAAATGTATGTGCATGCTTGCATATTGATACAGAAGCATTATCAGATATATATCTTGGTTTACCAGCCTTGATGGAAGCTGATAGAAGTGATTGCTTTAATTATTTTGTGGAGAGAGTATGTGGACAGACCACTGGATGGAATGAAAAACAGCTATCAGTTGAGGGTAGGGAGATACTGCCTCTGTTCCTTTACAAAAGGTGTATTTGTTTTCTGATAAAATTCCAAAAATCTAAGTGGATAAGGAACAGCATGCAAGTGCAAGAAAGTAAAGGAGGGTAGAGATAGGAAGATCAAATGCAATGAAGACACGGTGATTTTTGGCGTGGTTCCGATAGGTGGTGCTATCATACATCCACGCTGATGGAGACTTCAACCCACGGAGGGTAATGGCTGCACGAGTCCACAGAGGGCTCCACCCATGAAGGGTCCACAAAGAAGCAAACTTGTCTACGCCATCGTGGCTTACGCCCACGAACGACTAGCCTCACTCGGGGGAAATCTTCACGAAGTAGGTGATCTCCTTGCCCTTACAAACTCCTTGGTTCAACTCCACATGATTTGAAGGCTCTTGAGTGACACCTAACCAATCTAGGAGACACCACTCTCCAAAAGGTAATAGATGTTGTTGATGATGATGAACTCCTTGCTCTTGTGTTTCAAAACATAGTCTCCTCAACACATAATCACTCTCTCACGGATTTGGCTTCGTAGTAGGAGAAGGATTGGAATGAAAAGCAACTTGAGGGGGCTAGAAATCAAGGATCAAATGGTTGGAGTGGAATCCCTTGATCTAAACACAAGTGCAGGTGGTTCTCTATCAGAAAATGGATAAGGGAAGTGGTAGTTTCGTCCTGGTTTCTCTCTCTAAGAGTAGGTGGTGTGGGTGTGGTATATATAGCCTTCACCAAAAATCTAGCCGTTACACACCTTTATGCACAACTCGGTGGGACCGGGTGAAACACTCGGTGAGACTGACCTGTGCAAAAGGTTTGAACTCCAGACGTTTCTGTGTGACCGGATGAACCCACTCGGTGAGACCGATTTATGATGACCTAAGCACTTTCCACGCTTCGGTGACACCGATCAGTTTCACTCGGAAATTTCAAAATGAAAACGATAGGGTTTGCCAGTGCACTTTGGTGGGACCAAATGTCATCTCAATGAGACCGAGTTTCTAGGGTTTAGGCAGTGGCTCTGTCAAGTGTATCTCAGTGGGTCTGGATAGGTTTGATTCGGTGGGACCGAGAATGACTTTAGACTTTTGGACACATATGATTGTGAGGGTGTGGTCAAGGGTTTTTAGAGCTATATCTTTAAGCACTTGAGAAAATGACTCAAGATCAAAATCTCATCCCCTTTTAATAGTATTGGCTTTCCAATGGACTCAATGTGATCTTGGATCACTTAACCAAAAATGTAGAGTCTTGGAGCTTTTGCCAATCCATGTTATTTGTAGCTTGAGGGGTCCACAACTCCATCCTCTGCTTGCCTAGGTTGAACTTTTCCTGAAATATACTTGAGGGAAACATTAGTCCAACACCATGTATGTTTATATGAATTACCAAGACCACCAAGGAAGCAAATGTGCTTTCAATCTCCCCCTTTTTAGTAATTGATGACAACATACATCAAAGCTTCAAATAACGAATAGACTAAGAATATATGAAAGCTTTGAGAGACATTTAAACATGTAAAAGCTCCCCCTACAATTGTGCAGCTTCTAAAAGATATTTGCTTTTGGAATGCAAATGCATAATTGAGTAGAGATACTTTATATGTCACATGTATCTTGGCCATATACATCAGAGCAAAAGGATATGAATGTAGGAGTTCATGTTCATGATTCTTTCTTGCAAACAATATGTGCAAGAAGGAAGAATTCATCATGCACATGAGTATGATGCATATACTTACCTTGAGGTTCTTGAGCATTATAACTGAAGAAACAAACTTGAGAAAACAAGGTTAGATAGCACAAGAATTTCTCTCCAAGAAGAATGCAAGAGATTCAAGAAACCAAGATAGGGATGACATGTAAAGGATGTAGCATCACTAGGTGAATACTTCCTTGAAGGCTGACATGTCCCAAGAGATCAAAAATATATTCAATAGAATTTCAAGGATTTTTCTCCCCTATTTGAACTTCCTCTCCCCCTAAATCTGAAGTTGTAGATATTGGGAGTAGGTAGGGTGAAATAAAATCAGAGCAAAAAACAGATCAAATGATGATATGCTAAAATCATATGTTTCTCGCCACTTAGAAGCATGTAGGAATAGATCTCTCTCCTCTTGAGACTGTGCATTTCTCTCTTCATATAGATTGGATAAGCTTTGATGTGCTCTCCCTCCCCCTTTGACATCAATTTCCAAGAAGGTTTCTTTGTTCTTTGTCGGAGGTAGGGTCCTGGAGATGTTCATCTAGCAAAAGTGATATTAAATGCAGTAGAGGGGAAAGAATCATTGAGTAGAGTTGGATAAGATGAACAACAAATAATCTTGACAAATAGTCCTTTTCTAGTGAATTTCAGTAGCTCCGAGTAGGATCAACCAGTGAGTCTGGGGTAACTTGGAGTTACAAGTTGATCACATCAGTGGTTCCGATCCAGTTCACTTTGGTAGGACCGATGAACATGTGAAGCAATAATCTAACTCGCGGACTCGATGTCACCGGTGCTATTTGGATCAGAGGGACCGAGTTCACGACAAAAAGAGGATTTTTCAAACTCGGCTCATTTTGCAATAAGTTCTCACAAGAATTTCCAAGGAATTCGGATAGGATTTGCTAGGAATTCGGATAGGATTTGCAAGGAATTGACCAAAGAAAGAAACAACTTTAGACAATAAAACAAAAGAAGGAACAAAGAATACAAGGATCAACTAGATGATTTTTTTGTTTGTTTTTGAAAGAAGCAAGTAACTAAAACACAAGACAAACAAAGCGAAATAAGAAACACTAGAGAACTTCATCTAGGAGGGGGTTGGCGACTAGGTCACCTATGTTAGAGTATATTGACTTAGGAGTCAAGTGAGAACACTTAATCATGGGGCATATTCATCGTTTAAGCTCAAAATGGGATTGCCATTTTTGTAAGTATCTCAATGTATTCACATCTTCTTGAGTTGCTTTGTCTCATGTCTCGGAGTAAAGCTTCTCTAAGATGTGAGGACTTACATTGGAGTTCATTGTTGACATTGTCATGTAGTTGAACTTGTTGTGGATGCTCATGTGCTTGAGTTGGGAGCAATCCATTTTCCTTTTAAGTTCCTCTTCCTACATGTGTTAGTCATGCAAGGAACAACATGTATATCCAAATTGACAAGAGTGAGGATTTGCACCAAGTGATGTCAAAGGATATGTTTGAAGGTTTCTTGTTCCTTAATCACAACAAACATGATCTAGATACTTGGTTCATGCATGATTGCCCAAGATAGAAGTTGGGGGCAATGTTGTGAAATGAAGCTTGTCCAAGTACCTACATGGGGTTAGATGCAATACAAAGGAGCAATGTATCCAAGATGTGATATAGTCATCATAAGAGAAATATCGAGGATTGGTCAAGAAAGCTCATGCCCTTGCATGCATCCAAGTGAGTCTCTAGTTCATGTTGGAAGCATCAATAATGTTCAACTCACTTCTCAAGTGACAAAATATCTTCTCATCAAGAGGTTTAGTGAAGATATTCGCCACTTTCTTGTTGGTATGAACATGCTTAAGGTTTATGTCACCTTTAGCAACATGATCACATATGAAAAGATGACGAACATCAATATGCTTAGTACAAGAGTGTTGAACAGGATTGTGTGCAATCTTAATAGCATTCTCATTGTCACATAGCAATGTAACATGTTTCACATGTATCCCATAGTCTTTAAGAGTTTGTTTCATCCATAGAAATTGTGCACAACATGATCGACGACAATATATTCCGCGTCGGCGGTAGATAGAGATACCGAGTTTTGTTTCTTGGAGACAAAGACACAAGAGATCTCCCAAGAAATTGATAAGTACCTAAAGGAGACTTTCTATCAATCTTGTCACCAACATAGTCAGAATTGGAGTAGCCAACAAGATAAAAGGAAGATCCTTTGGGATACCATATGCCAAAATTTGGTGTATGTAACAAGTATCTCACAATTCTTTTCACGGCCTTTAGATGACATTATTTAGGTGCCGCTTGGTACCGTGCACACATGTACTCACTTAGCGCAATGTCAGGATGGGAGCACAAAGATATAATAATGAATCAATCATGGATCGATACACCTTTTGATCAACCGGTTTGTCATCTCTCGTCAAGTCAAGATGTCCATTAGTAGGCATGGGCATTTTCATACCTTTGCTTTCTTGCATGTTGAACTTCTTAAATAGATCCTTGGCATACTTTGTTTGAGAGACAAAGGTAGTAGATCCAAATATGATATCATCAACATATTCACTATTAACTCTCTTAGTGAATAGGGTTGCATTAATTTTCTCAATTTCAAAACCTTTCTCAATAAAAAACTTTGTCCAACATTTGTACCAAGCTCTAAGGGCTTGTTTGAGACCATAAAGAGCTTTATGAAGTTTGTAAATGTGGTTAGGTCTCTTAGGATTCACAAAGCTAGGAGGTTGTTTAACATATACTTCCTCCTCAATTTTACCATTTAAAAAGGCACTTTTAATGTCCATTGATAAAACATGATATCATGGTGATTGGCATAAGCAAGAAGAATGCGAATGGACTCATGTCTAGCAATGGGGGCATAGATCTCACCATAGTCCATACCTTCGACTTCATTGTAGCCTTGAGCCACTAGGCGAGCCTTGTTACGTACAATTTGTCCATTATCATCTTGCTTGTAGCGGAACACCCATTTTGTTCCAATGATGTTTTACTCATCTTTTGTTCTCTCAACCAAAGTCCACACTTCCTTCCTCTTGAAGTTATGTAGTTCTTCATGCATAGCATTCACCCAATCTAGGTCTTCAAGGGCTTCTTCTACCTCCATAGGTTCAATGCTAGAGATGAATGAGTAATGCTCACAAAAGTTAGCTAAACGAGTTTTAGAGCGAGTGATTCTCCCGGATTTGATGTCGTCGAGGATTAGATCAACGGGATGGTTCTTATCAGCTCTTGCTCTAACACATGAAAGCTTTTTCTTGGTTGGTGCTAGAGCTTCCTCATCATCATCTTCATTGTTGTTGACATTGTCTCTTGAGGTAGTGGAGAAGGAGGCTGAGGTGGATCTTGTTGTTGAACTTTCCTTGTTTTCTTCATCTTGGTGTGTACCACTCATGGATGCATCCATGTCGTTTTGTGGTTCACCTTGACATGAAGTAGGGGCTTCCACTTGTATAGATGAAGTACTCTCCTTCACCTCCAAGGGGCGAATCTTGCTAATAGACAAGTCTTGAATTGCTTTCGAAGGATCTTTGTCTCCTACATCAATTGGCAATTGCTCAACTTGTGAGCCGTTAGTCTCATCAAACTTCACACCTACCATATCTTCAACCTTTCGGGTGAAATTGTTGTAGACACGGCAAGTGTGAGAATTCGATCGATAACCAAGTAGGAAATCTTCATGAGATTTACGAGCAAATTTTGAACGATGATGCTTGTCTAGATTATAACACTTGGAGCTAAATACTCGAAAGTATCCAACTTAGGGTTTGTTACCATTGAGCAGCTCGTATGCCATTTTACCAAAAAGCTTGTGAAGATAGAGTCAATTGGTGGCATGTCAAGGTGTTTCATCTGCTTTCGCCCAAAAGTGTTTTGGCGTCTTTTATTCGTCAATCATTGTTCTCGCCATCTCGATAAGATTCCAATTCTTCCTATCAATAATTCTATTTTGTTGAGGTGTGTACGTAGCCGAGACCTCATGTGAGATACCCTCTTCGTCAAGAAAGGTGTCCACATTTGTGTTCTTGAACTCCGTTCTGTTGTCGCTCCGAACTTTCTTGATCTTCACCTCAAACTGATTTTGGGCCTTTCTAGCGAAGGTCTTGAAGATCTTTTGAATCTATGATTTGTCATCGAGAAAGAACGCCCACGTAAATCTGGAAAAATCGTCAACTATGACCAAACCGAAAGACTTACCACCAAGGCTTTTGTAGGAGTTGGGACCAAATAGATCCATATGAAGTAGCTCGAGTGGTCTCCTCGTAGTCATGATGTTCTTTATGGGATGGATTCCTCCAAGTTGTTTTCCTGCCTGACAAGCACTATAAAGTCTAACTTTTTCAAAGATAACTTCTTTAACACCAATAATATGATCTCCTTTGATAAGCTTGTCTAGACTACACATACCAACATGACCCATGCCATAACCAACCTTTAGAAGATTTAGCAATGAGACATGTGCGAGGTTGGACTTGTTTAGTGAAATCAACAATGTATAGATCACCTCTACAAATACCGGTAAAGACCATATTATGATTATCTCAACGAAACACTTGGCAATCTACTTCGGTAAATAGCACGTTGAATCCAAAGTCGACAAGTCTAGATACGGAAAGAAGATTGTAGCCAAGAGATTCAACAAGCATGGCATTTTTAATGGAGCTATCATTGGATATGACCACCTTACCAAGGTTAAGTACCTTGCCCTTGTAGTTGTCTCCAAAAGTCACATACTTGCATGGTCCATCATTGTTTGCAAGCTCACGGAACATGTCTTTGTCTCCGAGCATGTGATCGGTGCATCCACTATCAGGAATCCATTCCTTTCCTCCGGACATGTATTCTCCAAGGTTAGCCATGAGACTAAGATTCCTCATAGTCTTCTCATATTCGATGTCAAACTCTTCATCATAATAGCCATGTTTTTCATTGTCATCATCCCCTTGAGAGATAACTTCATTAGTTTCATGATCATGACAATGTTCAAGAGAATGAATTCGAATTGCTTCTAAGATGATATTGCAAATGGTTCAAACATCGCCTTTATCATGCATGACATCTCTAAGCTCGAAAAGGCATTTATCAAAGTTTAGATCACTAGGCTTCATCTTATGACAAGCAATAGTATTGTGAAGAATTTCATCCAGATTCTTTAGAGAGCCACTACAAAAAAAAGACACATCCGTGACATTTTGGGCCGAACGAATTTTTTTCCTGTCATGCTTATGACACTTCTATGACGATAATTGTGACAAAACCCAGTATCATCATAGATGTGGTGGGCTCCTACCTCTATGACAAAAAATCATGACAGAAAATGGGCTTTTCGTCCTGGGCGGGCTGGAGACGCACCTACATGACATTCTTTGGGCCGTCCATGACGGAAAAAATCATGGTAGAAGCGAGGGCGAGGAAAATTTCGGGGAGTTCCCGGTTATGATGGGTGGTCGGGGCCGAGCGATGCATGGAGGTTTGCGCGTTTCTCTCGTACACGTACGCGCATGTGTGCGAGGCGTTGGGCTCTAACTAAACCCGAGCGAGGCGTTGGGCTCTAACTGAACCCGAGCGATTGCACTAGCTACATTACTGAACCCCGATTGATCCCTTGGCTGTTAACTGAACCCCAGTGATTCCTTCGCTACTGCTACTAACTGAAGTCGATCGAAGCTGCCTCTTGATGAACAGTCCCCGGTGGGGGTTGGATGAACAGGATCCCATGGTAGTAGAGGCCGTTGACGCTGGATGAACAGGACCCCGATCGAGGAGGTGGGGGTGGATGAACAGTAGCCGGTGGAGGGACCCCGTGGAGGGCTGGTTGAACAGGACCCCGTAGAGGGCTGGTTGAATAGTAGCCGGTGGAGGCTGGATGAACAGGACCCCGTGGAGGGCTGGTTGAACAGTAGCCGGTGGAGGCTGGATGAACAGGACCCCGTGGATGAACAATAGCTGGTGGAGGCAGGAGGAAGTCGACGGTGGATGAACAGTAGCAGGTGGAGGCTGGAGGAAGTCGACGGTGGATGAACAGTAGCTCGTGGAGTCCCGTTTTGCAGTACGCCACACCCCTCCCGATGAATAGGACCCTGTTTCGACCGTAGGCGCTCCAATACAAGTCCGTTTCCTCCGTTTTGCGGTACGCCACACCCCTCCCGATCAAGAGCACCCCGTTTCGACCAGAGGCACTCGAACAGAAGTCTGTTTCCTCCGTTTTGCGGTACGCCATACCCTTCCCGATGAACAGGACCCCGTATCGACCGTATGCGGTCGAACAGAAGGCCATTTTCTCCGTTCTGCGGTACGCCAGACCTCGTTTCGGCTGTTCCGTCCAAGCCGATTGGCTCCCGATGAACACGCAACGCTGATTACTCCGTTCCGACCCAGCTGGTTGGCTGCCGATGAACAGGACGACGTCACTGTAAGCGTTAGAGACCCCGCCCGTATGTACACACGTAGCCGTATTTACTATCTTGCGGCGTGGCCATACGTACGTGTACACGATATAAACGGGACTGCGTGACATGCTACGTCGGTGCCTCTACTTCAACACGTGCCGCTCCTTACTCGACCACAGTACGTCACTGCAGAGAGACCGATCGACTGCTATGTATGTACATGTTCGCGGACGGACATATAACGCTACCTTCGCTTCAACCTGGTGGGTCCCAGCTGTCAGGGGGTAAGAAGGCAGTTCCTTCCATGCGAAGATAAAGCCGGTGGGTCCCAGCTATCAGGGGGAACGTTTTTTCGCGAAATACAGAGGCCCTTCCGGTAGGTCCGAGCTGTCAGGTGGAGGAATCATTATTTTGCACGTAATAAGGAGGCACTTCCTTGCGTGCGGCCATGGACCCAGCTGTCAGCCTCTCCACTTACAGTCCTCTTCTAATGGATGTCGTTCATTGACCGCGTTACGACGCCGTACCGCCCGAGAGCACCAAGGTGGTGGACGACAGCGCGACCTAGGAAGGGAACAACCCGGAGCCGGGGAATACGCAGAAGTGGATGCCCACACGGATGAGAGTACGAGGGTTGACTGGTTTGGCTGCGGTTTGAGGCTGCCGTCGCCGGAGAATAACAGGGGGTGTGGGTGAGTAGAGGGAAGGCCTGGCCAGCGGTGGGAGTAGGGTGGGGCGGTGAGGCCTGCGTGGCAGCACAGCCGGCCATGGGAGGCAGGAGCAGGCGACACGGCCGGCGTTGGTTTGGGCGGCTGGAGCAAGAAGACCAGAGGTTGAAGAAGCACGACGACTGTTGGATGGACATCGTACGGTCACCGCAGCTAGAATCGTTTATATTGACTAAGTTAACAAAGCCCTGCGTCCGCGTCAACTTAGTAGGCCCACAAGTCAGCCTCCAAATATGGTGGGACCGACCTAGCAGCGGGGGTATTCATTATTTTTGGGCGTAATAGCTGGTGGATCCGAGCTGTCAGCGGGGGGAATGTTTTTTTCGCGAAATACAGAGGCCCTTCCGGTCGGTCCCAGCTGTCAGGAGGAGGAATCATTATTTTGCGCGTAATAAGGAGGCACTTCCTACTCGCAAAAAAAAGGAGGCACTTCCTTGCGTGCGGCCGTGGACCCAGCTGTCAGCCTCTCCATGTACAGTCCTCTTCCGATGGATGTCGTTCGTTGACCACGCCGTTCCGAGAGCACCAAGGCGATGGACGACGGTGAGGCCAAGTAAAGGAACGACCCAGAGCCGAGGAAGACTCGGCAGTTGTTTCCCACGCGGAGTGGGTACGAGGGTTTACTTGTTCGGCCGCAGTGTGAGGCTGCCGTCGCCGGAGAATAACAGGAGGTGTGGGTGAGTAGAGGGATAGCCAGGCCAGGGATGCGAGTATGGTGGGGCCGTGAGGCCTGCCCGGCAGCACAGCCGACCATGGGAGGCGGGAGCAGGCGGTTCCGCCGGCGCTGGTTTGGGCGGCTGGAGCAGGAAGATCAGAGACTGAAGAAGCACGATTGCCGTTAGATTGACATCTAACGGTCTGACGCTGGTAGAGTCGATTGTTGACTAAGTTTCTTTTTTTTTGAGAAACCTTGTGTACGCATGAACTTAGTAAGCCCACAAGTCAGCCTCCAAATCTGTGGCAGACAACATAGAGCCCATTTGCTATTTTTTTAATAATTTGCAGCCCATTTGCTAATTCTTAAGGAATTTATTACAACCCATTTTCTGCCCAGGACCACGGTCAAAAAGTTCAACCTTATTTTGCATATTTTGGTGGAGTCCGAACTGTTTTAATCCAGAAATGATAAACATTTATTTTTAAGAACTTATTGATTTGCCAAATAAAATATCGTTTTGTTTTTGTAAGCTAATAAGACGTGAGGCAATTGAGTTTGTTTTAGGGAAAACCAGTGGTAAAAAAATCAGCGCTGGGAGGGAAAACAACAAAAAAAAGGATGTAAAGATGAAAAGGTAACTTTATGTATTTTCAATATAATAATACGTGTATATGAACTAGTAAAACTATAGGTAGAGATTAGAAAACGGAAGTAGGACATGGCATTTCAAGAGGAAAATAGAACTGGGCTGTGTGTTTGATTCAGTAAAAAAACTGCCTGCTGGTTCCGTATGGTTAGGCTCTGTATGGACAGCCGTCTTGTGGCTCCATGGACGAATTTCATGTAAATCGGATGGTTTTCAGTGAAAGCAGACTAAATTCATTGC
Organism: Thinopyrum elongatum; assembly: GCA_011799875.1. NCBI lineage: Eukaryota > Viridiplantae > Streptophyta > Magnoliopsida > Poales > Poaceae > Thinopyrum > Thinopyrum elongatum. The sequence goes on along the minus strand of CM022298.1, from coordinate 369,606,053 downwards.
ATTTTACATATTTCTTTTCATTATGGAATATTTTACATATTTTAACTAATAATAACCGACTAGGCCTTTTTTAGTCCATGGGAGGCGCTTCACGATCGAGGTCGCGACACTTAACTGTTCTGGAAGGCCCAAATCCATCGGTGATATGATCGATGATTGGTTGGATGATCGGATAATTGAGCCCGAGGAACATGGAGTGGTTGCCGAGGCTGTAAACCCGCCTCCAGTTGAATATGCCTGGCCCAACAGAGCTGGGATCTTTCTCGAACACGAAGCAGCCATAGCCATCACAGTCACGAACGCCCCAGGCATTGTACTGCATGTGGTTTGATGAAATGGTTTGGTCAATTTGGTACGTGCAAATGAGCATCAAATGACCGCCGTCAGTTGAACGAGCGATAAACCACCACCCATTAACTTGTATATTTCCAGGTCCTGGAATTATGAAGGCCAGCGCATTTGCGTCTGCTGCAACAAATCAAATTGGGGACCAAAAGGACAAAAATATACAATCATGTTCAGAGTATGTGTGGAATTAAGATTATTATAACAGTGACACAGATCATAGACAGAGAATTGCAATGCCGTGGTCATAATCATACGCCAAGTTAAAATTTTTAAGCCAATGGCTTTCGTATTCTAGCAATATGTCATGGTTCAAACATCATGTAAAAATGAGAGGAAAACAGCTATGACAGGGCCTACTCATATTCTACCATAGCAGTTACTACTGTTCTCATATCAACTCTAACAATAACATGCGTGGTTATAAAAATCTTGGAAATGAGAGTAACATATAGCAATCATGAGGTTATACTCATAATATCTATTCTAACAATCATTAGATGCCAATTGTTCTCATATCAACTCTAACAATAACATGTGTGGTCATAAAAATCTAGGAAATGAGAGGAACATATAGCAATGATGTGGTTATAGACATACTATCTATTCTAAATTTCTAACAATCAACAGGCAGTCGTATTCATAAGGTAAAGATGACATGAGATAGAACAATTACACGACGATAGATTCCACCAGTATAGGCAGCCAATCTGTGCGTCGACTGCGTAAACGATGCCATCATGCACTATAGCATCAGACAAAAATGGAGGCTCAACAGGATTGATGATGAGCCATAACCATGTATGGCGACCGGATTCCAGATAGACTAATCCCATGTCGAACAAGGCAATGAGCTTGTAATCCATGTAGTCTTCTGATGGTGTCACTTCGCAGATTACAATCTTCAGCAAACGAAGGTCGCACCAAAAGCTCGACGCGTCTCGTGCGTAGTAGGCAGGAGTGTCCGGCGGGCCGCGAGGCTCGATGCCGGCGGTATCCAACGATGGAAGGGTGATCTCTCACTGGGTGTAGATATCCACGAGATGCCACGGACTACCGGTTTGGTGGATGAGGACGATCCAGTTGGCCTTCATGCCCGCCCAGTAGTGGCCGCGCATGAAGGATAGGTGGACGGGTAGTGGTAGCATGTCGAGGGGCACCACGGCAACCTCCGTAGGATTGTCAAGTCGGTGTCTGGGCCACCTGCGAGGATTGGGCATCAGCAAGCAGGGTGTCTTGAAAAGGGCCGGCCGGTTGCAGACGAGTAGACGGTACAAAGACACCGAGCATGCAGCCAAACGCACGGTGCTGAGCAGGTCCATACGATTACAGATCTGCTCCAAGAGAACATCGGGGAGGGAATTCCAATTGCGACTCTGCGTGTCAGTCGGTTCTGCCATAGGGTTTTTTAGGGCGCTGAGTGATTGGGGTTTTCGGTGCCTGCGAGCGAGCGTGGAAGTGGATTCGGGTGAGCGAAGAAGATGGCGTGTGTGGCCAAGCAGTGAGTGGGGGGGATATGGTACGCGCGAGCTACCAAGGAAGATGGCGCGGGCGGGCGAGCAGTGAGCGGGGGGAAATGGTGTGCGGCCGACGATGGGGAACAGAGGAGGAAGAAGAAGAGAGGAGGAGGAAGAAGGAAAAACGGGCAAGAAAGTGCATTAAATCTCAATTCTACTAGTACTCCTACCAGGATATACCGTCCTTTGAAGTGTAAATAGTTAAGCCGATGACATGTGGGTCTACCTCAAGAGGGCCCATATGTCAGTTAATGGAAGAGAGAGGTGCGTAGGCATATTTGCGGAAGCGTGCTCCACTGGCAAACATGATGGCAGTACTGGGTAAGGCTGATTTAGTAACACCAACACACTGGTTCAGCTTATTAATTAAGTGTCACATCTGCTACAGCGTGTATTGTCACTTCACTGTGAAGACTAGTTGAATAGTTCTCTCTGACCGAGATGGGGAATAATGGATCACCAAGACTTCCTATCTATAGTATCCCTATGCCTCTACTCTCATCCTGTCCAACAAGATGAAACATTGGCCAAGGCACCCGACGCCAATAATGTAGGAGTACTAGTAGTATTTTGTGTCAAACTTTGACCATCTATTTAACTAATAAAATGTTAATGCATGTCATCAAAAATCATATCACTGGATTCGTATTTGAACATAGTTTTTAATGGTATAGTTTTTTATGACATGCATTGACACTTTGTTAGTTAAATTTACGGTCAAAATTTTACACTAAGTACGAAGGGGACCATTAAACTAGGACGGAGGTTTATATATAGGTCAATAAAAAAATCATCAACCAAGGTAGTAGTAAATGATGAGTGTCCGAAGATTTTTTTTTTCTGAAAGTACTCAATAATGGGCTCGTTTTCCTCAAGAAAATTGTGTTTAGAACGTATTAATTGGAATGCATGCATGAGGAACAAATGATCAGAACTTTTACATGCATTGGTGAGTTTTCTCTTAATTCTTGCATGCAACGTTTTGATGAAGCTTGAAATATGAACATGTCAATGGGACGGAGTAAAAGCCTCTTGCAAGCAACATGCAACATGCAACACTCACACGTACACATGCACGCACGCAACACTCACGCATCCATGCGACACACAGCACATGACACAAGACACACGCTCACGCTTAAGTGCTCAACCTACTACCTCCGTCCGTGAAAGACTGTACATACAGAGATTTACACATTGACCAAGAGGAACTGAAACTTCATGGCATAATTAACGCCCAAAAGTAGCAGACTTATGTGTGCATGCGACCATTGAGAGAAGAAGATTAAATGAAGGTTGTTGCATGCTGTAATTAAGGATAGATATGTAGCCTATAGCTAGAGCACAAGTTGGTGCATTAGTCAATCAATATCGATTAGATTAAAGGCTAAGTGCATTGGAAGTGTAGATGTACACTATTTGTTGGAAAATTTTCTAATACTAGATGTACAGTTTTTCACGGACCGAGGGAGTACACGTGCATGCACTCACATACACGGCCAGGGTGGTTCGTGCGCAAGGGTTGGACTCCAGTCGCGCCTGCGTAAAGTTTTGTTTAACTGATTTCTTTGCTCTGCCAACTGACAGGTGGGACCCAGAAACCAAGTGTCAATTTAACCAGTCAACAAAGTGCCACATCTACTATGTGGCCGGTCGGTAGGGTGCAATACGGTGCTCTACAGTGAGCTAGTGACCGTATAATCACCGCAAAACTATATAGTGACCGTAGTGAGCGTATTGTTACATACGTTGACCGCCAGTGTATTTTTCTCGTTTCAAATTAAGCCATATTAACTGGAAAGGACGCAGTATGGACTAGTACTAGTTTGATGTGTCCCGTCAACTCGCCGAACGAGGAGAAGCTTGCTTACTACGCCCTCTCCCTCGCCCACGCGTGGTGGCTCACAGGACGAGGAGAAGCTTGCTTACTACGTACGCCTACGCCCTCTCCCTCGCCCACGCCCGCGGTGGCTCGCAGGACGAGGAGAGGGTTTTGACTACAACGCCCTCTCCCTCGCTCTCGCGGTGGACATGTAGCAGTTCATTCGGTGTCAGATTGCCAGAAGCATGTTGTACTGTAGTATCATCATTTTGGACCTTCCGAAGAGGCGAAGAGCCAAGTGCAAGGTTCACAGGAGTATGAACTGTTGAACCTCCCAAAGAGGCAAAGATCCAAGCACAAGGTTTTATAGGAGTTGTCGTCCTAGTACTACAACTATAGCGAACGATGCTACTGTATGATGCCGCCACATCACCTATATCCAAAGCTGTGCCACCTTTTTTTCTCACAGAGCGTGTTGGAGCCCGTGCAACAGCCACACAAGTTGCACGCACACATAACACATTTACTAGTAATAAATTCTAAAGGACAAATGCTAGTATGCCACACAAGTTCATCTTCACTTCATGTGATAAAGTTGTGCACGACTAGTCTACATATATTCACAGCGCTACCATTCACAATTAACCATACTCCACTTACACGTTATAGATGGGCTCCATGTCCTCCTCCAGGTTCCAGTCCCAGGTGTTCTTCATAGATGGAACGATCCATAGCGGTGGGCAACGGGAATCATTATCGCAGCTTTCTAGTCCGGTTCCACATGATGGAGACTCATCCAAGCTGAAGTGGCATAAATCAGGGATAGCGTGTCCCAGCATGTCGTTCATCCGGCAGTGCGCACTGAAGACACAACCATGCTTCATGAACGGCAGGCCTTCGATGTCGTGCATGGAAGGTGGCATCCACTTCACAATGGGGTAGCTGTCCCCAATGAAAAGCGAGTACTCTCCAAGAGTGTTTTTCGGCACCCACATAGCATCACGGGGGTCGAACTCGGCGCCGTTCATCTGGTACACGCGGCATCTCAGATCTGGACACATGGTGACGTACATGGTCAAGGTCCATGCATAATAATGTTGTGCTCAAATATGGCGGTTAGTAATATTGTGCAGCAAATAGTACTACTCCGGTATAGAGGAAGTAAAATAACAGGATTATTATATGTAGCCACTCTTGGCTACATGGATGAGATAGTAAGACATGGAAAAACAAAAATGGTGGGAGCTAGTGGGTTCAAGTCTTCAAGGGCCTAGCTAGCTATACGCGTCCTCCAAGGTAAAAAGTACTAGTACTAGTAAGTAGTACTACAATGAAAGAGAAGGCGAGAGGGTTAAAAAAATATAATACTAAATTGTAGTACTAGTACAGTAAACATGCCCCAGTCAAGAAAAGAAAATAACTAACAAGTACTACTACTCTAACACACAACAATGAGAAAATGGAATACCTGGGTAGATGGTGACGGTCCGATCATGGTAGATTGTGTGACCATGTTGCACATTAGTGGTACCATGGGTAACGACTGCTAAGATAGTTGATCCCAATATGCCAAAGTCAGCTACAAGGTTCCAGGTTAGACCGAATCACGTATGCAAATGGACATCCAGGATCGGCGATCTTATTTTGATCGAGGGATGACTGGTCCCTGCAAAATAATGGAGTACCGTTAGGGATGCAAATGATGGTTTGTGCATTCCGTTTGTAATCTCTCGTACCGTAGGATGGCAACTAGATGAAACAAGTCCCCTGGCTTGTCACCGCAAAGATGTGGCCTACATGGCACACGATGTCTTCGAACATGTAGGGGTACAAATCTGCCGCGGCCAACATGTGCCAGCCTCTGCCGTTACTGCCTTTTGTATTGATGGCAATCCTTATGTCGAACACCACGATGAGATAGTAATCGTCGTAGGCGCGTTGCTTTGTCGGCGGGTCCGCAATTGCTATCTTCTTCAATCTCATGTAGGCATCATCATACATATTCAAGCCCAGCCAGTCCGGAAGGCCGATCCCAATGGTGGAGAAGGGGTCTACGGGAACGGCCGCACTGCTGTAGATGTTGTGCAAAATGAAGGTGGTATCCGGCTGGAGGTATGCAAGCCAATCTTCGTTGGCACCAACCCAGACCTATATATAAGACGGTGGGCAGCGGAGAAATTATGGGATTGAATAACTAAGTACTATATTTAGAATATACACTACATGATCAAACTCCATGACTGACCTGCTCATCGGAAAAATTCCGACTACCTCTCAACGTCGGCAACTCTAGCGGAGTCAATGTGTAACCATGGCCAGGGAGCGGTGGACTGTTCGATGGATTATCCCATAGAATAACCTTCTCCTCGAGGACGCGTGGAAGACCAACAAGCATGGCCTTTTCCCAAGCCTGTTTAAGCACCGTCTTAAAATAGTTGGTGCAGGAAGCACCGAGTCTTGCGGCGGTGAGGACGTCGGAGCGGCGTGCGATTTCTCCCAGAGGATCGTCGTCCAAGGTCTCCCAGCCCCGACGAGGAGGAGAACTGCCTGGCGAATCCATGGGAGCAGCGACGAACTGCCTTGATCTCTTCGGGGGGAGGGGAACTGGCTAGGAGGAGATAAGAGCGTAACCGCAGGGCCTCGTCCCTTCATTAAGGAAGTTATGCGGGCACACATAGTGGTAGTGCCTAGTGCCCCGCGATGGTGAGGCTATTATTTAATACGTAGTACTGTAGCAGTAGTAGTAGTACTACTTTCTCAACTAGTAGTGCGATGTACTGTACTTCCATAGTGCACCAGTTCTGAACTCTTGAATTTCAAGGCCAAGGAGCTACAGTGCAAGAGGAGGGTACTACTGTTATCTAGAACCATCGTTGTACTATCAATGGAGGGAAAGTACACCTGCGTAGTGCGTACTCTCCGTGCTCTATTCAAGTGCGTAGCTGGCCTACTCAGCCACTCCTCTCACGCCCACACTAGCAGCCTGTTTACTAGCGACAGTTACTGCGGGGGCAGAACATTTGAGTTCTTTGATACAGCGAGACTAGGCTTTTCGCTTCCATTTGTGGAGGTGTAATGGATCTCGTCGAACTTTGTTAGTTCCTTCTTTATGAATGAGATGAGGCAAAGCTTTTGCCTCCGTTTCAAAACAATAAAAATCATGTCAAGAGGAATTTCTTTTATAGAGCCGATAATGGAGCGAAGTCCATGCGTGCAACGCCACAAGCTACAGAGTAGTAGAGTAGCACTTTACGTACAGAGCCATATTGCACAGTTCCCAATGCCGTGCCAGGCTTTTCCGGCTCCTCGGGCTTAATTGGGAGGCGCTAGTGAGGAAGCTGCAAGCGAGGTGCGGCTAGGGCGAGCACACAGGCGAGAAACTTTGCATGGTGTGAATTGATATATAGGAGTACTACTCTAGTACGCGAGCCACGAGATGATGGGAGGGAAAACCCGTTCACGTGGCTGGGCTATCCAGTGCACCCAGATTGTGGTGCGACACGTCTGTTCGACTTCAAAAGTCAAACTACCAGTGTACAATATTGGCTCGCAGCGAGGTTACTATTTAAAAAAAAGGCCGCCGTGCGTTCGGCCGGGATCGAACCCACAAAACGAGCTATACACTCCCGCGACCACTAGTAGTACTCGTTGGAGTACAACGCAACCTAGAATCGCCTTTTGTCGCTAGTACATTGTTCTTTACAAGAAACCACTAATACCAAGAAACTACCACTTACCAACCAGCCCTACCAAGAAACGACTACTCTACAAAGTGCCGTTATACGCATGTTTCAACCCATGTCGCCCCTTAAGTCAACGCCTTCTATTTGACCGGCAAGTCAGGCGTTATGACTTGTGGGACCTACATGTCAGTCTGGACAAAAATCCCCGAGTGACCTCCTACCTCCGGCCCGTCCACCTAGTCATCCTCGGCCATGGGACGTAGCTACCGCCGCCGGTAGAAGGCGAGGTCAAAAGCGCCGGCGGCACGGAGCCCATCTTGCGGCAGCCCGGATGCCAGCTCCGTCCGGTGCTCGCGGCCGCTAGCTAGCCAAGATAGCACACACCCTGCTGGATGCATCCAGCTGCTTGTCTGTAAGGTTTGCTAGCTAGGTTGGCACGGTGATGCGGCGGCTTGCTCGCACGCGCCGCGCTAAGGCCAGCCATCTGGCTCGAGCGAAGGCCAGTGCGGAGGCTTGCTCGCGCGTGAGCCACGCTCAGGCCAGCCAGCCAACCCGTGCAGAGGCCAGCGCGGCGTCCGGCCCGTCCGGCGGAGCGGCGGCCAGCTCGCTCATCACCGGCGCCACCGACAAACACGCATAAGAACTGTTTGAAGTAATGTTCAGGAAAAATAATGATTGGAGGAGGAAGAACAGGATAGAAGGTCAGATGTGGGTCCCTCGTGTCAACGGTCAAACAAAATGTGCTGGTTTAAGCTGCCACGTCAGCACGGACGTGTGGGCCAACCCTGTCATAAACGGGTTTAAACGAGCCTAATCGGCACTAGGTAGTAGTTTTTTGGCGCGGATTAAGAAATTTTGGGTATGTTTTTGCTATTTTTTGTACAATAGTTTCTTCCTAGGGCTGGTTGAAAGTGGTAGTTTTTTGTTAAATACTCTACATACTTTAAGTAGGAGTGAAAGTTAAGCTTTGGAAGCCAATAAGCATGGCTAGTTACATAGTGCCTATGTGTATGTAATTCAAACTAAATTTCAACCATGAGTGACTAATATCTTGATAGAAAACTTGAAACTATGGAAATACTAGCAATTTTTTTTGCATGGTTGGAAATACTAGCAATGTGCACGTGCGTTGCAACGGATCATAATTAGAATAATACTTATTCACAAACTTGATACAAAACACTCTAATTTTGATATACATATATCACTAGAAATATATTATGTTTCAATCAGAATATATTCCTTGGGCTGATTTGGTGAGGTGAGGGAGGGATGTGGTTGGTTTTAAGATACTAATTAAGGTTTTTTCTGCAAATTGGTAGAGAAGTGGGATGTTGTTGAGAAAAGGCAACAACTTACATCACAATCGTTAGATGTAGATCTAATGGTCAGAAATGACGGATGGTAGACACACCATCATCACCAACTAAGTCTTCTGTAGGAGTACTAGCTAGATGCCCATGCATTGCATGGAACATCAAGATGCATTTTTTATAAAACGCCTGTTGTGATTGACCCATGCGGGAGTAATTCCATGTGTAAAAACTAATGATATCTCGAGAAAGAGGAGAGATAAGGTGTGGAGGAGTGGGGCGTGGTGGTGATTGTTGGTCGGACTGAGCGGAGGCATGGGGATGGACGACGCCGGCAGCGACCACCATGCCAGTTTGTTCCAGAGGATTCCTTTTTTAATTGCTCAACAATGAGGTTGTGGGAGATAAGGATGAACGAGGGAAGGCCTTATCTGCAAATGTGGAGATATGTGCGGTTATCTTTTAGTTTAATTTCTATCCGTCAGATATAGATCGGACGATCTATATTGCAAGATGGCAGGCATACCATCATCACCAACTCGGTTTCTTATAAGAAGAGATATAAGTATGGAGATACAAATGTATTATCGATACTTGTTTCCATAAACTTGGATCTACATTCTATTCAACGGCTGAGCATGTGGGGCCTTAGCACGATGACTTCTCGACTGTGTAAAACAAAGGTTTTCCCGTCGCCGATAAGGAGGGGGTGACAGCGGCACGCTTTCGGCTTGCTCTAGTCCTAGTAGTCATACTAGGTGGTCTACACACGTGTAGATTTATTCTTTTTCACGTCTCGTGTTCGTCGTACTGCCACGACTGTTGATGAATAGACGGTAAGTTATTCATGGGAAAACCTTGGTTGAGCGTGTGTGCGAGAGAGAGACAGCGCGTGCGTGTGTGATATGTGTAGAGACTAAGGCAATGATAAGAGATTCTTTGTGTATCTGTGTGTGGAGGATAGAGAGAGACATGTGCATGGGGCTTTGTGTTGTGTAATGTGGAGACACATAGACATAATCAGAGAGTGAGTGTGTGAGATACACATGCGGACATGGGGAGAGATGTGTGAGTTAGAGAGATGGAGAATTTTGGTGTGCATGTGAGCTAGGGAGAGGGGGATATATACATACCTCGAGCTAGAGATAATATGCAAGGGTGTGTGTCTTAAAAGAAGGATCCAGATAGATGGGTGTTTGTGCGTGTCTGTGTGTGTTTGTGGGCGTGTGTGTGTGTGAGAGGGAGTGTGTGTATGTGGAGAAGAGAGACCACTAATGATGTAAAGCTAGTAGGGAAGGGGGAATGGTGTGACATGTGTGTCAAAGAGAGAGAAAGGCATGTGTAGTAGCGGGATAGCATGGGTGCGGGCGGGGAGCAGACTATTTGGAAGAGACATCGAGTGTGTGTGGGAGAGGGGTGTGAGAGCGAGAGAGAGAGCTAGCGAGGGAGAGAGAGAGGAAGAGAGGGGGAGAGAGATGGGTCGTTTGTGTGCGGAAGTGACGTATAGATTGGGAGACAAGGTTGATGTTGTTCGAAAGTGGCCTATGTACGGAGACGCAAGGGAAGCGAGTCATCGTGTGTGTGATAGAGACTTCATGAGAGATCTAGAATAGATGGTGTAGAGAACAACGTGCGAGATTGAGAACGATGATACGTTAGGGAGCTATGGAAAGAGTCACGACATATATGTATATAGGGAAGGAGCTGGGGCGGGTCCGCATGTGGGAGAGATAGAAAGAGGAGAGTGGTGCACAAGGAGACAAATGGTGCTTGTTTGCAGTGGGGGTGGTGAGTGAGGTGAGTGTGCGAGAACCACATAACTAGGGAGATAGACATTTGGGGGCGACGTTTTGTGTGTATGGGAAAGATACACTCTAAATAGTGCGTGTGCTTGGGAAAGAGAGATGCCGGGAGACCTAGAGAGTGGGGGAAGAGATGTGTGTATCCCCGAGAGACAAAGTGATAGAGACCTATATTGGGGTCCGGACTTAGAAGAGAGAGGGGGGGTGTTAATGTGCTCTGTGTTCGTGTCCAGGGAGAGAACGACTGTGGGGGGGGGGGGAAGGGGTGGGTGGCTTCAGATAAAGAGTGAGGGGTCTATATTGAGAGACTTTAGCGTAATTGAGATATATATGGTCAATAGTGTGTGCACTCATGGTTGATCAATTTGTTTCACAGTTTGGACTATGAGATAACGATACTTTTGAACATGTGTGATATACTTTGAAGTACCAGAATTACAAACCTAAGATTGGAATTTTGGAATTCGACTCCATCATTAGCTTTTGTAATTCATTTAAACGGAGGTACATTTTTTAAGCCGGGATTTCGTGATTTCAAATTCATATATCAAACCTAGAGATATACACATACGGGCATGTTCAAACCTTATAATCATCTACTTTATTCATACACATACACATTTTTGTTTTTGTCATCATATTTAGGGTAAACACATTTGAAATTTCATTTGAATTGGACCATATGATGGTATTTGCTTCCACTAGCTAAATGATCCATATTTGAATTGAATGGACAATCTAAGTTTTGAGTTGGAGACATTGATTTTCGAAACTTGCACTTTTTTTTGCGTGCAAAACAAATAAATTCTCGGCCATGATATCATAGTCGGCCGTACAAGAGCAGGACACTTAATTTCAGCCGCCAAAAGCTTTCAAACTTCCTGCTAACATCGAAAAATCTCGCGCCCGAAAGTTTAGCCCTGCGATATTCCTGTTTTACCCCTGCCACATGAACGGAAAAGGGCTGCTTTGGTAACTCCATTGTTTTCGCCTCTTTGCCCCCAACATTCTTCCCCAGAGCCCCTCCCCGCCCCCAACCATGCCAAGGCGCCAAATCTAGTCCTCCGCCGTAGCGGTGGACCTCACACGCCGCCGGATCTACCTTCCGCACCTTGGAACCCCCAACTGCCAACTCACCACTTCACCGGAGCCGCTTCAGCGACTGGCTTGTCCACCGCTCCAGATCTCCTTGACCACCATCATGGTCCACCGCACTGGATCTACTTCACCGGCGCCCTCGTCCACCACAGTGTAGGCCCTTCACCGACTCCCTCGTCCGCCCTATCGCTGGCCCTTCATACAAGCCCTCGTCCGCCGCAACAGATCCGCCTCACCGAAAGCACTGTACACCGCGCCGGATGTGCTTCGCTAACGCCTTCATCCACCGCACCAGACCCGCTCTACGGACGCCATATTCAACTCCATCGGCCCTGCTTTACTGACGCCGCAGCCTCATCAGGTTATTTCGATTTGTACTCCTTCGGTTTTTCTCTTCTTTATTATGGAACTGTTCACTTACTACAGATGAGCTTTCTTGTATGTCGACAGGCGCCCCAACCAAAGCACCAGAGCTGCTTCAGCAACGGTGACACCGGCCCAAACTCAACCGCAACATGAGCACCATTGACGATCCTTAGCTATCAAGTATGACAACGATACCCATACGCCGCCGAGAATCGGGTACTATTATCCAATGGCCGGCGCCTACGTTCACTTTCTTAGCATAAGCACCGCACCCTTGAATTTCTTCAGGGCATCATTCAATTTTTCATGAGACGTGTTATTCTGCTTGCACCTGTAGGGCCATACTTCTGGCAGTGAACATGTTACATGTGCTAAATTACAAACCAGTGCACATATAGTTACAATGCTTTTGTTTTGTCCTAAGTATTACTGTACTTCCTAGATATCACTGCCTACTATTTTACTTCTTGCATGCTATATTTATGATAATGGTGTTGTTCTGATTCCACCTGTTGGTTACATCAGACTGCTTCATGTTCTCTATGCTTAATTACACATCAACAAACTAGCTTGTTGTTCCACTGCTTTTTGTTTGTTTTACCCTACATTTTGTGATGCTAGCTATTACATCACTGCTCCGAGCCTCTGTTCATTACTTTTTTGTGCGTTCTTGATCTTCCCAAGTTGCATGACTAATTTGATGCTTTTATTAATTATGGAGCTGCCAACCCCATCAAGCAAAATATTTGTTCTTTTGGGGCTGGCACCTCGAAACAAGCATAAAAATAGAGTGAAGCACATATATTGTCGTGTAAGCACACACCCTTCTTTCATTAGTTTAGATGAACCATTGATGATCAATTCGAACCAATGCATGCGATTAAAATTAATTTTACCTAAATAGATGGTGCAGAATAAACTACAACAACTAGATTTGCAACCACGGGATGCTGACGATATCTTCAAAGAACATTGCAACAGCAGCGAGGCTTCACAGCAACATATGGTAAGCCAGTGTGTTTTAGTTCATGTGAAAAGCAATGCGTGTGGGCTACTTTCTTGGCTTGTGCCCTCAACCTGTAATCCTACAGAATTACAAATAGTTCAGTTGTCTTCTTTGCTGTATTACTTGATTCGAATGCTTGTTTGTTACTTGTTAGGCTATACCTGAGTTGGCCAATATGTCAGCAGTGCCTGCTGTACTATCGTAAAGAAATGCATGCCTAGTTCGTTTAACTCCTTAACTTTTCCTATGAACTTCATCACAAGACTTTCTTCGTAGTTTATATGAGGCCACACTGTTAAGTGCTTTCTCAGATTATTTCAACTTCTCAGATGCCTTGGCAACTTAAATATAGCGGTGGTACACTGCCTTTCAAGTTTCATCTTACCATTTTAATTTGTTTTCGGCTGATGCTGCTTCGAACCATTTAAATATAGCTTGCCATGCTCGGCAACAATTCGTATGTCGTTTACCATGTAAGCTTACTGCCTGGATCATGCGATAACTATCTCTTACTTATGTTCAGCGGAAGCCTTTCAGGATGCCGTTCACACTAGGACACAATGTACAACCCCAGAATCTATTTGTGGAAGTAGTGCACCATCCATGTTACCAGATGGTAGCAGTTCAGAGGCAACACCGCGGGAGAGCAGTCTGAGCACATATATTATAGTTCTTGAGGCTCTACTAGAGGCAGAAAGAGATGGTGTGGCTGCCATGAATGAGGTAATCTTGATCTTGAGGCTGGAAATTATGCAATTAGCTGCACGCATTATGCAAGCAACCCAAGAATTGGAGGAAGTAAGAATGTTGCATTTGAAGACGGAGGAGGTCCTGCTGCTTCTGCTATCTGAAGCCCAGGGTAATCCCAGTTCTTCTTTAGATACCAGTTGAAATTGTCATTAGATTAGTATACTTGCATGTTGTGTCATGTCTCTGAATGGATTATGTTGTAAGACCCCCTATGTTGTCCATGTGTTGTAATGATCCGAATTTTTTAGGCGAGGTAATCCTCAGTAGTTGTATGATTGACATAAGGTGAACTGTTTTTCGTGTGAGCATATTGTATTGGATGAAATAACTGTTTGACTCAAAGTGTATCCAACCTACTGAATTCGAAGATCACGACATTTCTAAATCATATTCATATATAAAGGTGGAATAAATCTTTGTCGTGGTTTTGAAGAAATAAATAACAAAACATAGAATGATGTATGGATATTCGTAATCGAATACAAATTGGATTTGAATTTAGTTGCCAGGGCCTAGGGTAAACGTGAATGCTAATTCTCCCAAATTTTGAGCGAAGCGGCAAAACACCCACTATTGTCGGCTGCCCGAAGCAAGTGTTTGCGAGATGGAAATTACTGTCTACCCCTGACACTTCACATCCTAATCGACATGATTTCCACTGCTTTTGATAGGGGTAGACTAGTAACTTCAATCAGATGTGACACAACTGCCTCTGAGCCCATTCAGACACGGTGGGCGCCAAACATGGGCGGCAAAACACATTTGATTCAAGCTCGTCCGATAGACCTGTGTCTCTCCCTCCATTTCCCCATTCATACACGGTGGGCGGCAAAACAAACTCTCCTCGTCCAAAATCGATGTAGGCAAATATTTTAAATAGGGGCAGATGTGTAACTTCCCTCAGACGTGACACAACTGCCCTACCTGTCAGCCCCATTCATACACCGTGGGCGCCAACCGTGGGCGGCAAAACACCCTCTCCTCACCCGAAATCGCTATCGGCAAATATTGGGGAGATGCGAGATTACCGTCCTATCCCCAACAAACGAGATGTCCGAAATTTTAAACGGGGGCTAAGTTCGTAACTTTCCCACATTTCAGACAAGCGCGTCCCAAAGTTTGAGATCCCCCCTCCCCCTCCATTTCCCCGTTCATACACCATCGACGCCACAACAACCTCCCCACTCCAGCCAGCCTCCTCCGTCCGCCACCCCATCCTCCACCTTGCCGGAGCCGCTACCCCTACCCCGTCGTCCACTGCAAGAGATGGACGTCTCTCATCCACGGCGCCGGGCCAGGATCCTTTCATCGCGTCCTCTCGCTTCATCGGCGCCGTTGTCCACCTTGCCATTGCCGCTCCTACGACCGCCTCGTCCACGGCAACATGACTTATCCCCCGACCCGGCCATCTGCCATCTAAAGTCTTCTTCCGCGCCGCCGACAACCATCGCACCCGCAGCACCCTCAACGTATCAGCAGGGGCCTACATGGCGTCGCAAGAGAGGTGGTGCTCTTTCATATCTGCTTAAGGTATTGATCTCACCCGGAAAATAGATTGTAACTTGTTTACTGTACTTTTCTTGTCCATACCAAATCATAGTGGCTAGTTGAAAGCAAACATTGGTTGCGAAGTAGCCTTTGTCCAATTTGCACCTTCAGATCAGCCATGGCAGGGTCACTATACTCGTAAAGCTTATGGTTTTCCCCCTTTATATTCACTACCATCATCATAGGTGCTTCATGTCATGCTAGCACTGCTCCTCAAGACCTCAAACCATCAAGCGAAACAACATGCCACTCATAATTCCAAAGCTTAGTTGTTGAAATACGAATCTGATATGATGCTCATATTACTAAAACAGAGAACATTTAATTTGTCAGCTAATATTCCTATATTCATTTCGAAAAGCATGTGCACCACATATAGAGAGACAGAAGGGATTTGCATTTCTCTATGCGCTCTGGTTCATCACGGGTGGGCAACACACATTGTATTATCTAACTAGCAAGATGCCCGTGAGTTGCATGGAACATCAAGATGCATTTGTATGAGTAGTTTATCTTGTGGGAGAAAAGGATGAACGAGGGAAGGCCTTATTTGCAAATGTGGAGAGGGGTGTGGGTATCTTTTTGCAAAATTGCCATAGTTTCCTTCCTATCTGTCAGATATAAATCGGACGGCCAATATTGTAGGATGGCAGGCACACCATCGTCACCAACTCTATTTTTTATAAGAGTACTAGCAAGATGCCCGTGCGTTGCACGTAACATCAAGACGCATTTGTATGAGTAGTTTATCTTGTGAGAGAAAAGGATGAACGAGGGAAGGCCTTATTTGCAAATGTGGAGAGGGGTGTGGGTATCTTTTTGCAAAATTTCCATAGTTTCCTTTGAAGGAAATATGCCCTAGAGGCAATAATAAAGTTGTTATTTTATATTTCCTTATTCATGATAAATGTTTATTATTCATGCTAGAATTGTATTGATCAGAAACCTAAATACATGTGTGAATACATAGACAAACACTGTGTCCCTAGTGAGCCTCTACTTGACTAGCTCGTTGATCAAAGATGGTTAAGGTTTCTTGACCATGGGCATGAGTTGTCATTTGATAACGGGATCACATCATTAGGAGAATGATGTGATGGACAAGACCCATCCGTTAGCTTAGCATTATGATCGTTCAGTTTTATTGCTATTGCTTTCTTCATGTCAAATACATATTCCTTCGACTATGAGATTATGCAACTCTCGGATACCGGAGGAATGCCTTGTGTGCTATCAAACGTCACAACGTAACTGGGTGATTATAAAGATGCTCTACAGGTATCTCCGAAGGTGTTTGTTGAGTTGGCATAGATCGAGATTAGGATTTGTCACTCCGAGTATCGGAGAGGTATCTCTGGGCCCTCTCAGTAATACACATCATAAGAAGCCTTGCAAGCAAAGTGACTAATAAGTTAGTTGCAGGATGATGTATTAGGGAACGAGTAAAGAGACTTGCTGGTAACAAGATTGAACTAGGTATGAAGATACCGACGATCGAATCTCGGGCAAGTAACATACCGATGGACAAAGGGAATAACATATGTTGTCACAACAGTTCGACCGATAAAGATCTTCATAGAATATGTAGGAGCCAATATGAGCATCCAGATTCCACTGTTGGTTATTGACCGGAGAGGTGTCTCGGTCATGTCTACATAGTTCTCGAACCCGTAGGGTCCACACGCTTAATGTTCGATAACGATTTAGTATTGTATGAGTTATGTGATTTGGTGACCGAATGTTGTTCGGAGTCCTAGATGAGATCACAGACATGACGAGGAGTCTCGAAATGGTAGAGAGGTAAAGATTTATATATAGGAAGATGGTATTCGGACACCGGAAGTGTTCCGGAGGGTACCGGGTACATATCGGGTCACCGAAAGGGGTTCCGGGCACCCCCGGCAAAAGATATGGGCCTTATGGGCCAAGAGGGGAAACACAGCAGCCACTAGGGGCTGTTGCGCCTCCCACATGGGCCGAACCAGAGGAGAAGGAAAGAGGGGAAGGGAGAAGGAAAGGGGGGATTCGGCCTCCCCCTTCCTTCCCTCCTCCCTCCTCTTTCCTTCCCCCTCCGACAATTATGGAAGGGGGGGAGGCCGAATTGGGGAGGACCCCAAGTAGGATTCCTCCTACTTGGGGTGCATCCTTGCTGCTCCCCTCCCCCTCCCACCTATATATACGTGGGGAGGGGGAGCCTAGAACACACAACATCAACTGTTAGCCGTGTGTGGCGCCCCCCTCCACAGATTACACCCTCGGTCATATTCTCGCGGTGCTTAGGCAAAGCCCTGCGCGGATCACTTCACCATCACCGTCACCATGCCGTCATGCTAAGGGAACTCATCTACTTCCTCGACATCTTGCTGGATCAAGAGGACAAGGGACTTCATTGAGCTGAACATGTGCAGAACTCGGAAGTGCTGTACGTTCGATACTTGATCGGTCGGAGCTAGAAGAAAGTTCGACTACATCAACCGCGTTGTGATACGCTTCCGCTTATGGTCTATGAGGGTACGTAGACACACTCTCCCCCTCGTTGCTACGCATCTCCTAGATAGATCTTGCGTGAGCGTAGGATTTTTTTTGAAATTGCATGCTACGTTTCCCAACAGTGGCATCCGAGCCAGGTCTATGCGTAGATGATATGCACGAGTAGAACACAAAGAGTTATGGGCGGTGATTGTCATACTGCTTACCACCAATGTCTTATTCTGATTCGGTGGTATTGTTGGATGAATCGGCCCTGACCAAACTTACATGACCACGTTCATGAGACTGGTTCCACCAACAGACATGCAACTAGTTTTGCATAAAGGTGGCTGGCGGGTGTCTGTTTCTCCTACTTTAGTTGAATTGAATTTGACTGCGGCCGGTACTTGTTGAAGGTTAAAACAGCAAACTTGATAAATCACCGTTGTGGTTTTGATGCGTAGGTAAGAACGGTTCTTGCTAGAAGCCCGTAGCAGCCACGTAAAACTTGCAACAACAAAGTAGAGGACGTCTGACTTGTTTTTGCAGGGCATGTTGTGATGTGATATTTGTCAAGGCATGATATGATATACGTTATTGTATGAGATGATCATGTTTTTGTAGAAGTTATCGGCAGCCGGCAGGAGCCTTATGGTTGTCTCTTTATTGTATGAAATGCAAATGCCATGTAATTGCTTTACTTTATCACTATGCGTTAGCGATAGTTGTAGAAGCAATAGTTGACGAGATGACCACGACACAACGATGGAGATCAAGGTGTCGAGCCGGTGACAATGGAGATCATGACGATGCTTTGGAGATGGAGATCAAAAGCACAAGTTGATGATGGCCATATCATGTCACATATTTTGATTGCATGTGATGTTTATCTTTTATGCATCTTATTTTGCTTAGTACAGCGGTAGCATTATAAGATGATCCCTTAACTAAATTTCAAGGTATAAGTGTTCTCCTTGAGTATGCACCGTTGCGACAGTTCATCGTGTTGAGACACCACGTGATGATCGGGTGTGATAGACTCTACGTTCACATACAATGGGTGCAAGACAGTTTTGCACATGCGGAATACTCGGGTTAAACTTGACGAGCCTAGCATGTACAGACATGGCCTCGGAACACTGGAGACCGAAAGGTCGAATGTGAATCATATAGTAGATATGATCAACATAGAGATGTTCACCATTGATGACTACTCCATCTCACGTGATGATCGGACATGGTTTAGTTGATTTGGATCACATATCATTTAGATGACTTGAGGGATGTCTATCTAAGTGGGAGTTCTTAAGTAATTTGATTAATTGAAATTAATTTATCATGAACTTAGTCCTGGTAGTATTTGCATATCTATGTTGTAGATCAATGGCCCGTGCTACCATTCCCTTGAATTTTAATGCGTTCCTAGAGAAAGCTAAGTTGAAAGATGATGGTAGCAACTACACTGACTGGGTCCGTAACTTGAGGATTATCCTCATTGCTGCACAGAAGAATTATGTCCTTGATGCACCGCTAGGTGAAAGGCCTGCTGCAGGAGCAGATGCTGATGTTTTGAACGTCTGGCAAGCTCGATCTGATGACTACTCGATAGTTCAGTGTGCCATGCTTTACGGCTTAGAATCGGGACTTCAAAGACATTTTGAACGTCATGGAGCATATGAGATGTTCCAAGGGTTGAAGTTAATATTTCAAGCAAATGCCCGAGTTGAGAGATATGAAGTCTCCAACAAGTTCTATAGCTGCAAGATGGAGGAGAGCAGTTCTGCCAGTGAACACATACTCAAAATGTATGGGTATCATAATCACTTGACTCAGCTGGGAGTTAATCTTCCAGATGATAGTGTTATTGACAGAGTTCTTCAATCACTGCCACCAAGCTACAAAGGCTTCGTGATGAACTATAATATGCAAGGGATGGAGAAGACAATTCCCGAGCTCTTCGCAATGCTCAAAGCTGCTGAGGTAGAAATCAAGAAGGAGCATCAAGTGTTGATGGTTAACAAGACCTCTAGTTTCAAGAAAAAGGGCAAGGGAAAGAAGGGAAACTTCAAGAAGAATGGCAGGCAAGTTGCCACTCCCGGGAAGAAGCCCAAAGCTGGACCCAAGCCTGAAACTGAGTGCTTCTACTGCAAAGGGACTGGTCACTAGAAGCGGAACTGCCCCAAGTATTTGGCGGATAAGAAGAATGGCAAAGTGAACAAAGGTATATTTGATATACATGTTATTGATGTGTACCTTACTAATGCTCGTAGTAGCACCTGGGTATTTGATACTGGTTCGGTTGCTCATATTTGTAACTCAAAACAGGAGCTACGGATTAAACAAAGATTGGCTAAGGATGAGGTGACGATGCACGTCGGGAATGGTTCCAAGGTCGATGTGATCGCCGTCGGCACGCTACCTCTTCATCTAACTTTGGGATTAGTTTTAGACCTAAATAATTGTTATTTGGTGCCAGTGTTGAGCATGAACATTATATCTGGATCTTGTTTAGTGCGAGACGGTTATTCATTTAAATCAGAGAATAATGGTTGTTCTATTTATATGAGTAATATCTTTTATGGTCATGCATCCTTGAAGCATGGTCTATTTTTGTTGAATCTCGATCATGGTGATACACATATTCATAATATTGATGCCAAAAGATGCAAAGTTGATAATGATAGTGCAACATATTTGTGGCACTGCCGTTTAGGTCATATTGGTGTAAAGCGCATGAAGAAACTCCATGCAGATGGGCTTTTGGAATCACTTGATTATGAATCATTTGATACTTGCGAACCATGCCTCATGGGCAAGATGACTAAAACTCCGTTCTCCGGAACAATGGAGCGAGCTAATGATTTATTGGAAATAATACATACCGATGTATGCTGTCCGATGAGTGTTGAAGCACGCGGCGGGTATCCTTATTTTCTGACCTTCACAGATGATTTGAGCAGATATGGGTATATCTACTTAATGAAACACAAATCTGAAACATTTGAAAAGTTCAAGGAATTTCAGAGTGAAGTGGAGAATCATCGTAACAAGAAAATAAAGTTTCTACGATCTGATCGTGGAGGTGTATATTTGAGTTACGAGTTTGGCCTTCATTTAAAACAATGTGGAATAGTTTCACAACTCACGCCACCTGGAACACCACAGCGTAATGGTGTGTCCGAATGTCGTAACCGTACTTTATTAGATATGGTGCGATCTATGATGTCTCTTACCGATTTACCACTATCGTTTTGGGGTTATGCATTAGAGACAGCTGCATTCACGTTAAATAGGGCACCGTCTAAATCCATTGAGACGACACCGTATGAACTATGGTTTGGCAAGAAACCTAAGCTGTCGTTTCTTAAAGTTTGGGGTTGCGACACTTATGTCAAAAGGCTTCAGCCTGATAAGCTCGAATCCAAATTGGAGAAGTGCGTCTTCATAGGATACCCTAAGGAAACAATTGGGTACACCTTCTACCACAGATCCGAAGGCAAGATCTTTGTTGCCAAGAATGGAACCTTTCTAGAGAAGGAGTTTCTCTCGAAAGAAGTGAGTGGGAGGAAAGTAGAACTTGATGAGGTAATCGTACCTTCTCTCGAATTGGAAAGTAGTTCATCAGAGAAAACCGTTCCCGTGATGCCTACACCAACTAGAGAGGAAGTTAATGATGATGATCATGAAACTTCAGATCAAGTTACTACGAAACTTCGTAGGTCAACCAGAACACAATCCGCACCAGAGTGGTACGGTAATCCTGTTCTGGAAGTCATGTTACTAGACCATGACGAACGTACGAACTATGAAGAAGCAATGATGAGCCCAGATTCCGATAAATGGCTTGAGGCCATGAAATCTGAGATAGGATCCATGTATGAGAACAAAGTGTGGACTTTGGTGGACTTGCCCGATGATCGGAGAGCCATAGAGAATAAATGGATCTTCAAGAAGAAGACTGACGATGATGGTAATGTTACTATCTACAAAGCTCGACTTGTCGCAAAAGGTTTTCGACAAGTTCAAGGAGTTGACTACGATGAGACTTTCTCACCCGTAGCGATGCTTAAGTCTGTCCGAATCATGTTAGCAATTGCCACATTTTATGATTATGAAATCTGGCAAATGGACGTCAAAACTGCATTCCTTGATGGATTTCTTAAAGAAGAGTTGTATATGATGCAACCAGAAGGTTTTGTCGATCCTAAAGGTGCTAACAAAGTGTGCAAGCTCCAGTGATCCATCTATGGACTGGTGCAAGCATCTCAAAGTTGGAATATACGCTTTGATGAGGTGATCAAAGCATATGGTTTTATACAGACTTTCGGAGAAGCCTGTATTTACAAGAAAGTGAGTGGGAGCTCTGTAGCATTTCTAATATTATATGTGGATGACATATTGTTGATTGGAAATGATGTAGAATTTCTGGATAGCATAAAAGGATACTTGAATAAGAGTTTTTCAATGAAAGACCTCGGTGAAGCTGCTTATATATTGGGCATCAAGATCTATAGGGATAGATCGAGACGCTTAATAGAACTTTCACAAAGCACATACCTTGATAAAGTTTTGAAGAAGTTCAAAATGGATCAGTCAAAGAAAGGGTTCTTGCCTGTGTTGCAAGGTGTGAAGTTGAGTAAGACTCAATGCCCGGCCACTGCAGAAGATAGAGAGAAAATGAAAGTCATTCCCTATGCTTCAGCCATAGGTTCTATCATGTATGCTATGCTGTGTACCAGACCTGATGTGTGCCTTGCTATAAGTTTGGCAGGGAGGTACCAAAGTAATCCAGGAGTGGATCACTGGACAGCGGTCAAGAACATCCTAAAATACCTGAAAAGGACCAAGGATATGTTTCTCATTTATGGAGGTGACAAAAAGCTCGTCGGAAATGGTTACGTTGATGCTATCTTTAACACTGATCCGGATGACTCTAAGTCACAAACTGGATACGTATTTATTTTGAATGGTGGAGCTATCAGTTGGTGCAGTTCCAAGCAGAGCGTCGTTGCGGGATCTGCGTGTGAAGCGGAGTACATAGCTGCTTCAGAAGCAGCAAATGAAGGAGTCTGGATGAAGGAGTTCATATCCGATCTAGGTGTAATACCAAGTGCATCGGGTCCAATGAAAATCTTTTGTGACAATACTGGAGCAATTACCTTAGCGAAGGAATCCAGATTTCACAAAAGAACCAAACACATCAAGAGACATTTCAACTCCATCCGTGATCAAGTCAAGGAGGGAGACATAGAGATTTGCAAAATACATACGGATCTTAATGTAGCAGACCCGTTGACTAAGCCTCTTCCACAAGCAAAACATGATCAACACCAAGACTCCATGGGTGCTAGAATAATTACAATGTAATCTAGATTATTGACTCTAGTGCAAGTGGGAGACTCAAGGAAATATGCCCTAGAGGCAATAATAA
The DNA here is from genome assembly GCA_011799875.1 of Thinopyrum elongatum. Taxonomy (NCBI): domain Eukaryota; kingdom Viridiplantae; phylum Streptophyta; class Magnoliopsida; order Poales; family Poaceae; genus Thinopyrum; species Thinopyrum elongatum. The sequence continues at coordinate 369,582,903 of CM022298.1, read as the reverse complement.
AGTTGTTATTTTATATTTCCTTATTCATGATAAATGTTTATTATTCATGCTAGAATTGTATTGATCGGAAACCTAAATACATGTGAAAATACATAGACAAACACTGTGTCCCTAGTGAGCATCTACTTGCCTAGCTCGTTGATCAAAGATGGTTAAGGATTCCTGACCATGGACATGAGTTGTCATTTGATAACGGGATCACATCATTAGGAGAATGATGTGATGGACAAGACCTATCCATTAGCTTAGCATTATGATCGTTCAGTTTTATTGCTATTGCTTTCTTCATGTCAAATACATATTCCTTCGACTATGAGATTATGCAACTCCCGGATACCGGAGGAATGCCTTGTGTGCTATCAAACATCACAACGTAACTGGGTGATTATAAAGATGCTCTATAGGTATCTCCGAAGGTGTTTGTTGAGTTGGCATAGATCGAGATTAGGATTTGTCACTGCGAGTATCGGAGAGGTATCTCTGGGCCCTCTCGGTAATACACATCATAAGAAGCCTTGCAAGCAAAGTGACTAATAAGTTAGTTGCAGGATGATGTATTACGGAACGAGTAAAGAGACTTGCCGGTAACGAGATTGAACAAGGTATGAAGATACCGACGATCGAATCTCGGGCAAGTAACATACCGATGGACAAAGGGAATAACGTACGTTGTCACAACTGTTCGACCGATAAAGATATTCGTAGAATATGTAGGAGCCAATATGAGCATCCAGGTTCCGCTGTTGGTTATTGACCGGAGAGGTGTCTCGGTCATGTCTACATAGTTCTCGAACCCGTAGGGTCCGCATGCTTAACGTTCGATAACGATTTAGTATTGTATGAGTTATGTGATTTGGTGACCGAATGTTGTTCGGAGTCCCGGATGAGATCACGGACATGACAAGGAGTCTCGAAATGGTCGAGAGGTAAATATTGATATATAGGACGATGGTATTCAGACACCGAAAGTGTTCCGGAAGGTACCGGGTACATATCGGGTCACCGGAAGGGGTTCCGGGCACCCCCGGCAAAAGATATGGGCCTTATGGGCCAAGAGGGGAAACACAGCAGCCACCAGGGGCTGCTGCGCCTCCCACATGGGCCGAACCAGAGGAGAAGGAAAGAGGGGAAGGGAGAAGGAAAGGGGGGGATTCGGCCTCCCCCTTCCTTCCCTCCTCCCTCCTCTTTCCTTCCCCCTCCGGCAATTATGGAAGGGGGGAGGCCGAATTGGGGAGGACCCCAAGTAGGATTCCTCCTACTTGGGGTGCACCCTTGCTGCTCCCCTCCCCCTCCCACCTATATATACGTGGGGAGGGGGCGCCTAGAACACACAACATCAACTGTTAGCCGTGTGCAGCGCCCCTCTCCACAGATTACACCCTCGGTCATATTCTCGCGGTGCTTAGGTGAAGCCCTGCGCAGATCACTTCACCATCACCATCACCATGCCGTCGTGCTGACGGAACTCATCTACTTCCTTGACATCTTGCTGGATCAAGAGGTCGAGGGACGTCATCGAGCTGAACGTGTGCAGAACTCGGAGGTGCCGTACGTTCGGTACTTGATCATTCGGAGCTAGAAGAAAGTCCGATTACATCAACCGCGTTGTGATACGCTTCCGCTGATGGTCTACGAGGGTACGTAGACACACTCTCCCCCTCGTTGCTATGTATCTCCTTGATAGATCTTGCGTGAGCGTAGGAATTTTTTTGAAATTGCATGCTATGTTTCCCAACATCCTTCCTATCCATCAGATATAAATCGGACGGCCTATATTGCAGGATGGCAGGCACACCATCATCACCAACTCTGTTTTTTATAAGAGTAGTATAGATATAATATATATATATATAATATAAGAGTATAAGAGTAGAGAAAAAAGTAGAGAAATCTGCTTGCTCTTTGTTTTCATGTTCCTCTTCTGTTCTTCTTAATAAGTATATTACTTCCTCCGTTCCTAAATTGTCTTGGGTGCGTGCGTGTGTTATGGTGGCGTGCGTTTGTACCGGGTGTTGTTCATCGTTGTTTTATTTATAAAGCGGGGCAAAAGCCTTTTTTGGTAAAACATAAGTCTTTTTAGATATCCCAATAAGAACTACATACGGATGTATGTAGACATATTTTAGAGTGTACATTCACTCATTTTGCTCCGTATGTAGTCCGCATTCAAATCTCTAAGAGATTTATATTTAAGAATGGAGGGATTAGTACAGTATGTTCCTTGTCAGGAAGTGGAGCAGGGACATTTGCAGTCGACAGGTCTATTGGGTCGCTTCAGATGGATGCTTTCAACGATTCTAGATGGTCTGCCATAATATCCAGGAAATGCTGCAAGCTATGTCGTCTTTGATAGTCTAGACTGATAGTAACAGTATTGTGCCTTCAGTTGAATAGAGCTGCCCCTTTTGGGGCCGAAGCCTTTCCGAACCCTTTCTTGCCGTACCGGCAATACAAGCCCATATGGTCCAGCTAGTTCCACTTTCCTGATTTTACTGTTGATGCTTAGGGTTTTCCCCTTTTATCTACCCTACTATGATCTGCGTAGGTGCTTTCTATCATACTAGCAGTACTCCACCCTTCAAGCTAAACAACACATCACTCATAATTCCAAAGCTTAGTTGTTCTAATATGATTGTGATATGATACTGATATTAGTTAATAGACACATTTAATTGGTTAGCTAAAGGTCCCACTTGAGTTTCCAAATGCATGCCGCGACATATAGAGAGGCAGCAGAATTGCATTTGTTTCTCACTTGTTGACTGTACTTTCTTGTCCATACCAAATCTTAGTTGTTATTTCAAAGCAAACATTGGTTGCTAACTACCCTTTGCGTGGTTTGCAGCTTCAGATCTGCCATCCCACTGCCACGGTCAACACTATACTCATCATGCTTACGGTTTCCCCATTTTATGATGACCACGATCAGCCTACATGGTGCGTGTCGTAATAGCACTGCTCCACCCATCAAGCTAAACAAGCTTAGTTGTACAAATTCGAATATGATATTATGCTGATATTAGTAAAACTGAGACATGTTTAATTCGTCAGCTAAATGTTCATACTTTATTTTGGAAATGGATGTGAGCCACATATGGAGAGACCAGAAGGAATAGTATTGCTCTGTGCGCTCTGGTTCATCATGGGTGGGTAACATACATTGTATAGAAAGACTTGTAATATCTTCAATCTGCTTGCTCTTCTGCTCTTCTTTAACATGATCTTCTTCTCTTCTTTAATAAGTATGTTCCTTGTTGGGAAGAGTAGCAGAGACATTTGCGGTCGACTGGTCAGGTCGAGTTGTTCTCCCTTAGTATATTTTGAATTTGTCAGGTCAGGTCGACTTGTTCTTCTTTATTATATGTTGAAGCTGTCATCTGCGAAGTATCATCACTTCTGGAGCTCTCATATTTTGAGTAGTAGGCAACATTATATTAATGCACACACCAAATTACAGCATGCATGGCATCTCTCAGAAGAATTTCATGGAGGCAGTATTGGATTAGAATCACTTCTGCATTACAAAGATAATCTCACTTGTTTTTTATGTTTTCATGCATGTCAGGTATTGAACATGATCAAAATGAATATGAGAATGGGCGCATGAGAGGAATATTGCGGAACAATCCACTGGTTAACAAACTTGGCATGGTGGAGGATGGCCTATCTTATTCACCCATCAAGGTGCTTGCTCTAACTTGGCAAGGTTGTATTGGTCGCACATATTTTGCGTATGACCTCTTGCATTACTTCTACTTTGTTACACCACCATCTGCTTAGTTTAAGCATCATATATGAGTATATGCCATACCTATCCATTTTCTGTACCTATTCCATGTGTCATCATACTATGTTTTTCCAGTCAAATGTTGTTCTTTCGTAATAGATGTCCAAAAGGAAGAGGGTGAGTGCAGATCCTCAAGGAGTACAAACTAGGTATTTGGAAAAGGTAGTGATACCTGTTAAATCAGATAGAACAGCAGCCACAGAAAACACAGGCCCAACTGTACCACACTTTACCCCTACTCCACTGGCCAAACCCCTATTAGAACTGCATAGAGCCCAGCGTCAGGTACTGTCTATGATATCAATTCAAAATTTGAACTCCTAAATTTCTACATGTGCCTTACCTTCTCTCTTGTATGAAAACTAATTTCAGATGTATCTCCTTTCTAAAAGGATCATAGGATCTCACAACAATACTGGGCATTGCATTGCTCTTGTCAGTACCTCTTGCCCTTTGTCAGCATACTTACACTCATTGTTGTTTGATTATGTAGCATCACTGTAAATGTTCACTTCTTTATCCTCCCATTGCTCAAAATTATAAGATCTATATTTACTCTTAGATAAATGTAGAATTAACACAATGGTTATGAAGTTTTGGATTGCTCATGTAAGTACCTGTTGTCATGTACTCCCTCTGTATCGAATTAATTGTTGCTCAATTGGATGTATTTAGAACTTAATGGTGCTAGATACATCCATTTGAGCGACAAGTAATAACGGATGGTGGTAGTCTTACTGTACTTGCATTGCGAGATAGTTGATTGTCTAGCATTACTCTGCATCTTATCTGCCCTGCCCTCCACTTTCTCCAAATTATCAGATCTACATTTACTCTTACCAAAATGTTGAATAAAGCCAATGCCACTGCACACGTTGATGTCTGCGTTCCTCTTGTCAGTACCTTTTGCCTTGTAACGCTATACTTAATTAATTGCTATTTGATTATGTATCATCACTCTGCACCTGAGCTTCATTATCCTCTATTTCTTCCAATATTATTTGATCTATATTTACTCTTTACAAAATGTAGAATAAAGGCAACGCTTATAAAGAAGTTTCTTTGGGGAATTTATTGAATTATCCTTCCATCGACATGGAGAAGGGCTTTGCCCAGCCCGTGTTAACATGTAATGTAAGTTCATCCTTCTCAAGCCTTCAAACTTTGTTCTATTATATATTTGGATAGGCATCATTTCCTCCACTGCTGTTTACTTTGGTGTTTACATCTGATTGGATGTTTGCATTAACTACCAGTTTTAAATTGTAGTTGTAAAAACATGTTCCTTATGTAGAACATATCCATTTATTTGCTTATATAATTGTGAAACCTGTTACGTGTCTCCTTGTTTCTCTTTCAGGGTCGTATCTCTTATGCCAGGCAGAACTTTAGGGAAGATAGTGAGCCAAACCATCTTGAAGAGAGCTAGATGACCCCAAGGTCATGTCTTGATGAAGACAGTGAGTTGAAGCTACTCACCAGCAGCTGTGAGACAACCTCTGTGCAGTTGCTGCCTCAATCAGTTCGACTTCTCCAGTCTCAACTTAAAGTGGAAAGGCTTGCTTTAGCTCAGCTCCAAGTTGATGTCAATGATGTAAAGAAGGCCGCAGAGGACACCCATGCGTGCTTTCTTGCTACGCAGCTACGGTTAGAGCATCTATCGTTGACACAACTGAGGTCTCATCAGCTTGTTCTGCTGCTTTTGGTGCACCGCCAGGGCAGGCCTAATGCCTTCTGAAGTGCTCTCAGTTTTGTATATTCTTTTGTTGGCGCGTTTATATGCACTGGTGGCGACCTTTGATGCCCAGTGTATGTAATCCACGGTCACGTTGCGCTTTATTATCACCGGTGGTGAACTTTGATGCCGAGTGGATGTAATATGCCATAATTTCTTTATTGTATAGTCTAGGTGTATTCTTGGTCGGTATGCTGTAATTTAGGCCGGAAGCTTCAATTGATCTCAATGTTGTCGGTCTTCAGGCCGGCCCGTAACTCGCCATATCTGGGCCAAAACGTGGGCCTATAATCATCTTGGGCAATTAGCAGGTCTAAACATATAGTAGTTTTCCGCCTTTAACAGGCCGAGTAAAGTTCTGGCCAGCTGGGCCAAAGAATACCATGGGCTTTTAACAGGCTAAAAACTAGATTGGGCTAGCGTTGAGCTGAAAAATTCACGGGCCAATACAGGCCGAAACTGCCTTAGGCCCATGTTTGGCCCAAATAGAACGAGCCGTTAACAGGCCAAAATAAATCTCGGGCCCTGTTTGGCCCAATAAAATTATGGGCTTTAAGCAGGCCGATATCAATGCGGGCCGTAGGCCCAACAGTGTCACGAGCCATTAACAGATGGGCTGTAAGCAGGCCGGATTCAACGCGGGCTATAATTAGGCCCAACTGTTACATGGGCCATTAACAGGCCGATAGGCCAGTTGGGCTGAAATTTATCCACGAAGACTACGGGCCGTTAAGAGGCCTAAAGTTACTTCGGACAAGAAATAGCCCAGTTTCTGCATGGGCCGTTAAATGGCCTAAAGTGAAACTGGGCCGACAATGGCCCAGATGCACTACGGGCCGCTAACAGGCCGAAACTATTATCGGGCCGAACTGGTAAACGGGCATTTAACAAGCTGAAATACAAACCCGCCTTAGAATGGGCCCAAAAGAACAGTGGCCTGTTAACGGGCCTGATCTGATATGGGCCGTAATTTAGCCCAAAACATGACATGCTGTGAACGGGCCTGATCTGGTATGGGCCTTAATTTGACCCAAAACATGGCAGGCTGTTAACGGGCCTGCCCACTAGTGTCTGAAAAAATATGGTGGGCCTTTAGCTGGGCCGGCCTTTTTACCTTAAATGGGCCACTGTTGGGCTGTGCCATGTGTCGACATATCATAGGCGTCTTCCATCCATTGTAGGGATGACATCTGTCCCAATGATGAGCTGACACGTGGATCATCCGGCGAATGAGAATTTTACACGTGGAAAATCCCCATTGGTCGGGGCTGTTAACGGGTTATCAGATCCAAACCGGAACCCGATAGCTTAACGGCGACCCGTTACGGTGGATGCCATGTGTCGGTTACCCTTGACGAAAACAGTTCCATGACACGCCATTTATCGTCATGGAAGTGGACACTTCCGTGATGATAATTTTGGTATTGTCATGGAACACTTCTACGACATCACATGTATGACTATCTTGATTCTGTCATAAAATCGTCATGGATGTACATGCATGACAGAAAACGTGACCTACTGTGACAAACACGTATCATCATGGAAGTGTATTTTTTTTGTAGTGAGTAATTCAGATATCGCTTTTCCAAATCTTTCCACAATGTATAGGCGCACCCAAAGTTTTGCATGCATCTAAGAACAAGTTTAGGTAATCCTCTAATGATAAGATTAACGGTTCTAAGGTTATGAAGCATGTCAAGTTCTTCCTCAAGAGTGGGATGCAAGGGATCGATAGGAGGCACATAGGGGCTATGAATATACTTGCTCAAGTTAAATTCATCAAATAGCATTTCATCTCTCCAAAAGTTATAGTACTCCTCATCAAGAATGTGCACTCTACATATAAGACTCCCCAAAGTAGACACATCCGTCTTCCTCCAAATGTGATTAAACCAAAGCAATGGAGACCAAAGCTCTGATACCAATTAAAGGATCGAGAAGATAGGTCTAGGGGGGGGAACATACACTAACAAGGCAAAATGTGTAGTTTTTAATTATCTTAAAACTTAGGCAAATTTTCAAATAAGTTAAGTGGTAACCAATACAATCTACACATGCATTTCTAGAGTATAGGCATAGGATAAGGAACAACATGCAAGTGAAAGAAAGTAAAGGAGGGTAGAGATAGGTACATCAAACACTGTGATTTTTGGCGTGGTTCCGATAGTTCGTGCTATCGTACATCCACGTTGATGGAGACTTGAACCCACGGAGGTAATGGTTGCGCGAGTCCATGGAGGGCTCCACCCACGAAGGGTCCACGAAGAAGCAACCTTGTTTATGCCATCTTGGCTTATGCCCACTTAGGACTAGCTCCACTCGGAGTAGATCTTCACATAGTAGGCGATCTCCTTGCCCTTACAAACTCCTTGGTTCAAATATGATTTGAAGGCTCCCAAGTGATAGCTTACGAATCTAGGAGACACCACTCTCCAAAAGGTAATAGATGTTGTTATTGATGATGAAATCATTGCTCTTGTGCTTCAAAAAGATAGTCTCCTCAACACTCAATCACTCTCTCACAGATTTGGCTTGGTAGTAGGAGAAGGATTGGAGTGGAAAGCAACTTGAAGGGGCTAGAAATAAAGGATCAAATGGTTGGAGTGGAATCCCTTGATCTCAACACAAGTGTAGGTGGTTCTCTCTTAGAATATGGATATGGGAAGTGGTAGTTTCGTCCTGGTTGCTCTCTCAGAGAGTGGGTGGTGATATGTCTCCAACCTATCTATAATTTTTGATTGCTCCATGCTATTATAGTATCAATCTTGGATGTTTTATATGCAATTATATATCATTTTCTGGGACTAACCTATTAACCCAGTGCCAAGTGCCAGTTGCTATTTTTTTTGCCTATTTCTGGTTTTCCAGGAAATTAGTATGAAACAAAGTCCAAATGTCATGAAACTTTTTGACGATTTTCTTCTGGACAAGAGAGACCGTAAAAGCTTCGGGAGGTGACCAGAAGGCAAATGAGTAGACGACAAGGCACTAGGGCGCGCCCTGGGGGGGGGGGGGCGTGCCCTAGTACCTTGTGGGTCCCTCGTGGCTCTGTTTGACCTAATTCCAGCTCTATAAATTCTCTAAAATCGGGAAACCAACAGAGAGCCAGCCAAAATACTTTTTCCACCGTCACAAGTTCATGTTCTTCCCGATCCCATCTGCCTGCCTTTTTTGGTACTCTGCCGAAGGGGGAATCGATCACGGAGGGCCTCTATATCAACCTTGTTGCCCTTCCGATTATGTGTGAGTACTTTACCACAGATCTAAGGGTCCATATCTAGTAGCTAGATGGCTTCTTCTCTCTCTTTGATCTGCAATACAATGTTCTCCTGAATGTTCTTGGAGTTCTATTTGATGTAATCTTCTTTTGCGGTGTGTTTGTTGGGATCCGATGAATTGTCGGTTTATGATCAGATTATTCATGAATATTAATTGAGTCTTCTCTAAATTTTTTATGCATGATTATTATAGCTTTGTATTTCTATCTGATCTATCCATTTGGTTTGGCCAACCAGATTGATTTATCTTGCAATGGGAGAGGTGCTTTTGTAATGGGTTCAATCTTGCGGTGCTCAATCCCAGTGACAGAAGGGGACATGACATGCATTTGTATTGTTTCCATTAAGGGGAAAACAATGGGGTTTATTCATATTGATTGGATTTACTTTGTCTACATCATGTCATCTTGCTTAAGGCGTTACTCCATTTCTTATGAACTTAATACTCTAGATGCATGCTGGATAGCGGTCGATGGGTGGAGTAATAGTAGTAGATGCAGGAGTTGGTCTACTTGTCTCGGACATGATTCCTATATACATGATCATTGCCCTGAATATCATCATAACTAAGCGCTTTTCTATCAATTGCCCAACAGTAATTTGTTTACCCACCATATGCTTTTTGTTCGAGAGAGAAACCTCTAGTGAAAACTATGGCCCCCGGATCTACTTTTATCATATATTAAAATCCAAATATACCTTGCTGCAATTTATTTACCGTTATTTTATTTTATATTTTATATTATCTATCTATCACTATCAGGTTTGATCCTTGCAAATAACCGCCAAGGGGATTGACAACCCCCTTGATCGCGTTGGGTGCAATATTTTCTCTTTTGTGTGTAGGTGTTGTTAACAAGGTTTCGCGTGGTTCTCCTACTTGATTGATAACCTTGGTTCTTAACTGAGGGAAATACTAATCTCTATTGTACTGCATCATCCTCTCCTCTTCGAGGAAATCCCAACACAGCTCACAAGTAGCAGGAAGAATTTCTGGCGCCGTTGCCGGGGAGACATCACCAAAACCTATCAAGTACCTTCGCATAAACTATCATCTACTTGTTCTTACTTTCATTTTCCATTTGCCTCTTGTTTTCATCTCCCCACTTCTAATACGTTTTTACAAAAAACACAAAAATATTTTCGTTTGCTTGTTTGCTTGCTTTACCGTCATGGCTAGTTCCTCGCTTGTTACGTGTACCCTTGAAAATGATGTTATCAACTTTAAACAAAGGTGATGAGAGAATTTAAAAGATGCTTGGTATAGAATCTGTGATGCTCAAAATATATCAACTCGTAAGCAATCTACTATTGTTCTCCTTCACAATTCCTATGTGGGTATAACTACTTGGTATAGATTTGTGGTAGACACTATTACCGGAGGGAATTTCTTGAGTAGTCACCCTATGGATGCTTTCAATGCTATGGGAAATTTAGTGGGATCACCACCTATCACTATTAATGAAACAACATTGACTTTGGAGCATGTTATGCAAAGATTGGAAGCTATTGAAAATAAAATGCTTACCGTAGAACATATTGAGAATTTAGATATAAAGAATGAAAATCATATTACTCAATTTGGATCAAAGGTAGGAGTTGCCCTGAAAGAACTAAAAGAAAAGGAACCAATAATTAATGAGTGGATAGAGCAAGGTTCCGCTAGAATTGATAAGTTGGAAGAAGTTATTAATAATTTGGGTTCCGCTTTTTCTTCCGCTAAAAATATTGAAAGGAATCCTCCTAGTATGAATTGCATGTTTATGTATGTTCCTAAGAACAGGGGAACCACCTTTAGTAACGGGAGTGAGGATCTTAAAATGATTAGTGTTCATCCCAACTTCATTGATTTAATAAAGGAACCTATCTATGAGAACAAATTCCTCAACCTTGTCCCTAGGAGTGTGTTATTTAAAAGTGTTCATGCTAAGCCTCCTAGGAAGCTGTGACGCCCCCGATTCGACCGTACACTAATCATACACGCAAATGTGTATGATCAAGATCAGGGACTCACGGGAAGATATCACAACACAATTCAAGACACAAATCAAAATAATACAAGCTTGATATTACAAGCCAGGGGCCTCGAGGGCTCGAATACAAAAGCTCGAGACACAAGCGTTAGCGGAAGCAACAATATTTGAGTACAGACATAAGTTTGACAAGACTGCCTTAAGAAGGCAAACACAAAAGCAACAACGATCGAAGAGGCAAGGCCTCCTGCCTGGGACATCCTGACTACTCCTGGTCTTCGGCGGCCTCCATGTAGTAGTATCCATCGGCGGTGGCATTTGGCTCCAGGGATCCACCATCTGGTTACAACAATCGAAAAGAAGGAAGAAGGGGGAAAAGGGGTAGCAAAGCAACCGTGAGTACTCATCCAAAGTACTCGCAAGCATCAGATCTATACTAAGTATGCATCAGTATCAAATGGAAGGGTTGTATCTATGGACTGAACTGCAGAATGCCAAAATAGAGGGGAAGGCCTAGCCTATCAAAGACTAGCATCTTCAAGAAGCTCCAAGCATCTTGCATCATTCAGAAGAGTGTAGAATAGCAGTTTATAATTAACACGCATGTTGTAATATTAATGCCCAGAGATCCTTCCTCGACTCCTTGCGAGAAAGCAATCCCGGAGCCAACATATCCATCACATGTCTCAAGTAACCAGTTCTAGTTGTAATAGATCAGGATACAAGTCTGAACATCCATTACCATGGACACGGTATTCGAATAGATAACTTCCCTGTAGGGGTGCACCACGTTACTCAACACGCTTGATTACTCTGGCCGGACACACTTTTCTGAGTCAATGCCCGGCCTCGGAAGATCAACACATCGCAGCCCTACCTAGGCTCAGCAGAGAGGTCTCCGCCGGTCTACATCCTAAGCGCTCCGGGGTCTTGGGCCCATTGCCCGTTGCACACCGGGTCATTGCGCGCAGGGTGAATACCAGCGCCACCGCGGATGGTCGACGCGATCCGACCGTGCCGCAATGCTGAACTGGACATCTGACAAAGCTTCGGCTGATACTGCGACGCCGAGTGCCCATAACTGTTCCCGCGTGGTGGTTAGTGCGTAAAGGCCAGTGGCCAATTCAGAACAAATACCCAAATATGTTAGTGCATTAATAATTAAAAGAAGTGACGGCTGTCGGGACAAGTCCGGAGCTACCACGCCCTCGTGGGTGATACCGCTAAACAGCCAGCCGCCACCGTAACTCGTGCGGGTGCTCTCCGGGCCCGCCCGACTTTCACAAAGGTCTTAAGTAACGTCAAGGTAATCGTGTGTCCAAACATCAAGGGGAAACCCCGAGGAATCACCCTCGGTGGATTCCACTCGATGTAATCATCAAGGTGAACGTAGGAGGAATCACCCTCGAGGTTCACACTTGAGGGGCTGCACGACAGAGTCGTATCGGGAGTGGTGAAGGAGGAATCACCATCGATGACCACGACCGAATAGCTACACCACAGAGTTATCATCAGGAGTGCGTTACGAGGTATCACCCTCGGCACTTGATAGTAACTATGCAGAGTCGTACAACTAAGGGGGTGAAGTGATGTGTCGGTCTCTGGTCGTCGATCATGTTGATCGAGTCATCAATGATGAAGCAGGGGCAACATGGACAAGATGGGGGTCACTGATGGATCACCAACCAACATATACTAAGCAGTTTAGGATAAGCAGGTAGGTAACAATAGCAGGTACAAAAGCAGGCTATGCATCAGAATAGGAGCAATCAATTACAGTAGCAAAATCTAATGCAAGCATGAGAGAGAATGGAATGGGCGATATCAGAGTGATCAAGGGGGGGGCTTGCCTGGAAGCTCTGCTGAAACGGAAGGAGGGTCGTCGTCGAGGTCGTCAATCACAGGGGCATCAGCAGCAGTCTCGGGGTCTACCGGAGAAGAAGAGGGGGAAGAAATAGTAAATACAAAGCAGACGATGCATTACTAAGCATGACATGACGATATGCGATGCTAGGGGTGTTCTAACGCAGTGCTACACGATACCGGCGAAGGGGGAAAACATCCGGGAATGTTTTCTCGAAGTTTGGCATTTTCGGACAGATGAAACGGAGGGGGACGGTTGCATGTTCACTATGATAGGGGCACGTGACAGATGAACGGAGCGTGTATTCAGATTCGTCATATTTTTCCTGAGCAACTTTCATCTATAAAACTTTTTCATCCGAGTTACAGATTATTTTCTATGAATTTCTAAAGTTTTAGCAATTTTCTGAAATTATTATTAATTCAAAAATAAATGCTAAAATGCTAGATGCACCCAGCACAGTGTACACAAAGTGTACACAGTTACTGACAGGTGGGCCAGGGGGTCCCAGTTGACCAGTCAACATTTGACTGGTCAACAGGGGTTGGGGCCCCCCTGTCATTGACTCATTAGCTAATTAGCAGTTAATCAGGTAGTTAACTAAGCTAATTATGTTAATTAATTAACTTACTAATTAATTAAATAATTAAATATTATTTTTATTTATCTTATTCCCTTTTTTAAAGGGGGCGTGGGGCCCCGCTGTTATAGGCCCAAGTGGCCTTAGCGGGGCGGGCGTAACGGGCAATGGGTGCTGGCCTGACTGGGCAGTGCGGGGCGGAACCGGGCGACGACCACTGAGGGGCCGCGGCCGCGATGAGGCCGGCCGCCGGTGGCAGGTGCGGGAGGAGGCGAGCGACGAGGGCACGGCCGAGGCAGCCAGCAGGGCGACGGCGGCGCGGCGTGTGGCGCCGGCAGCGGCCAAGGGCAGGGGCGGGAGGCTTGGCGGCCGCGGGGCGCGTGCAGCAGCAGTGAGTGGGCAGCAGGGAAGAGCGAGGCGAGTGAAGGCCAGCGGCAGCAGCAGGTGTAGGCAGCGACGGCAGTGGGCGAAGCCGGACGCAGCCATGCGCGAGGGGGCGCACGGGCAAGCTGTGCGTGCGGCGAGCAGCAACAACTCAGGGGCAGGCACGCGCGGTTGCAATGCGGTGCAGGGCGAAGACAGGGGACATCGAGGGCAGCTGCGATGGGCGCCGGCAGGGGGCTGCACGGGCGGAGCGGCGCGGCAGCTACGGTGTGGGGCGGCGGTAGGCCGGGGCACGCGGGACGCGCGGCTAGCGTAGCGAGCAGGTGGGCGCGGGAGCCGTGGATGCGTACGGGTCGAACGGGATCGAGGCGCGGGCGCGGCCACTGGGCAGTGAGCGCGAACGATGGGCACGGTGAACGCGCGGTGGCCGACGGGGCTGCGGAAGCAGAGAGAGGGAGAAGAGGAGGCACTCACCCTCCGTTGATGGGAAGAGGGGCGGCGAGGCTCGGTGGAGCTCGTCGGGGAGAATGCCGGGGACGACAGGGAGGCAAGGACGAAGTGGTCGGGGCGGCAAGTGGCGTCTTCGGGCGCGTCGTCGTATAGGCTGTCGGGGACGGGGCGACGACGGGGAGCTTCGGCGTTGGGTGGCGGCGACAGGGCGCCGCGGGCGTCCAGATCGGGGCGGAGAGGGAGAATTGGGAGAGAGTTAGGGCTAGGGATTGCCGAGGGAGGGGCGCCGACCCTATTTGTAGGCGGGGGTTCGTCGGCGGATGGCTGCCACGGGGTTGACCGGTGCCATGGCGGGCATCGGGCATGCCCACGACCCCCCCCCCCGTGAACAGGGAGGGGAGGCAGGGGCAGGCTGGGCTGGTGGGAGCTAGCTGGGCCAGTAGCTCCAGGGGCGAGGGGGGAAAGGCTTTCTTTTGCTTTTCTATTTATTTTCTTTTATTCTTTTCAAAACTTTTCTGTTCATTTTTAAATTCACATTATTTTAATTTAAATAAAATACAAAACTAGTTCCTAATTTAGTATCACTTTTTATACCCCTACCACAAAAAGTTTGGTACTTAAATAAATTAGTTTGATATTTTAGAAATTATAAAAGGCATTTATATAATTTTGAATGCCACTGTTTTAATCATTTTTTAGCATTTAATCATTTTATAAAAAAATGGTTTCTTCACCAACAATACTTATGAATTATTTGCCACAACTTGCACATTTTAGTTTTGACATTTGAAAACTTTTAGTTTTGACTTTATTTTAAATTTGAATTTGACCCGGTTTCGAATCTAAGTGATTTAACAACAGTAAAACCGATGACCTAGCATCATTAACAGGTGAATACTGTAGCTTGATTATCCGAGCATTACAGAAGCGCTATTGTGTCATTAAGGAATTGGAAACTAAGGGTGACAACACTTGAAACTATGCATTACGCCTAGCTAGGGGCGTAAAACAATAGCGCTTGTTGGGTGGCAACCCAAAAGTTATCTTTATTTTCCCTTTTCCTTTTCTGTTTTTGCGTGAGCACACAATTATGCTACTTTTATGGTTGTGTTTTTGTGTTTAAATTAGTGTTTGTGCCAAGTAAACCTTTGGGATGATTTGGTTGATAGTTGCTTTGACTCCAGGAAAAAACAAAAACTTTTTCGCCCAGTAGCATAATTGTTTAAATTCACTGGAACGTGATAAAATTCTGAATTGTTTACACATGATTGATATACAAATTGCCCATGTTTTCCTAATATTTCAGAATTTTTGGAGTTACAGAAGTATTGCGTTTGTCTAGATCATTACAGACTGTTCTGTTTTTGACAGATTCTGTTTTCGTTGCATAGTTTCCTTGTTTTAATAAATCTATGGATTGTATCAAGGGGTATAAGTCATGGAGAAGTTACAATACGGTAGGTATTATGCAATAATAAAAATTTGAATGGGTTTACAACAGTACCTAAAGTTTACGATTGGCTTGTTATACTAACGGATCTCATGAGTTTTTTGTTGAGTTTTGTGTGTTGAAGTTTTCAGGTTTTGTGTGAGATCGCGATGGATGAAAGAATAAGGAGTGGAAAGACCCTAAGCTTGGGGATGCCCAAGGCACCCCAAGGTAATATCCAAGGACACCCAAGACTCTAAGCTTGGGGATGCCCTGGATGGCACACCCTCTTTCTTTTACCAACCATCGGTAAATTACTTGGAGCTATATTTTTATTCATCACATGATATGTGTTTTGCTTGGAGCGTCATGTATTATATGAGTCTTTGCTTTGTTTACTTTTTAATTTGGCATAATCATTTTTGATGGGCAAACCTTTTTGAGAGGGACACACCTTTATTCGTGATTTGTTAGAATACTCTTTGTGCTTCACTTATATCTTTTGAGCTAGGCAATTGCTCTAGTGCTTCACTTATATCTTTTAGAGCACGACGGTGGTTATATTTTAAAGAAATAGATATACTATCATGCTTCACTTATATCATTTTGAGGGTTTGATAAATGGTAATGGTAATATGCATGGGTTATGAAATTGGTCCTAATATGATAGGTACTCAAGAGGGATATAATAAAAACTTTCGTGTAGATCACTGCTACGTCTCCATCGTATCTATAATTTTTGATTGTTTCATGCCAATATTCTACAACTTTCATATACTTTTGGCAACATTTTATATTATTTTTGGACTAACATATTGATCCAGTGCCCAGTGCCAGTTCCTGTTTGTTGCATGTTTTTTGTTTCGCAGAATACCCATATCAAACGAAGTCCAAACGCTACAAAAATATACGGCGGTTTATTTGGGAATATATGTGAGTTTTGGGAAGAAGAATCAATGCAAGATGGTGCCCGAGGTGGCCACGAGGCACCAGGGCACGCGCCGAGGGGGGTGACCGTGCCCTGGTGGCTTGTGAGCACCTCGTAAGTCGGCTGAGCCTCTTCTTTCTCCGCAAGTAAGATAATATCTGGAAGAAAATCATGTTCAAATTTCAGCCCAATCGGAGTTATGGATCTTCGGGAATTTAAGAAACGGTGAAGGGCCAAAAAACAGGAACGTGAAGCAGAAGAGAACAGAGAGAGAAAGAGAGAGATCCAATCTCGGAGGGGCTCCTGCCCTCCGGGAGCCATGGAGACCATGGACCAGAGGGGAACCTCTCCTCCTGTCTAGGGGGGAGACCAAGGAAGAACAAGGAGGGGGGCCCTCTCCCCCTCTCTCCCAGTGGCGCCAGAACGCCGCCGGGGCAATCATCATGACGTCGATCTGCACCAACAACTTAGCCACACAGTCATCACCAACTCCCCCCCACTCTATGCAGCGGTGTAACCTCTCTATTCCCGTTGTAATTCTCTACTTAAACATGGTGCTTAATTCTATATATTATTATCCAATGATGTATGGACATCCTATGATGTTTGAGTAGATTCATTTTGTCCTATGAGTTGATTGATGATCGTGATTGGTTTGAGTTGTATGTTTTATTTTGGTGCTGTCC
Source organism: Thinopyrum elongatum (assembly GCA_011799875.1). NCBI lineage: Eukaryota > Viridiplantae > Streptophyta > Magnoliopsida > Poales > Poaceae > Thinopyrum > Thinopyrum elongatum. The sequence goes on along the minus strand of CM022298.1, from coordinate 369,565,806 downwards.
TATGGTGCCCTTCGTGTCACGCAAGCGTGTGGGATTACCGTTGTATGGTGTTGCAATACATGCATAATTCGCTTGTAGTGGGTGGCTAGAGTGACAAAAGCTTACTCCCGAGGAAGGGGGTTGTTGCGTATGGGAGTAAAGAGGACTTGTCACCTAATGCTATGGTTGGGTTTTACCTTAATGATCTTTAGTAGTTGTAGATGATTTCTAGAGTTCCAATCCTAAGTGCATATGATCCAAGTACGGAAAGTATGTTAGCTCATGCCTCTCCCTCATATAAAATTGCAATAATGATTACAAGTATAGTTATCGATTGCCTATGGACAAATCCTTCTCTTGTGTTACAAAAGCTTTCTACTAAACAACTAACTTTTATTATCTTGCAAATTACTCCTAGTTTTACTTCCGCTAAGTACTTCTAGTTTTGTTCTTGCAAACTTATCCTTACACCTAAGAAGTACTTCTAGTTTCATACTTGTTCTAGGTAAAGCAAATGTTAAGTGTGCGTAGAGTTGTATCGGTGGTCGATAGAACATGAAGATAATATATATTTTACCTTTAGCTCCTCGTTGGGTTTGACACTCTTATTTATCGAAAAAGCTACAATTTACCCCCTATATTTGTGGGTTATCAAGACCTTTTTCTGGCGCCGTTATCGAGGAGCAATAGTGTGGGGTGAATATTCTCGTGTGTGCTTGTTTGCTTTATCACTGTGTAGTTTTTATTTTTTGCTCTTGTTTTCTATCTTTAGTTATGGGTAGGAAATGCTAAATACCAAAAAAATTAGTTGTACCTGCTAAACCAATGGTTGAGGAACCACCCAAAATCTATCATACTATTAAAGCTTTCTACTTGGATCATCTTCGATCCCTATGTGCTCGTGCTGAAAACCCAACTAGCTTAGTTGAGGGAAAATTATTAGATGAGCATGCTCATTTTGTGAGACACCTCTTATCTCAAAAAGGGAAACTTTTATGGCATCATATTAATACTATGCATTGCTATGCTTGGAATTTATGCGAAATACATGAATTTACTTGTTGTTTTGAAGACCCTAAGAAACACCTTCCCTACCAATGTGAGTTTAGTGATAATGGAATCGTATCTTCTTATGCTAAAGGTGTTTATAGTTACTATGATATTGAACAAATTAAAGAATTTGTTGCTTTTAAGGGTGCTTATGAAATTTCTTCTTTGATTGGAAAGTATGATGCTACTCTTTACAAATCTGAAAAATTTTCCATACTTAAATATTGCTATGAAAATTGTGCTTCTAATGCTTATGTTAAAGATTATATTGAGGACGCCTCCTCTGTCCAAGAAGATACTAATATTTTGCAGGAATCTATGGAAGAAGAAATTGTTGAAACTATGAGCTCATTGGATGAAAAAGATGACGAGTAGAGCGAAGAACATAAGGAGGAAGAGCGGGTTAGCTACCGGTGCCCACCTTCTAATGAGAGTAACTCTTCAACTCATACATTATTTAATTTCCCTTCGTGCTTACCAAAGGATAAATGCTATGATCCCGTTGATTCGTTTGAAATATCTCTTTTTGATGAACTTGATGCTTGCTATGCTCGTGGCCATGAGTCCAATTTGGATGATGCTTATGGAGATGAACTTGCTATGGTTCCTTATGTTAAACATGAAATTGTTGCTATGACACCCACACTTGATAGTCCTATTATCTTTTTGAATTCTCCCAACTACACTATATCAGAGAAGTTTGCGCTTATTAAGGATTATATTGATGGTTTGTGTTTTACTATTGTGCATGATAATTTTGAGGAATATAATATGCATGTGCTTTCTGCTCCTACTTGCAATTATTATGATAGAGGAACCACATCTTCACCTCTCTATGTTTCCAACGCAATAAAATTGCAAGCAACTGCTTATGTTATGTACCGGCCTTTATTATGTGTGCATGAATTGTTCTTTTATGACATGCCAATGCATAGGAAGAGAGTTAGACTTAGTCATTGCATGATATATGTTGCTTTGTGCTCACTACTAAAATACAAATCATTGTTAGTTAAAATTGGCTTTGATATACCTTGGGATCCGGGTGGATCAATTACTTGAGCACTATATGCCTAGCTTAATGGCTTTAAAGAAAGCGCTGCCAGGGAGACAACCTAGAAGTTTTAGAGAGTCATTTTATTCTGTTGTATGCTTTTAAAAAGTAAAATAAATAAATAGAGGGGAACCTAAGACTTTTCAAAAAGAAAAGTGAAAGTGAGAAAGACGAGCACCGTTGAAGTGGGAACATGCCTTGAACCTTGTTCATGCCCATTGAAACTTTGTGAATTTTGAATTACATAAACTTTTCAACAAAAATATTATCCCCTTGTACAAATCCATTGTATGATAAAAATAATGTGCCAAGATTTGCCTTTAGGATGTTTAAATTGCTTGTTTGGTGTGTGCAGTGTAAAACAAAAACTTTTGCTATAGTATTTGAATTTACATTCTTTACTGGAACATGGAAAAATTCTAAAAATTTTACACATAAATGCTATGCAATTTTTTTTTATTTTTTACTAATTTTTCTGAATTTTTTGAGTTACATAAGTATATGTACCATCTGCATCATTATAGACTGTCTTGTTTTCACAGATTGCTGTTATAGTTTCGTTATTTGCTTATGTTCGAAATCTTGGTGAGCCCCATTGACTTGGGAGCCATAGAATTGTGATAGCATACAATGGGTAATGTTTGATTATAATTATACAATAATGTTACAGTAGGACATGATGGGATTTGATGTTATATGTACTAACCCCTCTAATAAAAAGTTTGGTAAGTTTTGTGTGGATGAAGTGTTCGAAGATCGAGGAGGTACCGATATGAGGAGAGTAAGGAGAGGCAAGAGTTCAAGCTTGGGTATGCCCAATGCACCCCAAGTAAATATTCAAGGATACTCAACCATCTAAGTTTGGGGATGCCCCGGAAGGCATCCCATCTGTCTTCGACAATTATCGGTATGTTTCGGTTTTTGTTTTGTTCACATGAGATGCGTAAATTCTTGGAGCATCATGTGCTTTTTCTTTTTCTTTTAATAATGCACCATGCTGGTATGAGATAGTCCTTGGTTGATTTATGGAATGCTCTTTGCACTTCACTTATATCTTTTGAGTATGGCTTTAAAGAATGCTTCATGTGCTTCACTTATATCATTTGAAGTTTGGATGCATGTTTCTCTACATCTAGAAAATTGTTATTTATAGAATGCTCTTTTGCTTCACTTATATTTATTAGAGCATGGTATTTTGTAGAAAGCATTAAACTCTCTTGCTTCACTTATATCATTTTGAGAGTCAACAGGAATTGGCCATTCACATGGTTAGTCAGAAAATCCTACATAAAACTTGTAGATCATTGAATATGATAAGTTTGATTCCTTGCAATAGTTTTGTGATATGAAGATGATAATATGTGAGTTATGCTAGTGAGTAATTATTATTTAGTAAGAATATTGGTGTTAAGGTTTGTGCTTCCCCATGTATGCACGTAAAGTCAATAGTTATACAATGAAGTTATATCCCACTTATGGTGCATTATTCAGTGTTAGTTATTCTCAATGCATGTTTATGACCGTTTTCGTTTTCTGGTTAGTTGCTTCTCAATCTATTTGCTAGCCCCCATTTGTACTAAGAGGGAATGCTGATTGTGCATCCAATTCCTTAAACCTAAACTTGTGCCAAATGAGTCCACTATACCTACCTATATGCGGTATTTGCATGCCATTCCAAGTAAATTTGCATGTGCCAACTCTAATCATTCAAAAAACTATCCATTTTGTGTGCCTGTACAGCTCATGAAGCGACAAGGGGTGGTCAATATCTTTCATGCTAGATGGATTATTCTCACGATGAGTGTTTATTCACTTGTAATTGCACGAGAAAGTGGAAGGTAATAGGGATGCCCAGTCCTGCAATTAATTAAAATGAAAAAAAATAAACTCCCCCTTGGAAAGTTAAAAGTTTGGAAGGCACCCGTGGATACGGCTAGCCATGGATTGTGAAAGAATGGTGGAGGGGGAGTAAACTTTATTTTCTGTTTGGGAACCGCCTATAATGTGTCTAGCATGGGAGATATTGGAATATTTCCGTCGTGACGTTGACAGGAAAAGCATGCCTCTCAAAAATAATTTATCTCTTTTTTAAACTTTGAGCTCTTACACCTCTGCAAATCTCTGCTTCCCTCTGCAAAAGGCCTATCTATTTTACTTTTATGCATTTTTATTTTGAGTCTCCATCTTCCCTTATAAAGCACCAACTTGAGAGCACTATTGTCATACTTGTGCATTGGGTGTAGTTAATGTTGAGTATGTTTCATGAATGGATCAATGATTGAGCATAATGGGCTAGGGATAACTTTGTTTAGCGTTGATATTTTGAAAGACATGATTATTTGTTAGTATGCTTGAGTATTTATATCTTCATGTCAAACAATAGAGTATTGCTTTGAATCACTCATATCTTAATATTCATGTCATGATTAGATTATATGATCAAGATTATGCTAGGTAGCATTCCACATCAAAAAATATCCTTTTTATCATTTACCGACTCGAGGACGAGCATCAATTAAGCTTGGGGATGCTGATCGTATCTATAATTTTTGATTGTTTCATGCCAATATTCTACAACTTTCATATACTTTTGGCAACATTTTATATTATTTTGGGACTAAGATATTGATCCAGTGCCCAGTGCCAGTTCCTGTTTGTTGCATGTTTTTGTTTCGCAGAATATCCATATCAAACAAAGTCCAAACGCGATAAAAATTTACGGAGATTTATTTTGGAATATATGTGATTTTGGGGAAGAAGAATCAACACAAGACGGTGCCCGAGGTGGACACAAGGCGCTAGGGCGCGCCGAGGGGGGTGACTGCGCCCTGGTGGCTTGTGAGCACCTCGCAAGTCGGCTAACCCCCTTCTTTCGCCACAAGAAAGATAGTATCCGAAAAAAAATCATGTTAAAATTTCAGCCCAATTGGAGTTACGGATCTCCGGGAATTTAAGAAATGGTGAAGGGCCAGAAAACAGGAACGCAAAACAAAAGAGAACAAAGAGAGATCCAATCTCGGAGGGGCTCCTGCCCTTCGGGAGCCATGTAGACCATCTAGGGGGGAGACCAAGGAAGAAGAAGAAGGAGGGGCTCTCTCCCCCTCTCTCCCGGTGGCGCCAGAACGCCACTGGGGCAATCATCATGACGGCGGTCTACACCAATAACTTCGCCCCGCCGTCATCACAAACTTTCTCCCCCTCTATGCAGCGGCATAACCTCTCTATTCCCGCTGTAGTTCTCTATTTAAACATGGTTCTTAATGCTATATATTATTATCCAATGATGTACGGCCATCCTATGATGTTTGAGTAGATTCATTTTGTCCTATGGGTTGATTGATGATCGTGATTGGTTTGAGTTGTATGTTTTATTTTGGTGCTGTCCTATGGTGCCCTCCGTGTCGCGCAAGTGTGTGGGATTACCGCTGTAGGGTGTTGCAATACGTTCATAGTTCACTTATAGTGGGTGGCTAGAGAGACAAAAGCTTACGCCCGAGTAAGGGGGTTGTTGCGTATGGGAGTAAAGAGGACTTGTTACCTAATGCTATGGTTGGGTTTTACCTTAGTTATCTTTAGTAGTTGCAGATGCTTGCTAGAGTTTCAATCATAAGTGCATATGATCCAAGTATGGAAAGTATGTTAGCTCATGCCTCTCCCTCATAAAATTGCAATAATGATTACCGGTCTAGTTATCGATTGCCTATGGACAAATCCTTCTCTTGTGTTACAAAAGCTTTCTACTAAACAACTAACTTTTATTATCTTGCAAATTACTCCTGGTTTTACTTCCGCTAAGTACTTCTAGTTTTATTCTTGCAAACTTATCCTTACACCTACAAAGTACTTCTAGTTTCATACTTGTTCTAGGTAAAGCAAACGTTAAGTGTGCGTAGAGTTGTATCGGTGGTCGATAGAGCACGAAGATAATATAAATTCTACCTTTAGCTCCTCGTTGGGTTCGACACTCTTATTTATCGAAAAAGTTACAATTGATCCCCTATACTTTTGGGTTATCAATCACTGAATATGATAAGTTTGATTCCTTGCAATAGTTTTGCGATATAGAGATGGTAATATGTGGGAGGTACTAGTGAATGATTGTGGTTTAGTAAGAATATTGGTGCGAAGGTTTGTGATTCCCGAAGCATGCAAGTATAATCGGGGACAAGCGATGGTCTTTTCCTACCAATCTATCCCCCTAGGGGCATGCATAGTAGTACTTTGCTTCGAGGGCTAATAAACTTTTGGAATAAGTATGTGAGTTCTTTATGACTAATGCGAGTCCATGGATTATACGCACTCTCACCTTTCCGCAATTTGCTAGCCTCTTCAGTACCGTGCATTGCCCTTTATCACCTTGAGATGTGGTGCAAACTTCGCCGGTTCATCCAAACCCCGTGCTATGATACGCTCTATCACACATACACCTCCTTATATCTTCCTCAAAACAGCCACCATACCTACGTATTATGGCATTTCCATTGCCATTCCGAGATATATTGCCATGCAACTTCCACCGTTCCGTTATTATGACACACATCATCATTGTCATATTGCTTTGCATGATCATATAGTTGACATAGTATTTGTGGCTTAGCCACCAGTCATCATTTTTTATACATGTTATGCTAGATCATTGCACATCCTGGTACACTGCCGTAGGCATTTATATTGTCATATTTTGTTCTAGTATCGAGTTGTAATTTTGAGTTGTAAGTAAATAGAAGTGTGATGATAATCATTATTCATTATTAGAGCATTGTCCCAGTGAGGAAATAAAAAAAGGCCAAAAAGAGCCCAGAAAAAAAGTCGCCAAAAGAGCCCACCAAAAAAATGAGAGAAATAGAGAGAAGGGGTAATGTTACTATCTTTTTCCACACTTGTGCTTCAAAGTAGCACCATGTTTTTCATATAGAGAGTCTCCTATGTAGTCACTTTCATATACTAGTTGGAATTTTTCATTATAGAACTTGGCTTGTATATTCCGATGATGGGCTTCCTCAAATGCCCGAGGTCTTCTAGAGCAAGCAATTTTGATGCACACCCACAAAGTTTTCATTTTGAGCTTTCATACACTTATAGCTCTTAGTGCATCCGTTGCATGGCAATCCCTACTCCTTGGATTGACATCAATTGATGGGCATCTCTATAGCCCATTGATTAGCCTCGTCGATGTGAGACTTTCTCCTTTTTTGTCTTCTCCATGTTAATCTCTACCACAATACTCTATTCCACCCATAGTGCTCTGTCCATGGCTTGCTCTCATGTATTGCGTGGGGGTTGAAAAAGCTGAAGCTCTTTAAAAAGTATGAACCAATTGCCTGGCTTGTCATCGGGGTTGTGCATGATAAATACTTTGTGTTAAGAAGATGGAGCATGATGTAACACCTCCAGTGGTTAGCCACAGTAATCCCATTTTGATAATGCCAAGTCAGCATGATTATCAGTGCATGATCATCATTAACATCATATTGCATTTCAACTCCTAAGTCAAAATTCAAATTTAAATGAAAGTGGCAAAATAAAAGTTGTTCAAACCAGAAACTAAAATGTTAAATAAATAACAAATATTCCAGAGACTATTCTAAAATTGAAACCAACATCATTGGAGTTGGGTAAGTGACTCAAACATCCTCAAATAGTAGCTGAAAATAATATTTAATAACCATTTATTAAATCTAACTTAAGTATGAAATGATGTTTTGCCCAAACTAATTTTAGGTGTTAGGGAATAAAGCACTGGTATTTATGGACTAGGTCTCCCTTTTTACAAAATTCGGTTTGGGGCCTAACTATTTACTAAACAGAGATATATGAATTAATAAAAAGAAAAAGACAAAAGAAAAACAAAAAAGAAAAAAAAGAAAAAGAGAAACACACCCCCCCGCGGCCCAACTGGGCCCCAGCCCAGCTGGCCCATGCCGGCCCACCCCCACTCTCCCTTATCCCCCTGGACCCCGAACCCTAACCCCAACCCGATCCATTTCCCCCCGATCCCCTCCTCCCTCCCCCGGCGCCCGTCGCCGTCGCGCCGGCCGCGCACCCCCCCACCGCGCGGCGCGCCACGAGCTGCCCGCACGCTCGCCCCCGAACCGAGCACGCCCCCCCCCCCGAGGACGCGCCCCGCCGCCTCGCCGTCCTCGACCACCATCGCCTCATCCCCGTCGCCCTCCTCGACCCCCCCACTGCCCCGTGCCCTACGCCTCGATGTGAGCCGCGCCCCTCCTCGCTCCCTCCCTCTCCCTCGCGCGCTCGCGCTCGTCACCGCCGCCCGTGCGCCCGACGCCACGCTCCCCGCCGCGCCCGAACGACCGCCGCGCCTGGCCCCGCACCGCGCCCATCGCCCGCTCGCCGCGCCTGCCGCTGCTGCCGCTCGCGCCCCGCACCGCCCGCTCGCGCGCCTCGCCACGCCGCCGCCGCGCCCCTGCATCGCGCCCGCGCGCCGCGCCCGTGCATGCGTCCGTGGCCCTGGGCCACTGATCGGAGGGGCCCAGTGCCCCAGTGCCAATGCAGCTGGGCCCGAAACCCCCCTGGCCACTGACAGCGGGCCCGGCCCAAAAACATTTTAGGAAAATAAAAAAAATATTAAAATAAAAATAATTAATTAATTAGTTAATTAACCCAGATTAGGTTAATCTAATTAAGTAGTTAGTGTTAATTAAACAGTAATTTAATTAGTTAAAACCTAATTAAGCTAAACAGTGTATGACAGGTGGGACCCACTGGTCCTGACGTCATGCTGACGTCAGCAAGACACTGTTTCGGATAATGTTGTTTTAATTAATTAAATAAATTCCAAAAATTAATAAAAACTTTAGAAAATCATATCTTTTAATCCGTAACTCCGATCGAAAAACTTTATACATGAAAATTGCTCAGAACGACGAGACGAATTCGAGTACGCGGTCCGTTCGTCTGTCACGCGTCCCTAACTATCCGAACATGCAACCGTTCCCCTCCGGTCATCTGTCTGACAAATGTCCGGAAATGGGAAAACATTCCCGGATGAATTCCTCCTTCCTCGGTGACGTGCAACCACACGTTAGAACACACCCGGCACTGCATATTGTCATGCCGTACTTTGCGTTGCTCATGTTTGCTCTATATTTATACTGTTTCCTCCCCCTCTTCTCTCTTGATAGAGCCGGTACCGACGCAGCTCCGGAGTTCGACGACCCCTGAAGACCTTGCCCTTGCCGCCGAGCAACCAGGCAAGCCCCCCTTTTGATCATCCCGATATCGCCCATTCTATTTCTCATGCTTGCATTAGAATTGCTGCTGCTGCTGCTTTACCCATTCTGATGCATAGCCTGTTTATTGTATCCTGCTGTTGATAATTACCTGCATATCCTAAACTGCTTAGTTTAGGCTGGGTAGAGACCTATCAGTGACCCCACTTATCCCGGCTGCCGCGCTGGATCATCAGAAGACCCGATCAACGGGATTGAAGACCAGGCCCCGACACCGCACATCACCCCCTTTAGTTGTAACGACACTGCAGCGTTACTATCGAGTGCCGAGGATGAAACCTCTTGTAGCACTTCTGATGTTAACTCTGTAGAGTAGCTATTCGGTCGTGGTCATCGAGGGTGATTCCTCCTTCACCACTTCCGGTAACGACGCTGTCGTACAACACCTCAAGTGTGAACCCAGCGAGGGTGATTCCTCCGAGTTCACCTTGATGGATACATCGAGTGGGAAATCAAACGAGGGTGATACCTCAGATTCCCCTGATGTTATGGACACACGGATACTTGGACTGTACTGTTGATTGCTTGGAAAGGCGGGTCGACCCTGAGGGGTACCCGCGTGCGCCTGAGAGGCGAGTGTTGTGAAGACGGGTGCCAGTGTGGTGCCCGAGTGGTGAATATGAGGCGCGGCCGGGCATTCTTAACCCTTGCAGCAAGTCCTCGAGACGGGGCGACGGGGTCACATCTTTCGTGAGTCTCTGCTCGTTACCGCAAGCCCCTAGTCCTAACGATTTGGATATTTGATCCGAGCAGGCCTCTGGCCTGATAGCACTAACCATCACGTGGGCATAGTATGGGCGTTCTGCATCGTATGCATCAGCCGAAAGCTCTGTCAGACGTCCAGTTCAACACTGCAGCCAGGCTGGGCCGGCACCATCCTGAGGGGTGGAGCCTGGTTCGCCCGGCACGCAACGACCCGGAGGGTGAGAGGCGATGGCCAAGACCCCCTTGCGCTTAGGATGTAGACCGGCGGGGACCTCTCTGCTGAGCTGTAGGTAGGGTTGTGATGTGTCGTTTGGCCGAGGCCGGGCATGACCCAGGAAAGTGTGTCCGGCCGGAGTTAATCGAGCGTGTTGGGTAAGTTGGTGCACCCCTGCAGGGAAGAACACTTCTATCGATAGCCGGTCCTACGGTAAAGGACACTCGGAGTTGTATCCTGATTGGTACAATTTTAGAACTGGATACCTGGATATATGGCTCTGGGATTGCTTCTCGCAGGGAGTCGAGAAGGGATCTCCGGACGGGGTTGATGACTGTATGGCTCTGGGATTGCTTTCTCGCAGGGAGTCGAGAAAGGATCTCTGGGTGAGGATAAGACTTAATGATACCGTTACATTATATTGTACTGTTCTACTCTCTTCTATTTCTGCAAGACCGATGAAGATGCTAGTCTTCGATAGGACTAGGCCTTCTCTCTATTCTTGCATTTCTGCAGCCCAGTCCACATATACAGCCTCCCTTTGAAAATGTTGCATATGTAGTGTAGATCCTTGCTTGCTGAGTACTTCTGAGTACTCACGGTTGCTTTGTTTTCCTTTTCTCCCCATATCAGTTTGTCGTGACCAGATGACGGAGCCCCTGAGACAGCTGCCCTGCCGACGATTGCTACTACTACTACCCCGAGGATGGATACTACTACGAGTTGACTGAAGACCAGGAGTAGGATCGGAGGGTCCCAGGTAGGAGGCCTACGCCTTTCGATCGTAGTGTTTTATTTTGCCCCGCCTTTCTAAAGGCCTTTCTGTTTCTGTTTCATATCTGTACTCAGATATCTGATGCTTCCACTGATGCTTGTTCGCAAGCTTATGTATTCGATCCCTCGAGGCCCCTGGCTTGTAATATAAAGCTTGTATGACTTTATTTATGTTTTAGAGTTGTGTTGTGATATCTTCCCGTGAGTCCTTAGGCTTGATCATGTGCATTTGCGTGTATGATTAGTGCACGATCGGGCCGGGGGCGTCACAAGTTGGTATCAGAGCCGACTGACTGTAGGAACCCCCCCTTTCCAACTCCTTGGCCGAAGTTGAGTCTAGTGGTCCAAAACTATTTTACTAACTTCGCTGTGTGGCTTACGGGCCCACGTCGCCAATTGGGTGGTATTAGGATCTTTTACTCCTCGACCTTTACTCTGGGACTCTGATCTCTCTTCCTTTCGAGTTAACTAAAGTTTACTAACGCCGACACTTAGGATCTCGTATTTCTCGTCCATCCGGAGAGCTGGATATCTGTGCGATTTCCCTGACATTGATCTGATTAGTCTGATAATCATTTTCCTTTCCATTGTTTTGTTTAACCTTTCTCTCCGAGATCGGTTATACTTCTCCTTATCTTTTGACAATCATGAGTTTCCTCTGTTTCAGATGGATCGTTTGTTTCCACCACACCCTGCGACGCAGCTACCAGCTGTTCGAGCAGGGATACATCCAGAGTACATTCTTTATCCACTGGGGCAGATGTCAATCCGTTACAATACCCCAGTACTATCTCCTCCAGATACCCGCAAAGACTTTGTGATTTATTGTGATGCATCCCGTGAAGGATTGGGCTGTGTCCTAATGCAAGAGCGTAAAGTGATTGCTTACGGCTCTTGTCAGTTGCGCCCACATGAAGAGAATTATCCGGTACATGATCTAGAACTAGCTGCTGTGATCTATGCATTGCAGTTGTGGCGACATTACCTTCTCGGTAATCGTTGCGAGATCTACACGGATCATAAAAGTCTGAAGTACTTGTTCACTCAACCATCCCTAAACCTCCGTCAGCAAAGATGGATGGAGGCCATTGCGGACTATGATTTGGGTATTTCTTATACCCCTGGCAAGGCTAACGTGATGGCTGATGCCTTAAGCCGCAAGTCCTATTGCGACAACCTCATGGTTAGGCGAGCTCAACCTCGTCTTTTTGAAGAACTATGCAAGCTGAATCTGCGTATTGTTCCACAGGGCTCTCTTAATAACCTTGTGATACAACCAGATCTTGAGAAAGCTATTAAGAATGCGCAAGCTAAGGATGCTGAAATTGATCTGATGAAGAAAGACCTTCACCTTGTAAAGTACAGGGATTTCTCGCTGTCTGAAGATGGAACCTTGTATTTCAGAAACCGCATTGTCGTACCTCGTTTCGAAATCATGACTGACAAAGTCATGAAGGAGGCACATGACACACCATTGTCTATTCATCCGGGTAGCCCCAAGATGTATCGTGATCTCCGTCAAAGATATTGGTGGTCTAGAATGAAGCAGGACATTGCTCGATATGTTGCTGAATGTGATGTGTGTCGTCGCGTTAAAGCAGAACATCAGAAACCAGCTGGAATTCTGCAACCACTTCCTATTCCTCTATGGAAATGGGATAAGGTTCAGATGGATTTCGTTACAGGACTTCCCAGGTCACAGAAGGGTCATGATGCTATTCTTGTCGTCGTCGACCAACTCTCTAAAGTTGCACACTTTCTGCCTGTCAAAGAGACTATCACTGCTAGTCAGTTAGCAGAGTTCATATCTCCAGAATTGTTTCACTCCACGGTATTCCGAAGGAGATCAGTTCGGACCGTGGCGGTCTTTTCACTTCCAAATTCTGGGAAAGTTTTCAAACAGCTATGGGAACTCATATTACCTGGAGTTCAGCTTATCACCCCCAATCCCAAGGCCAAGTTGAATGAGTTAATCAAGTGCTTGAAGACATGCTTCGGGCTTGTGTTATTTCATTCGGCAAGAAGTGGGAAGAATCTCTTCTGTATGCTGAGTTCTCTTATAACAACAGCTATCAAGCCAGCTTGAAAATGGCCCCCTTCGAAGTACTTTATGGACGTAAGTGTCGAACCCCTCTGAATTGGTCAGAAACTGGGGAACGACCGCTCGTGGGTCCGGATATTATTCAACACGCCGAAGAACAAGTTCGTATTGTCCGAGAAAATCTCAAGGCGGCTCAGGACCGCCAGAAGAGCAACTATGATCGCAAACGATGGGGTTTGACTTATCAACCTGGTGATCAAGCTTATCTTCGTGTCACTCCTATGAAGGGCACTCACCGTTTTGGAATCAAGGGCAAGCTAGCTCCACGCTATATTGGTCCTTTCCGCATTGTTGCAAGACATGGACAGGTGGCATATAAATTGGAGTTGCCGCCGCAATTCTCTCATATCCACGACGTATTCCATGTGTCGCAACTTCGTCAATGCTTCAAGGAATCTCCGCACCGAGCAGTGGATCACGAGGTGCTCGAATTGCAAGATGATCTATCTTATAAGGAGCATCCGACCCGCATTCTCGATGAAGCTGAATGTCAAACCCGCCAGAAAGTTACCAAGTTCCTCAAAGTGCAGTGGTCAAATCATACTGAAGATGAAGCCACTTGGGAACGCGAGGATAATCTTCGTGCGGAATACCCCGAACTTTTTCCTTCTACCTCTTAATTCTCGGGACGAGAATTCTTGTTAGTAGAGGAGATTTGTAACACCCCTAGTGGTTAGCCACAGTAATCCCATTTTGATAATGCCAAGTCAGCATGATTATCAGTGCATGATCATCATTAACATCATATTGCATTTCAACTCCTAAGTCAAAATTCAAATTTAAATGAAAGTGGCAAAATAAAAGTTGTTCAAACCAGAAACTAAAATGTTAAATAAATAACAAATATTCCAGAGACTAATCTAAAATTGAAACCAACATCATTGGAGTTGGGTAAGTGACTCAAACATCCTAAAATAGTAGCTGAAAATAATATTTAATAACCATTTATTAAATCTAACTTAAGTATGAAATGATGTTTTGCCCAAACTAATTTTAGGTGTTAGGGAATAAAGCACTGGTATTTATGGACTAGGTCTCCCTTTTTACAAAATTCGGTTTGGGGCCTAACTATTTACTAAACAGAGATATATGAATTAATAAAAAGAAAAAGACAAAAGAAAAACAAAAAAGAAAAAAAAAAGAAAAAGAGAAACACACACCCCCCCGGCCCAACTGGGCCCCAGCCCAGCTGGCCCATGCCGGCCCACCCCCACTCTCCCTTATCCCCCTGGACCCCGAACCCTAACCCCAATCCTGATCCATTCCCCCCCGATCCCCTCCTCCCTCCTCCCCGGCGCTCGTCGCCACCGCCGCGGCCCCGCGCCCCCCCCGCGCCGCGCCCGCGCTCGCCGAGCTGCTCGCGCGCTCGCCCCCGACCGCGCCCGCGCTCCGCCGCCTCGCCCTCCTCGACCACCGTCGCCTCGTCCCCGTCGCCCTCCTCGACCCCCCCCACTGCCCCGTGCCCTACGCCTCGATGTGAGCCACGCCCCTCCTCGCTCGCTCCCTCTCCCTCGCGCGCTCGCGCTCGTCACCGCCGCCCGTGCGCTCGATGCCACGCTCCCCGCCGCGCCCGAACGACCGCCGCGCCTGGCCCCGCACCGCGCCCATCGCCCGCTCGCCGCGCCTGCCACTGCTGCCGCTCGCCCGTGCTCCGCTCGCGCCCCGCACCGCCCGCTCGCGCGCCTCGCCACGCCGCCGCCGCGCGCACGTGCCCGCGCGCCCGTCGCCGCGCCCCTGCATCGCGCCCGCGCGCCCGCGCCGCTCGTCGCGCCCGTGCATGCGTCCGTGGCCCTGGGCCACTGACCGGAGGGCCCCAGTGCCCCAGTGCCACTGCAGCTGGGCCCGAAACCCCCCTGGCCACTGACAGCGGGCCCGGCCCAAAAACGTTTTAGGAAAATAAAAATAATTAATTAATTAGTTAATTAATCCAGATTAGGTTAATCTAATTAAGTAGTTAGTGTTAATTAAATAGTAATTTAATTAGTTAAAACCTAATTAAGCTAAATAGTGTATGACAGGTGGGACCCACTGGTCCTGACGTCATGCTGACATCAGCAAGACACTATTTCGGATAATGTTGTTTTAATTAATTAAATAAATTCCAGAAATTAATAAAAACTTTAGAAAATCATATCTTTTAATCCGTAACTCCGATCGAAAAACTTTATACATGAAAATTGCTCAGAACGACGAGACGAATTCGAATACGCGGTCCGTTCGTCTGTCACGCGTCCCTAATTATCCGAACATGCAACCGTCCCCCTCCGGTCATCTGTCTGACAAATGTCCGGAAACGGGAAAACATTCCCGGATGGATTCCTCCTTCCTTGGTGACGTGCAACCACATGTTAGAACACACCCGGCACTGCATATTGTCATGCCGTACTTTGCGTTGCTCATGTTTGCTCTATATTTATACTGTTTCCTCCCCCTCTTCTCTCTCGATAGAGCCAGTACCGACGCAGCTCCGGAGTTCGACGACCCCTGAAGACCTTGCCCTTGCCGCCGAGCAACCAGGCAAGCCCCCCTTTTGATCATCCCGATATCACCCATTCTATTTCTCATGCTTGCATTAGAATTGCTGCTGCTGCTGCTTTACCTATTCTAATTGATAGCCTGTTTATTGTATCCAGCTGTTGATAATTACCTGCATATCCTAAACTGCTTAGTTTAGGCTGGGTAGAGACCTATCAGTGACCCCACTTATCCTGACTGCCGCACTGGATCGTCAGAAGACCCGATCAACGGGATTGAAGACCAGGCCCCGACACTGCACATCACCCCCTTTAGTTGTAACGACACTGCAGCGTTACTATCGAGTGCCGAGGGTGAAACCTCTTGTAGCACTTCTGATGTTAACTCTGTAGAGTAGCTATTCGGTCGTGGTCATCGAGGGTGATTCCTCCTTCACCACTTCCGGTAACGACGCTGTCGTACAACACCTCAAGTGTGAACCCAGCGAGGGTGATTCCTCTGAGTTCAGCTTGACAGATACATCGAGTGGGAAATCAAACGAGGGTGATACCTCAGATTCCCCTGATGTTATGGACACACGGATACTTGGACTATACTGTTGATTGCTTGGAAAGGCGGGTCGACCCTGAGGGGTACCCGCGTGCGCCTGAGAGGCGAGTGTTGTGAAGACGGGTGCCAGTGTGGTGCCTGAGTGCTGAATACAAGGCGCGGCCGGGCATTCTTAACCCTTGCAGCAAGTCCTCGAGACGGGGCGACGGGGTCACATCTTTCGTGAGTCTCTGCTCGTTACCGCAAGCCCCTAGTCCTAACGATTTGGATATTTGATCCGAGCAGGCCTCTGGCCTGATAGCACTAACCATCACGTGGGCATAGTATGGGCGTTCTGCATCGTATGCATCAGCCGAAAGCTCTGTCAGACGTCCAGTTCAACACTGCGGCCAGGCTGGGCCGGCACCATCCTGAGGGGTGGAGCCAGGTTCGCCCGGCACGCAACGACCCAGAGGGTGAGAGGCGATGGCCAAGACCCCCTTGCGCTTAGGATGTAGACCGGCGGGGACCTCTCTGCTGAGCTGTAGGTAGGGTTGCGATGTGTCGTTTGGCCGAGGCCGGGCATGACCCAGGAAAGTGTGTCCGGCCGGAGTTAATCGAGCGTGTTGGGTAAGTTGGTGCACCCCTGCAGGGAAGAACACTTCTATCGATAGCCGGTCCTACGGTAAAGGACACTCGGAGTTGTATCCTGATTGGTACAATTTTAGAACTGGATACCTGGATATATGGCTCTGGGATTGCTTCTCGCAGGGAGTCGAGAAGGGATCTCCGGACGGGGTTGATGACTGTATGGCTCTGGGATTGCTTTCTCGCAGGGAGTCGACAAAGGACCTCTGGGTGAGGATGAGACTTAATGATACCGTTACATTATATTGTACTGTTCTACTCTCTTCTATTTCTGCAAGACCGATGAAGATGCTAGTCTTCGATAGGACTAGGCCTTCTCTCTATTCTTGCATTTCTGCAGCCCAGTCCACATATACAGCCTCCCTTTGAAAATGTTGCATATGTAGTGTAGATCCTTGCTTGCTGAGTACTTCTGAGTACTCACGGTTGCTTTGTTTTCCTTTTCTCCCCATATCAGTTTGTCGTGACCAGATGACGGAGCCCCTGAGACAGCTGCCCTGCCGACGATCGCTACTACTACTACCCCGAGGATGGATACTACTACGAGTTGACTGAAGACCAGGAGTAGGATCGGAGGGTCCCAGGCAGGAGGCCTACGCCTTTCGATCGTAGTGTTTTATTTTGCCCCGCCTTTCTAAAGGCCTTTCTGTTTCTGTTTCATATCTGTACTTAGATATCTGATGCTTCCGCTGACGCTTGTTCGCAAGCTTATGTATTCGAGCCATCGAGGCCCCTGGCTTGTAATATAAAGCTTGTATGACTTTATTTATGTTTTAGAGTTGTGTTGTGATATCTTCCCGTGAGTCCTTAGGCTTGATCGTGTGCATTTGCGTGTATGATTAGTGCACGATCGGGCCGGGGGCGTCACACATGACAAGGCTATATGATTTTGTAGGGATATCGTTCTTTAGCATTTTTATTTTGAAAGGCATGATTGTTTGTTGGTATGCCTGAGTATTGATGTCTTTATTATAGATTATTGCTTTGAATCATTCAGATCTAAATATTCATACCATAAAAGAAAGATTACATGAAGGACATGTTAGGTAGCATTCCACATCAAAAATTCTGTTTTTATCATTTACCTACTCGAGGACGAGCAGGAATTAAGCTTGGGGATGCTTGATACGTCTCCAACGTATCTATAATTTTTGGTTCTTCCATGCTATTATAGTATAAATCTTGGATGTTTTATATGTAGTTATGTATTATATTCTGGGACTAACCTATTAACCTAGTGCCAAGTGCTTGTTACTGTTTTTTGCCTGTTTTTGGTTTTCCGGGAAATCAGTACCAAACGAAGTCCAAATGCCACGAAACTTTTTGACAATTCTTTTTTGGACAAGACAGACCCTAGAAACTTCGGGAGGAGACCACAAGGCAAACGAGTAGACGGCAAGGCACTAGGGTGCGCCCTAGTACCTTGTGGGTCCCTCATGGCTCCGTCTGACCTAATTCCAGCTCTATAAATTCTCTAAAATTAAGAAACCAATGAAGAGCCACCAAAAATACTTTTTCACTGCCGCAAGTTTTTGTTCTTTCGCGATCCCATCTGAAGGCCTTTTCCGATACTCTACCGGAGGGGGAATCGATCACGGAGGGCCTCTACATCAACCTTGTTGCCCTTCCGATGATGTGTGAGTAGTTTACCACAGACCTACGGGTCCATAGCTAGTAGCTAGATGGCTTCTTCTCTCTCTTTGATCTTCAATACAATGTTCTCCTCGATGTTCTTGGAGTTCTATTCGATGTAATCTTCTTTTGTGGTGTGTTTGTTGGGATCCGAGGAATTGTGGGTTTATGATCAGATTATTCATGATTATTAATTGAGTCTTCTCTGAATTATTTTATGCATGATCATTATAGCTTTGTATTTCTCTCTGATCTATCCGTTTGGTTTGGCCAACTAGATTTATTTATCTTGTAACGGGAGAGGTGCTTTGTAATGGGTTCAATCTTGCGGTGCTCAATCCCTATGACAGAAGGGGACATGACATGTATTTGTATTGTTTCCATTAAGGGGAAAACAATAGGGTTTATTCATATTGATTGGATTTTCTTTGTCTACATCATGTCATCTTGCTTAAGGCGTTACTCCGTTTCTTATGAACTTAATACTCTAGATACATGCAGGATAGTGATCGATGGGTGGAGTAATAGTAGTAGATGCAGGCAGGAGTCGGTCTACTTGTCTCGGACGTGACTCCTATATACATGATCATTGCCTTGAATATTGTCATAACTATGCGCTTTTCTATCAATTGCCCAACAGTAATTTGTTTATCCACCGTATGTTTTTTGTTCGAGAGAGAAGCCTCTAGTGAAAACTATGGCCCCCGGGTCTACTTTTATCATATATTAAAATCGAAAAATACCATGCTGCAATTTATTTACCGTTATTTTATTTTGTGTTTTATAATATCTATCCATCACTATCAGATTTGATCCTCGCAAATAACCGC
Organism: Thinopyrum elongatum; assembly: GCA_011799875.1. Classification (NCBI taxonomy): domain Eukaryota; kingdom Viridiplantae; phylum Streptophyta; class Magnoliopsida; order Poales; family Poaceae; genus Thinopyrum; species Thinopyrum elongatum. Next base: position 369,546,569 of record CM022298.1, on the reverse strand, counting down.
CAAGGGGGTTGACAACCCCCTTGATCGCGTTGGGTGAGAGTATTTGCTCTTTTGTGTGTAGGTGTTGTTGACGAGGTTTTGCATGGTTCTCCTACTGGATTGATAACCTTGCTTCTTAACTGAGGGAAATAATCATCTCTACTGTACTGCATCATCCTCTCCTCTTCGAGGAAATCCCAACGCAACTCACAAGTAGCTGGTGGCATGGGTGGGGTATATATAGCCTTCACCAAAAATCTAGCCGTTACACACCAATATGCACAAGTCGGTTGGACCGGGTGAAACACTTGGTGAGACCGACCAGTGCAAAAGGTTTGAACTTCAGATGTTTCGGTGAATCCGGATGAATCCACTCGGTGGGACCGATTGATGATGACCTAAGCACTTTCCACGCTTCGGTGACACCGATTGGTTTCACTCAGAAATTCCGAAATGAAAACGATAGGTTACAAAAGGTTTGCTGGTGCACTTCGGTGGGACCAAATGCCATCTCGGTGGGACTGAGATTCTAGGGATTAGGCAGTGGCTCTTTCAATTGTATCTTAGTGGGTCCGGATAGGTTTGATTTTCCGATGGACTCAATGTGATCCTGGATCACTTAACCAAAAATGTAGAGTCTTGTAGCTTTTGCCAATCCATGCCCTTTGTAGCTTGAGGGGTCCACAACTCCATCCTGTGCTTTCCTAGGTTGAACTTTTCCTGAAATATACTTGAGGGAAACATTAGTCCAACACCAAGTATGTTGACATGAATTGCCAAAACCACCAAGGGAGCAAATGTGCTTTCAGAAGGTATCTCTCCCATGATTTCATGTATTTCTCCATGTAGAAAAAAAGGAAAGTATCTCTCTCCTGATTGTGTGTATGTCTTCCTTTCCTAGCCTAAATGATTTACTTGCCGCTAATCAATAAATTAGCTAAGGGTAATTTTGTACTAAATTGTCTGTAATTATGGCCCTTGGCCACCGTGCCGAAAATAATACACCTTACATAAATGAACAGAGGGAGTATTAGTCAAATTGGTTGCTCAGTCAATACCTGTGTATGCCATATTAGTTTTTAAACTCCCGAAAGGCATTTGCAAGGATATCGTAGATGTTACTACAAGATTCTGGTGGGGTGATGATGCAACCACAAAAGAATTCACTGGTGGGCATGGTGGAAACTGTGCTTTCCTGGGAAGGATGGAGGGATGGGATTCATGATGTCCACTATTTCAACTCGGCGATGCTGGCCAAGCAATGTTGACGTCTGTTAGATGATCCAGACTCTCTCTGTCCTATCTTCTGAATGCAGGTGATCTTCTATCAACATGCCTGAAAAAATGCTCATCCTTCACCTGGTGATGAGTCCAATTTACGTGATGTTTTTCCAACAATTTTGTGCCTACAAGGTGGGCTTTATGGAATTTTACTGTGTTCGCACACTTCTTTTTGTTGATAATCTTTCAGTGACGTCTTTTGGATCAATATTCATTTAATGGAAGAAACCCTAAAAAATGGCAGTGGAATCACATATTAAAGGTGATAAACACTTTCCATAAAAAATCAAGCAAGAAGGCCAAAGAAATAGCCGCCGTTGTGCTTTCAGAGCGAACGACGGCATTCCATGTGACTGCACACGCTTGTGTCAGTTGTCGTTTGCCGCGTCGCCGCCTCCGGGGGATCAGCTATTTTCACCCCGTCGAAACGGCTCGTGAAGGGGACGAACAGAGACTCCAGAAACTCATCCAAAAGGCAGAACCCTAGCCTCTGGAGCCCATCCGGAGGGAGGATCCACCGGGAGAAGAAGGGAATTCCTCTCACCGCATGAGGAACGACACCATCATTAACATCTACATCATCACCACCTTCATCATCATCATCATCATCATCATCATCCACATCCTTATCATCTGCAACATCAAGAACCCTAGTGGATCCTTCGGTGTATCGGTTGAATCATTCACCCATGTATTCCATTACCATCAGCATGATGATTGTTGTTCTTATGTGTGAGTAGACCCCTAGTTCTCGGGTGACGGTGTCCTGGACTAGGGGTGCCAACCTAGTCAACCCATGGTCCTAGGGCTGGGGGCTTGTAGGCCCTCATTCTCATTCGGGTGGACCCGGAAGCTACACGCCTGGATGTGATCAAGACCGCATCTACCGAATACTTGGCGTATACTCCAAGACATCTCCTGCCACCTCCATGCGCGCCCCTAGATACCGACCATGTAACCCTAGATGCCCGACCTGGCGTGTATATAAGCAAGAGGGTTTAACCTGTAGAGGGGATCCAATCACAATTACATTCACCTAGCCCTAGGGTTAGATCTCTCCTTACGATCTCGAGGTAGATCAAGCTTGTAATCGATACATCGTCATCAATACAATCAAAGCAGGACATAGGGTATAACCTCTTCGAGAGGGCCCGAACCTGGGTAAATACTATCTCCTTTGTACCTGTTACCACCGATACGAGATCCATAGCTCAAGACCCCCTACCCTGAGGTCTTCTGGTGTTACTACCGGCATTGGTGCTTTCATTGAGAGTTCTTCTGTGAGATCAACGAAAAGATCGATGGCTCATCTGCAGATTAATTGCGGCACCGGCGATGGGGACATCTTCGTCCCCGACCAACATTTCGTATTCGGCAGCATGGTCCTTTGTGCCGACTCTGCGGGCCATCTAGCTCCCATCAAGAATTACACCCTGGATTAGGTCGTGACTTTTGGAGCCTTGGAATACACCACGGATTCCCGCGGTGAGCTCATCCTTTTGGGATGGACGCCAGGCCGGATCATGGACTTATTGAACATTCGAAACCGATCTCCCTCAAGGACGTTGGACCAGACCCCCTAGCACCATAAGTCCCCTTATTGGAATCAATAACCCCCACCTCGGGCGACCTCGTCTCGGCGTCAAGCCCCGACGTTGGTACGGACCTGGCTTTGGATACTACATCGGGTTCAGAACCGACTCTAGTACCAGATCCGGAATCAACTCCGCCCTCCCCCCACAAGGCTGAGAACGCGTCATGCGATTCGCCAATCGTACTTCAAGTTGGCCCGGTTTATAGCCAGGCCATGAACCTTGAGGAATTATCTCACCTAAACGAGATGCTTGATCGCATCCAGAGCTTATCAAACTTGGACGATCAGACCTTGGTTTATGACAAGATAGGACTTAAAGCCGATGATCGGGAAATTTATGTCCCACCCACCACCCACCTAATCACCACGGTCGAAAATTTAACTGACGTGTTAGACTACGAGGAGGCTACCGACATGGATGAAGATGTCGACGGGCCTCCAGAAACCACTACGTCGCTTGCCAACACCGGCAAGTGGACTGCAACATCCACTTACGATGTATATATGGTAGATACTCCCAATAACACGTCAAGACATCGATGAAGGTGCGGGAGAGGTACCAACGCGGACCCCAGCGGGCATGATGTGATACGTCTCCAATGTATCTATAATTTTTTATTGTTTCATGCTATTATAGTATCAATCTTGGATGTTTTAGATGCAATTACAAGCAATTATATATCATTTTTTGGGACTAACCTATTAACTTAGTGCCCAGTGCTAGTTGTAGTTTTTTGCCTGTTTTTGGTTTTCCAGAATATTCATACCAAACGAAGTACAAATGCCATAAAAATTTTTGGAGATTTTTTTTGGACAAAAGAGACCCTGGAAGCTTTGGGAGAGGGCGAGAAGACGAAGGAGGAGCCCACGAGGCACCAGGGGACGCCCAGGGGGTGGGCGCGCCCTCGTGGCTCGTGGGGCCCATGTTCACCCGTTTGACCTAATTCCGCCTCTATAAATTCTCTAAAATCGGGAAACCAACAGAGAGCCACCCGAAATACTTTTTTCACTGCCACAAGCTTCTGTTCTCGAGAGATCCCATCTGGAGGCCTTTTTTGGCACTCTGTCGGAGGAGGAATCAATGACGGAGGGGCTCTACATCAACCTTGCTGCCCTTCCGATGATGTGTGAGTAGTTTACCACAGACCTACGGGTCCATCTTTAGTAGCTAGATGGCTTCTTCTCTCTCTTTGATCTTCAATAGAACGTTCTCCTCGATGTTCTTGGAGATCTATTCGATGTAATCACTTTTTGCATGTGTTTATTGGGATCCAATGATGTGTTTATGATCAGATTATCCATGAATATTATTTGAGTCTTCTCTGAACTCTTTTATGCATGATTATTATAGCTTTGTATTTCTCTCCAATCAATTGATTTGGTTTGGCCAACTAGATTGATTTTTCTTGCAATGGGAGAGGTGCTTTGTGATGGGATCGACCTTGCGGTGCTCTATCCCAGTGACAGAAAGGGACATGACACGTATTTGTATCGTTTACATTAAGTATAAAAAGATGGGGTTTATTCATGTGTGAGTTTACTTTGTCTACATCATGTCATCTTGCTTAAGGCGTTACTCCGTTCTTTATGAACTTAATACTCTAGATGCATGCTGGATAGCAGTCGATGGGTGAAGTAATAGTAGTAGATGCAGGCAGGAGTCGGTCTACTTGTCTCGGACCTGATGCCTATATACATGATCATTGCCTTGGGTATCATCATGATTATTCTCTTTTCTATCAATTGCCCAACAGTAATTTGTTTACCCACCGTATGCTATTTTCAAGAGAGAAGCCTCTAGTGAAAACTATGCCCCCGGGTCTACTTTTTATCATATATTAAAATCCCAAAAATACCTTGCTGCAATTTTATTTACTTTATTTTATTTTGTGTTTTATTTATCTATCTACCACCACAAGATTTAATCCTTGCAATTAATCACCGAGGGATTGACAACCCCGTGTTCGCGTTGGGTGCAAGTATTTTTTATTTTGTGTGCAGGTACTGCTAACAAGGTGTTGCTTGGTTCTCCTACTGGATTCATAACCTTGGTTCTTAACTGAGGGAAATACTTATCTCTACTGTACTACATCATCCCCACCTCTTCGGGGAAATCCCAACGCAGCTCACAATTAGCGGGAAGATTTTCTGGCGCCATTGCTGGGGAGACATCATCAACATCTATCAAGTACCTACGGATAAACTTTCATCTCCTTGCATTTACATTATTTGCCTCTCGTTTTCATCACCTCCACTTCTAAAACCTTTGTATAAAAATACAAAAATATTTTTTGTTTCCCTTTTACGTGTTTGCCTTTTTGTTTGCTTGTTATCTTGTTTGCCTAGTCACAATGTCTCAAGAACATATGAAATTGTGTGATTTTTCCAATACTAATAATAATGATTTTATCAGTGCTCCGATTGCTTCTCCCGCCTCTAGTGCGGAGTCTCGTGATATTAATGCCACTTTCTTAAATCTTGTTATGAAAGAACAATTTTCTGGTAGTCCTAATGAAGATGCTGCATCCCATCTAAACACTTTCGTTTAATTGTGTGACATGCAAAAGAAAAAAGATGTGGATAATGATATTGTCAAATTAAAATTATTCCCGTTCTCATTGGGAGATCGTGCTAAAACTTGGTTTTCATCTTTGTCACGAAATAGTATTGACTCTTGGGATATGTGTAAAGATGCTTTTAATCCCAAGTTTTTTTTCTCCCGCGAAAATTATCTCACTTAGAAATCAAATTATGAATTTTAAGCAACTTGAGCATGAACATGTTGCCCAATCTTGGGAGAGGATGAATTTCATGATAAGAAATGGCCCTACTCATGGTTTAAGTTTGTGGATGATCATACAATTTTTTTATGCGGGATTGAACTTTGTTTTTAGAAATCTTCTAGATTCTGCCATGGGTGGTACCTTTATGGAATCACATTAGGATAAACTACTAAATTGCCTGATAATATTATGGCAAATTATTCACAATGTCATACTGAAAGAACTCCTACTAGTAAAAAAGTGAATTCTGTTGAAGAAATTAGTACTTTGAGTGACAAAGTAGATGCGCTTATGAAAATGGTTGCTAGTAATTACTTTAAAGGTCATAGGGAATCCTATTATTATTATTTTAAAAATTACCATATGAATTGCCATAATTATTAGAGGAATTTCCAGAAAATGGCCTAGGATTAAAATTACCTCTATAAGCATTACTATTGAAATTGTTTTGCGAGACAAAATTCACATCTACGAGATCATTATTTTCCTCAATCAAAGTAGACAATGGCACATCATTAGGATCAATATGAGCATTTTTACTAGTAATATCAAAGAATTTATTAATGCTCAAAAAGTTTTTAACACTATGATAGAAGAAAAGTTGAGTAAACTTGATGATATGTCCAGGAGTATGGATAGAACCATTCATGATGTGGAAAATCTTAAATCTTAAATTTTTCACCCAAGCTTGATATTAATGAATCAATTAAAGGTCTTCATGTTTCCATGGATGAGAGTAAAGAAAGAACTGCTAGGTTGAGGGCTAAGCGAGAATTCTTAGAAAAAGTGATTCTGCCTAGTTTTTATCGTAGTAATGATGAAGATATTAAAATGATTGGTGTTACACACATTGAATCTTTGTTTAGTGATATTAAACTTGATGAAAAGGGGACTGAAGAAGAGTCAACTTTATCTAGAAGGTGTCCCCATAATTCGGACGGTGAAAATCTTAATGAAAAAATTGATAAAAGTGGGTTTGGAGAGGTAAAAACTTTAAATAGTGATGTGCCTACTATTTTGGATTTCAAGGATTTTAATTATGATAGTTGTTCTTTGTTTGAGTGTATTTTCTTGTTGCAATACATGCTAAACTCACCCAACGCTTATGAACAAAATAAGGCTTTTACTAAACATATTGTAGAAGTGATGATGAAAGCTCTAGAAGAAAAGCTAGAATTGGAGGTTTCAATACCTAGGAAATTATATGATGAGTGGGAACCCACCAATAAAGTCAAAATGAAAAACTATGAGTGCAATTCTTTATGTGATTTGGGTGCTAGCGTTTCCACAATACCAAAATCTCTATGTGATGTGCTAGGTTTTACCAATATGGATGAATGTTCTCTTAATTTGCACTTTGCAGATTCCACTATTAAGAAACCTTTGGGTAGAATAAATGATTTACTTATTCTTGCAAATAGGAATTATGTACCCGTTGATTTCATTGTGCTTGATATTGATTGTAACCCGTCTTGTCCCATAGTACCTGGTAGGCCTTTCCTACGAACCATAGGTGTTGTTATTGATATGAAAGAAGGGAATATAAAATTTCAATTTTTATTCAAGGAGGATATGGAACACTTCCCTAGAAAGAGAATTAATCCACCATATGAATCTATTATGAGGTCCACCTATGGAATTAATTTGAAGGATGACAACACTTGAACCTATGCATTATGCCTAGCTAGGGGCGTAAAACAATAGCACTAGTTGGGAGGCAACCCAATAGTTATCTTAATTTTGTGTTTATTTTTTTATTTTTTGTGTGCACACAATTATGCTACTGTTCAGGTTGTATTTTTGTGTTTTAATTAGTGTTTGTGCCAAGTAAAGCCTTTGGAATGATTTGGATGATACTTGCTTTGATTCTGTGCAAAAACAGAAACTTTTACGTCCAGTAGCAGAATTATTAAAATTTGCTGGAGCGTGATAAAATTCTGAATTTTTTACACAAGATTTATATAAAAATTACCCATGTTTTCCTAAGTTTTCATAATTTTTGGAGTTATAGAAGTATGGTCATTGTTCGAATTACTACAGAGTGTTCTGTTTTTGACAGATTCTGTTTTCGTTGCATTGTTTGCTTGTTTTGATGAATCAATGGATTGTATCGGGGGGTATAAGCCATGGTGAAGTTAGAATACAATAGGTATAATGCATTAATAATATATGAATGGGTTTACAACAGTACCTAAAGTAGTGATTTTCTTTATTATACTAACCGATCTCACGAAGGTTTTGTTGAGTTTTGTGTGCTGAAGTACTCAAGTTTTGAGTGAGATCACGATGGATGAAGGAACAAGGCTTGACAAGAGACTAAGCTTGGGGATGCCCAAGGCACCCCAAGGTAATATTCAAGGACTCCCAAGCATCTAAGCTTGGGGATGCCCTAGAAGGCATCCCTCCTTCTACCAACTATCGGTAATTTTACTTGGAGCTATATTTTTATTCATCACATGATATGAGTTTTGCTTGGAGCATCGATTATTATATGTGTCTTTGTTTGACTTTTAGTTTGTCACAATAATCCTTGCTGGACACACCTTTTTGAGAGGGACACACATTATTTGTGATTTATTATAATACTCTATGTGCTTCACTTATATCTTTTGAGCTAGGCAATTGCTCTAGTGCTTCACTTATATCTTTTAGAGCAAGACAATGATTATATTTTTAAGAAATACATGAACTCTCTATATTATTTTGATAGTTGACAATAGTAATGGTAATATACACAAGATATGAATTTGGTCCTAATGTGATGGATATTCAAGAGGGATATAATAAAAACTTTCATGTAGATCACCGGATATGAGAAGTTTGCTTCCTTGCAATAGTTTTGTGATATGGAGATGACAATATGTGAGTTATGCTAGTGAGTAATTGTGATTTAGTAAGAATACTGGTGTTAAGGTTTGTGATTCCCTATGCATGCACATAAAGTCAATAGTTATGCAACGAAGTGATATCCTACTTTTGGTGCATTATTCAGTGTTAGTTATTCTCAATGCATGTGTATGACCGTTTTTGTTTTCTGGTTGGTTGCTTCGCAATCTATTTGCTAGCCTCCATTTGTACTAAGCAGGAATGCTGCTTGTGCACCCAATTCCTTAAACCCAAAGTTGTGCCAAATGAGTCCACTATACCTACCTATATGCGGTATTTACATGCCGTTCCAAGTAAATTTGCATCTGCCAACTCTAATCATTCAAAAAAACTCTCCGTTTTATGTGCCCGTACGGCTCATGAAGCAACAGGCGGTGGTCAATATCTTTCATGCTAGATGGGTTATTCTCACGATGAGTGTTTATTCACTTTTCATTGCACGAGAAAGTGGCAGCTAATAGGGATGCCCAGTGCCGAAATGAATTAAAATGAAAACAAATAATAATAAACTCCCCCTTGGAAAGTTGAAAGTTTGGACGCCACCTGTGGATACGGCTAGCCATGGATTGTGAAAGAATGGTGGAGGGGGAGTAAACTTTATTTTATGTTTGGGAACCGCCTATAATGTGTCTAGCATGGGAGATATTGGAAAATTTCGGTCGTGACGTTGATAGGAAAAGCATGCCTCTCAAAAATAATTTTATCTCTGTTTTAAACTTTGAGGTCTGGCACCTCTGCAAATCTCTGCTTCCCTCTACGAAGGGCATATCTATTTTACTTTTATGCATTTTTATTTTTATTTTGAGTGTCCATCTTCTCTTATAAAGCACCAACCGGAGAGCACTATTGTCATACTTGTGCATTGGGTGTAGTTAATGTTGAGTGTGTTTCATGAATGGATCAATGACTGAGCATAATGGGCTAGGGATAAGTTTCTTTAGCGTTTATATTTTGAAAGACATGGTTGCTTGTTAGTATGCTTGAGTATTTATATCTTCATGTCAACTTATAGACTATTGCTTTGAGTCACTCGAATCCAAATATTCATGCCACAAAAGAAATGATTATATGATGAATATGACTAGTAGCATTCCACATCAAAAATTCTGTTTTTATCATTTACCTACTCGAGGACAAGCAGGAATTAAGCTTGGGGATGCTTGATACGTCTCCAACGTATCTATAGTTTTTTATTGTTCCATTCTATTATAGTATCAATCTTGGATGTTTTATATGCAAAAATTCTATTATATCATTTTTTGGGACTAACCTATTAACTTAGTGCCCAGTGCGAGTTGCTGTTTTTTTGCCTGTTTTTGGTTTTCCAGAATATCAGTACCAAATGAAGTCCAAATGCCATGAAACTTTTTGGAGATTTTTTCTGGACAAAAGAGACCCTGGAAGCTTCAGGAGAGGGCCAGAAGATGAAGGAGGAGACCATGAGGCACCAGGGCGAGCGTAGGGGGGTAGGCGCGCCCTGGTGGCTCATGGGGCCCATGTTCACCCGTTTGACCTTATTCCGCCTCTATAAATTCTCTAAAATCGAGAAACCAATAGAGAGCCACCCGAAATACTTTTTCCGCCGCCGCAAGCTTCTGTTCTCGAAAGATCCCATCTGGAGGCCTTTTCTGGCACTTTGCCGGAGGAGGAATCAACCACGAAGGGGCTCTACATCAACCTTGCTGCCCTTCCGATGATGTGTGAGTAGTTTACCACAGACTTACGGGTCCATAGTTAGTAGCTAGATGGATTCTTCTCTCTCTTTGATCTTCAATACAATGTTCTCCTCGATGTTCTTGGAGATCTATTCGATGTAATCACTTTTTGCGGTGTGTTTGTTGGGATCCGATGAATTGTGACTTTATGATCAGATTATCCATGAATATTATTTGAGTCTTCTCTAAACTCTTTTATGCATGATTATTATAGCTTTGTATTTCTGTCCGATCTATTGATTTGGTTTGGCCAACTAGATTGATTTTTCTTGCAATGGGAGAGGTGCTTTGTGATGGGTTCGATCTTGCGGTGCTCAATCCCAGTGACAGAAAGGGACATGACACGTATTTGTATTGTTGCCATTAAGGATAAAAAGATGGGGTTTATTCATGCGTGAGTTTACTTTGTCTACATCATGTCATCTTGCTTAAGGTGTTACTCCGTTCTTTATGAACTTAATACTCTAGATGCATGTTAGATAGCGGTCGATGGGTGGAGTAATAGTAGTAGATGCAGGCAGGAGTCGGTCTACTTGTCTCAGACGTGATGCCTATATACTTGATCATTACCTTGGATATCGTCATGATTATTCGCTTTTCTATCAATTGACCAACAGTAATTTGTTTACCCACCGTATGCTATTTTCAAGAGAGAAGCCTCTAGTGAATACTATGGCCACCGGGTGTACTTTTTATCATATATTAAAATCCCAAAAATACTCTGCTGCAATTTTATTTACTTTATTTTATTTTGTGTTTTATTTATCTATCTACCACCACAAGATTTAATCCTTGCAATTAACCGCCGAGGGATTGACAACCCCTTGTTCGCGTTGGGTGCAAGTATTTTTTATTTTGTGTCCAGGTACTGCTAACGAGGTGTTGTTTGGTTCTCCTACTGGATTTATAACCTTAGTTATTAACTGAGGGAAATACTTAGCTCTACTATACTGCATCATCCCCTCCTCTTCGGGGAAATCCCAATGCAGCTCACAAGTAGCACGACGCCAACGCCACCAACAATGACGCGACAGCAGATGAGGCCGACAATCTGGGAGAGGGTTTTCAAGCCTCCCCAGGGCGGCAATATAGTCCCACAGGAATCCCCGAGGATGAGGAACCCGATGACCTCTTTGAAGGGGCTGACGACCATTACTTGCCTCAATCCGAGGAGGATGAGAGCCTCAGTACCGAGGACTTTATAGTCCTCGACGACCCCTTCGAGCAAGAACGGTTCCGACGGTGCCTTGAGGCCACCGCTAGAAACATGAAACAGAAGCAGCAACAGCTACAAGCCAATAAGGACGCACTAAATGACAAGTGGGTCAAAATACTCTTGGCAGAGCAAGACCTCAAAGAACGATGCCACAGCACGCCTAAATCTTACTCGCGCAGGCGTTTGCTGCCCGAGTTCGATGAAGTAGTAACCGACGACATGCCTTTAACATGCGGACAGGCTGATCAACCTGACTGACCTCCTAGAGGGCGCGACAAGTGGCGAGGGAAAATTTTCACACCCAAATAGCACGCCGTCATGGCAAGGATCATGTTGATTACTTTGAACCTTACACTGCACGACACCAGGTAGAGGCGAACCGGGCGCCCCCTCAGTCCATCTACGGGTCAAGAGGGCATGCGCCAGCCGGGCTCGACGGCTATGACGCCTGGATGGACAGGAACGACTGAGCTCGGGACTAAGCTTATACACGGATATCTCCCAATGTCCGACATGACACTGCTCGGTTCCGTGGCCCCGCTCACCCGACTGTTTTACAGACAGGGTAATGGAACATCAGTTCCCACACGAGTTTAAACCCATCAACATCGAGTCATACGATGGCATGACTGATCCAGCTGTGTGGATCGAAGATTTCCTTCTCCATATCCATATGGCCAATGGAGATGATCTCCACGCTATCAAATATTTGCCGCTCAAACTAAAGGGGCCGACGAGGCATTGGCTCAACAGCCTGCCTCTTCATTCCACCAGGAGCTGGGAAGCACTTGAGGATGCTTTAGGGCAAATTTCTAGGGCACTCTGACCTCCAGACACTGATGACCTCAGCCATATCATTTTGCAACCCGACAAGTCAGCAAGGAAATTTTGGAACAAGTTCTTAACTAGAAAGAACCAAATCGTTGACTGCCCCGACGCTGAGGCAATCGCCGCCTTCCAGCACAGCATCTGAGATGAGTGACTTGCATGCCAGCTCGGGCAAGATAAGCCGAAGACCATGGCGGCCCTCACCTCACTTATGACCCGCTTTTGTGTGGGAGAGGATAGTTGGCTGGCCCATAGTACTCAAAACGGTGAGGCGGGTACCTCAGAAGCTCGCGATGCCAATGGTAAGCCCAGGCGCAATAAGAATAAGCGCAGGCATAAAATGGTGGGAGCGATATCAAGGACACCGCAGTAAACGTAGGGTTCTACGGACCTAGATCTGGGCAGAAAAAGAAGACCTTTAAAGGGAACAAAGATGGACCTAGCCAGCTATACAAGATCCTCGACAGACCATGCCAGATCCATGGCACCTCAGATAAACTAGTAAATCATACCAACCGGAACTGCTGGGTCTTCAAGCAGGCCAGAAAGATGGCAGCGGAGGGCCTAAATAAAGCCCAACCTCGCACCAAAGATGAGGACGGACCTCAGCGGCCTAATAATGGAGGACAGAAATAGTTTCCTTGTGAGGTGAAAGACATGAACATGATTTATGCTACCCACATCCCTAAAAAGGAGAGGAAACGAGCACTTCGAGACATTTACACTCTAAAGCCTATTGCCCCGAAGTTCAATCCGTGGTCGGCTTACCCGATCACATTTGACAAACATGATCATCCGACCAGCATAAGGCATGGCGGATCGGCTGCTTTGGTCCTGGAACCAATCGTTGACGGATTCCATCTGACGCGCGTCCTCAAGGACGGAGGCAGCAACCTCAATTTAATCTACGTGGATACGATCAGAAAAATGGGAATAGACTCATATCGGATCAAGCCCAGCACCACCACCTTTAAAGGTGTCATACCTGGTGTCAAAGCTCGCTGCACGGGGACAGTAACACTGGAGGTAGTCTTCGGGTCACCCGAGAACTTCCGGAGCAAAGGGTTAATTTTTTATATTGTCCCCTTTAAGAGCGGATACCATGCGCTGCTAGGGCGCACCGCATTTCCTCGCTTTAACGCAGTCCCACATTACGCATACTTAAAGCTAAAAATGTCGGGACCAAATGGTGTTATTACAGTCAATGGTAACACCGAACGCTCCCTCGGAATGGAGGAGCAGACCGCGACTTTCAGAACCGAGGTACAGGCAGCCGAGGAGGCAGCTCGCCCAACTAAACATATGCCCAGCTCATCAGCGCACACGGGCTACACAGGCTAACCTCGGTTAGGCATCCATTCACCCCAAATAGAGGCACGGGCTCCTCGTTTGCCTCCCCTAGGAAGGGCATTACATCCCTAGGGTGCATAACTTTCCACTAAAAATTCCATGGGCGGCCAAGGAGTCGAAGCAAATGATACGTCATTGTCGGCTCAACCGAACAATGATCCACTTTGGACTTGTATACCAACAGGGTGCTATAAAAGGCCCAAACGGGAGTGGCATGTCCACATGGCTTAAACCATCCTAGCGACAGCTGCCCACCTTTTTTAAAGGACTCGACCGACGAAAGCATCAAGCAAACGAACGCTCGAGGTTGCAGACGGACCATACCAACTTCGCTATCAACAAAGACGAGCTGGTCAATAGCAAGGAGATGCAGACATGCGACAGGGAGGGACTCAGGTTAATCAACCCGACAACATGTCCGCCCTATTTTTTCTCCTTTCCTTTTTTCCCTATTGTATCCTTTACAAGTCTCTTTTGTTAAAGCTCGACATGTACGGCTTGACCACATGAAATAAAGAAAGTGCACCCCTTGAGGTCATTAAGCATTTCCTTATATCTACTACCTTTGAGCCAAAAGTATAATTTCACAATACAACTGTCATTTGCATCACCACGGGCTTAGCTTTTAATCTCATGCCTCGACTACAAGTCCGAAGTATCTATTCGGAGTCTCGGATGTTGCGTTATATGAATCAATTTCAAACCTTGGTTTTGGTCAATAGTTAGGTTGCCCGGCTCCTGTGCTTACCCCTTACATTTTTTATCCATTTGGCTAAGGGTGTAAAGGGAGAACCACTGCGATTGCGCTGCCAGCTCGAATGGCAAAGTGCCTTAGTGGAGAAAGCCGAAAACTGATTGTCTTGGTAAGCGTAAACTGGTTGGCCGCCTGATGACCGCGCCAAGCAATGTATCGTTCGAGATTATCCGTGTTAAACGAAGGGATTTTTATCAAATCAGCTGAAGTGGTTAGCGGCATAAATCCAGCTACACAGCCAACCACTTCGCATACAGGGGGCTCGTCATCAGCCCTCACACTCAAGCTCCTATGACTAAGTGAAAGTTATAAAACCACTATAGTCTAATTGCCTTGTTTCCATGTGCATGGACCGCCTTCGGGAACCGAGACGTTGGCTAAGGGTCATGATTGCCTATGAAACACCCTCTGTATACTGTACAAAGAGGTTGAAGCCGATGACTAGTCATTTTTAGTTGCACGCAATCATATGTCGGAATATAAAGCCGCATTCATTTCAAACAAAAGGAAGTCTTTTACATTCCACTACACCTCATCATTCCGAAGTACTACCTAAAAATACATAGTGTCCTTAGGACACTCGGCCTTGGTGATCTGGGCTCCTTCCATCACCTCGGCAAGGAATTGCTCCATGGTCCGTTTCTTCCCTTCGGGGGGGCCCTGTAGCCACGACTGCTGCTTCGACGCGCAGATAGTGCATCCTCACGAGGGCGTACGCCCGCTGAGCACCCTCCAGGCATGCGGAATGCTTCCAACGCACCACTTGCAGGCTGGCCTCTTGCAGCCGGGCAAAAAGCCCGAAGAAGGTGGACAGCAACGCCACCGTGGGCCAAAGGTTGATGCATAGGTCCTAAAGTGCTGGCTTTGCCATGCGGAGGAGCTCCATCAGTTGCTTCATCTGATGATTCAGTAGCTCCGGATGTGATGGCGCCTGGAATTGTTGCCAGAATACCCTCTCCGTAGCATAGCCCTCACGTGCACCGATGTGGCAGCAGGCGTCCGACGCGCTCTTCGGGAGATCCGCGAAGGCCTCTGCGGATCACCATAGTTGGCTGAGCTCGATGAACCCCTTGCGGCTGAAAACACAATGAAGTAAAAACGGCTTACCAGCAGCGATCTGCCTCACTTGCTGGAGCACTTCGCGGTCTGCCCGGGCCTGGGTCTGGACCTCGGCGTGTGCCAGGTGCAGCTTCTTTAGCTCAGCGATCGCCTCCTTCTCCTTGTTCCGAAGGGTTCCGCGCTCCTGGTACATGCCCTTCAGGGTCCTCTACTTCCAGAACCCACGCCTGGTCCATGCCCCTAGCCACCTTTTCGGCGGTCAGATCCTTCTCGGCCTTGGTGGTTGCAGCCTTCTTCTGCTTAGCCTCCTGTCGAGCTTTCGTCAGCTTGGCCTTGAGCGCCTCAAGCTCTGTCATAGTGGCTGTCATGAAAAACACCTCGATGTCATCATTAAAATTTAAGCGCATTTTCAACATAAATTTGACAACCTTGCAACTTCTTGAGCTTACTTTGGGATAGCTCGATCTGTTTTTGCATTAAATTGAGGTCCTCCTCAGACCTCTTGAGCTTCTGGTTCATCTCCGCTATGTCCTCGGGGTCGGAGTTCGGAGCCAAGGTCGATACCTGCAAACATACACTCACGCCTTAGTCCCCGTTTCTGACGTTAATCCCTTGGCCAGTCCTTTTTGAAGGCTAGCGAGAGTCTTGGGGGCTACTGGATCAATGCCTTATGATCATATGCTTCGACCCCAAAGCCGGTTTCTTAAAACTAGCTTTGGGCTTGGGGGCTACTGACTAGCTATGCTCTTACAAGTGCTATGCTACGATATAAGCAAAAAGTCTTCGGACAAAACCCCGTTTTCACGAGAAATTCTAAGCATGGAGGTCATTCTTAATACAAATATAAAGAAACATACCTCGAAGCTCTTAACGAGGCCCTTGAAGACCTTCTGCATTCCGGCCTCTGCGAACCGGAAGCCATGCAATATTGTGCCGATCAGGGCGCGGTGCTCTTCTGCGATGGAGGAGCCCGCTAAGGCAACCTCCATCTCCTCATCCCATCCCGTGGCAACCCGCCCTGTGGCAGGATGCGGGGGTGGTACAGCCTCTGAATCCACCACCGAGGTGCTGGGAAGGAGGGCCTCCGGTTGTGGCACTGGCGCTGGAGACGGTTTAGGCTCGGCCGCTGTCTGGCCCAGACCTTCCTTGGGGACCAGGGGGATTGCATCCCCTTGGCCCTGTTTGGCCGAGGTGTCAACCTCGGCCATAGTAACCGGCACCTCGGCACCCGTTGTGTTGACTGGGGGCCGGACCGGATGATGCTTCCCCCAGCCCCTTGAGAGCTGGAGGGGTCATGGTGGACTTGGGTGTCCCGCTGTCCGATGGAGGTACCGAGGTGTACCTTCGGTGGACTAGAAAAAATGCCTTTGTAAGTCTCATTTGATGAACAGGCTTTCGAAGTCCAAATCTAGTTACAATAAGGTACCTCTGGAGTGCCGACTTCTCCCTCCCCAGCTCGAGGAGGTTCTCGTCTGACTGGTCAGAGAAGTTAGCCTTCTCCGGCAGGGCAGGCTTGCCCGCACGATTGGCGGAGGCCGTACGCGGCCTCTTCTGGCCTTTCGGTCATGCTTCCTCCTCGGCGCCCTCGGACGCTGCCCTCTTCCCTTTGAGGGAAGGGTTTCCTTTCCCCGTGTCCTCCTCCGCGTCATCCTCATGTGTGGAGAAGGCATGGGTCTCCTCGGATCGGGTGACCGAGGTCTCCCATGCTCGGAGGCCCGCCCTGCCCCTCGGAGGTTTCGACTCCTTGGGGGGCACCACATGCGGCTCCTTGGTTAAGAGGGCCGTGAGTTGGGGAGTCCTCTCCCCCTTGGGCAGTGGTGCCAGGCACAACATTTGCTGTACCTTAGAGATCCGCTTTTGCAAATATAAAATCGATTGGTCAACCGAAGTCTATGAGGTTCAAAGAAACACAGAGTGTAAAGCTGTTTATTGAAAATTACTTCGGGGGCGTAATGGGCGGCTTCGAAGCCAAAGTCCCTCCCTTCCGAAGGAAACTCATTCTGGGACGGCTTGAAGAACAACGTCCACATCCCGGCTGGTGACGAGCGGAAGAAGTGATCGATGGACACCGCATCCTCGGGCTTATATGCCCACGTCGGGGTGGCCCAAGATTGGATTGGCAAGACATAGCGGTGGAGCATGACGTTTACCACATCCACCAGCTTGAGGTCCTTCTTGTTTGTCTAGAACTGGATCTTTTGGAACAACGCCTTCACCTCTTCGGGGTTCCCCCGTTCCATGCCCTTCCTCCTCTAAGATGGAAGCTTCTTTGGAGGTCCAGCTGAGAACGATGGAACCTCAGCCTTGCCAGCAGCGAGTGGCTCGGTGATATAAGACCACTCGCGCTGCCACTCCTGGTTGGTCTCCATAAAGGTGCCTTTGAACCAGCCCACCTTTTGGTTCTCACTAATCATCGCACCCCTGCACTCTGCGAGTTCGGAGCTGCTGGATTTTGGCTTGATGCCGAAGATCTTCAGCTACAATCCGAAGTGCGGCTCGACGTGGAGGAAAGCCTCGCAGACAGTGATGAAGGAGGCGAGGTGAAGAATGTAATTTGGGGCTAGAAGGTGGAAATCTAGCTCGTAGAAGAACATGATCCCACGCACAAAGAGGTGCAGCGGGAACCCCAGACCTGTGATGAGCTCGGGGATGAAGACAACCCTCTCCCCAGGATGGGGAACGGGTATTCGCTGGTGCGGATCCAACACTTGAGTGTTGATCACAGTGGGGATGTACCCCGCGCCGCGCAGCTCTAAGATGGTGCCCTTAGTGATGGAGGAGCTGGCCCAGTGTCCCGTGAGGGTGGCATCTCCATTGCTGGGGATGGAGGTGGAGAAGCATTGCGGGAGCAAAGTGAGTTCGGGATTGGATCTAGGCGCTAAAGCTCGAGAGGCAGCAGGCAGGAACGAAGGGGAGCGTACTTTTCCTGTCGCTATCCCTTTGCTGTTATATAGGCTGATAAAGAGGCCAAGAGTCCCTCCAGCCGCGCCGTTGAAACCGCCATTAATCGTAACACTACAAAATTTGCTCTATTTTGCGACATTTCACTTGTGTCACGTATAACCCTTTTTTGTTGTGGAAAATACCCCCGTGATGTTTTCCGACCGTCACCCCCATCGTCACCGAAGCGCCATCATGGAAAATAAAATTTTGATGGTACCACTTCTTCCGTCAGCAAGATCGCATATCAGGTTACGAGCCAAATAATGTCACCGGTTGCCGTTTACGTTGACGGTCCAGAATGTCACCTATGATGGCCCAATATGTCGTCTAAAATCATTTTGGCGATGATAATCCCATGACCAATGATCGGCCAGGGGGGTTGACCGGTTAAAGATTCAGCCAGGTGGGGCCAGCAGTTGCTTAGGTGGCTTCTTCCATGTGGGTCTCCTGTGGGTTTTATTACCGACCGTCTCGTCAGTAATAACCTGGCATCAGTTTTGACTGGTCAAAGCTGCTGACATATGGGCCTAGAAGATGCTAATGTGGCTGCTTACATGTGGGACCAGATGGTGCTGACATGGTTGCTTACATGAGTGTTTGGGCGGTGCTGACATGGCCACTTACAAGTGGGGACACAAATCTGCTGATGATACGTCTCCAACGTATATATAATTTATGAAGTATTCATGCTATTATATTATCATTCTTGGATGTTTTACAATCATTTTATACCAACTTTATATCATTTTTTGGGACTAACCTATTGACATAGTGCCCAGTGCCAGTTGTTGTTTTTTGCTTGTTTTTTACTTCACAGGAAATCAATATCGAATGGAGTCCAAACGCAGCAAAAAAAATTGGAGAATTTTTTTGGACCAGAAGACCCAGGATGGGCTAAAAAAGTACTAGAGGGGAGGCCCGAGGTGGGCACAACCCACCTGGGCACGCCCAGGAGCCCAGGCGCGCCCAGGGTGGTTGTGCCTCCCTCGGTGACCTCCCGCCCCAGGGGGGTTGTGCCCCCCTCGGTGACCTCCCGCACCGCCTCTTCGCCTATAAATTGCCAAATATTCCAAAAACCCTCGGGGCAACCCTAGGTCAGAAGTTCCACCGCCGCAAGCCTCTGTACCCATGAAAAACCAATCTAGACCCCGTTCCGGCACCCTGCCGGAGGGGGAAATCATCACCGGTGGCCATCTCCATCATCCCGGTGGCCACCATGATGAGGAGGGAGTAGTCCACCCTCGAGGCTGAGGGTTTGTACCAGTAGCTATGTGTTTAATCTTTCTCTCTCTCTCGTGTTCTTGAGATGTCATGATCTTGATGTATCGCGGGCTTTGTTAATATAGTCGGATCATATGGTGTTTTCTCCTCTCTATCTTGTTGTGAATAGAATTTTCCCTTTGAGATTTCGTTCTTATCAGATTGAATACTTTTATGGATTTGAGAACACTTTATGTATGTCTTGCTATGAATACCCATGGTGACAATGGGGTATCATATTGATTCACTTGATATGTGTTTTGGCACTCAACTCACGGATTCCCGAGGTGACATTGGGTAATCTATGCATAGGGGTTGATGCACGTTCTCGTCTTTGTTTCTCTGGTAGAAATCTTGGGGCACTCTTTGAGGTTCTTTGTGTTGGATTGAGTATTATGAATCTGAAATTGTTTGATGCATATCGTATAATCAACTCACGGATACTCGCGGTGACACTGGAGTATCTAGGTGAGATTAGAGTTAGTTGATGTGTATCATATGGTGTTATTTCACCACGAACTCTTGGTTAGATCGATCGGAAAGAATAGCTTGGTGTTATTTTAGTACGAACTCTAGGATAGATTGATCGGAAAGAATAGCTTTGAGGTGGTTCCGTACCCTACAAAAAATTTCTTCTTATGTTCTCCGCTAGATAGGAACTTTGGAGTGATTCTTCATTGCATGTTGAGGGATGGTTATGTGATCCAATTATATTAGCATTGTTGAGAGATTGCACTAGCAAAAGTACAGACCCTAGGCCTCATTTTCAAGCATTGCAATACCGTTTGTGCTCCGTTTTATCAATTGCTACCTTGCTGTTTTTTATTGTTCCTATTACAAAAATCAATATCTACTATCCATATTACACTTGTATCACCATCTCTTCGCCGAACTAGTGCACCTATACAATTTACCATTGTATTTGGTGTGTTGGGGACACAAGAGACTCTTTGTTATTTGGTTGCAGGGTTGTTTGAGAGAGACCATCTTCATCCTACACCTCCCACGGATTGATAAACCTTATGCCATCCACTTGAGGGAAATTTGCTACTGTCCTACAAAACTCAGCGCTTGGAGGCCCAACACGAGTCTACAAGAACAAGTTGCGTAGTAGACATCAAGCTCTTTTCTGGCGCCATTGCCGGGGAGGTGAGTGCTTGAAGGTATATCTTTAGATCTTGTAATTGAATCTTTTAGTTTCTTGTTTTATCACTAGTTTGGTTTTATAAAAAGAAAACTACAAAAAAAATGGAATTGAGGTGGTCTCATATTGTTCATCTTTATAATGTCTTTCTTGAAAATGATGGAAAGGAAAATTGTGCTCAATTGATAGAGGAAGAATTCTATAAAATGTTTGACAAAAAATCTTTGAATGATGAGCATGATTGCAATATTGTTGGTATGAACTCTTTGAATATCCATGATGCTAATGATATGCAAAGCCATAAGCTTGGGGATGCTATATTTGATGAATATGATATTTTTAGTCCCCCAGTTTTTTATGAGAAAATTTATTATGATGAAAGCATGCCTCCTATTTATGATGATTATATTGATGAAAGTGGATTTGGAGAGGTCATGACTTTATTTAGTGATGAATCCAGTGTTTTGGAAGAGTTTCAATTGATTATGAAAACAAAGTTGCTATCTATGATGATTATGGTGATGACATGTATGCTATAATGAATAATCATAACCATGAAACTTGTCATCATGATTTTAATTTTCAATCACATGATAGTTATTTTGTTGAGTTTGGCCCCACTACTATTCATGAGAATAATTTTGCTTATGTGGAGAGTAATAAAATTTCTATGCTTGTGGATCATGAAAAGAATGCATTATGTGATAGTTATATTGTTGAATTCATTCATGATGCTACTGAAAATTATTATGAGAGAGAAACTTATGATTCTTGATGCTTTTGTTATGTTTTAATTCTTATCTTTTATATGAGCATCATTGAACTCATCATGCCTAGCTAAAAGGCATTAAAGAAAAGCGCTTGTTGGGAGACAACCCAACATTTACCCCTACTTTTTTGTGTGTTAACATGATTAGGCTACTGTAGTAATCATTTTTTATAGCTTTTGTTTCAATAAAGTGCCAAGTAAAGCCTTTGGCATAGTGTGGATGATAGTTGACTTGATTCTGTGCAAAAACAGAAACTTTTGCACTCAGTCCAGGAATTTTTAAAAATTAACTAGAACGTGCTTTTGATCTGAATTTTTACAGATGATTGATAGACAAATTTCCTACGTTGTCCAAATTTTTCAGAGTTTTTGGAGTTACAGAAGTATGGTTGGAGTACAGATTACTACAGACTGTTCTGTTTTTGACAGATTCTGTTTTCAATGCACAATTTACTTGTTATCTAGTTTCTATGGCTTATATTGCTCAATATAAATTGTGGAAATGATAAGGTGAAGTAGGAATTGTGTGAGAACAATTATGAATCTTGTCTTTGACAGTACTGAAGTGAATGATTTGTCTTTATCATACTAACCTATCTCACGAAGTTCCGTTAAGTTTTGTGTGATTGAAGTTTTCAAGTTTTGGGTGAGATATCGATATGAGGAGAATAAGGAGTGAAAAGACCCTAAGCTTGGGGATTCCCAAGGCACCCCAATGTGATATTCAAGGAAGATCCAAGCAACTAAGCTTGGGGATGCCCCGGAAGGCATCCCCTCTTTGGTCTCCAACAATATCGGTAACCTTACTTGAGGCTATATTTTTATTCGTCACATGATATGAGTTTTGCTTGGAGCGTCATTTTATTTTGCTTTGATTTGCTTTATGTTATTTAGAATAATGTTTTGTATCTCTTATTTCAATAAAATTGGCAAGGATAGCCTTTACCATGCTTATTTTGCAAGTATATGAGTTGCTGTTTCAAAAATTAAAGTTTGTCGCTGTTGCAAAAATTCCCGAGAAAAGTCAGAATGTTATAAAATGTTGAATTTTTTTTCACAATAAACTACGATAAATTTTCTACAGTGTGGTAAATTTTCAGAATTTTTCGAGTTAAATAAGTATTGATACTTCTTCATCCATTACAGATTGTCCTGTTTTGGCAGATTGCTGTTATGTTTGCATTGTTTGCATATGTTTGCTTGTTTAATGATTCTATTTGAGGATAGAAGTATTAAATATGCAGAGGCATTTAGTATGCAATGTTGAATAATAATTCTAGTGATTTGCTACAGTAGAGAATGGTAAGGTTTTGCATTGATTTAGACAAACTTATCTCACGAGTTCTTGCTTAGTTTTGGGTGGATGAAGTTTCTAAGATTTAGGGAAACCGTGATATAAAAGGAATTAAGGAGGCGCAAAAGATCAATCTTGGGGATGCCCAAGGCATCCCAAGATAATATTTCAAGAAGTCTCAAGCATCTAAGCTTGGGGATGCCCCGGTAGGCATCCCACCTTTCTTCATCAACAACTATCGGTTAGTTTCGGTTGAGCCTAAGTTTTTGCTTCTTCACATGATGTGTGCTTTTATTAGAATGTCATTTTATTTTATTTTGCTTGCTGTTTTAATAAAATACTTTGATCTGAAAGTTTTTAAATAAGAGATAGTCCTCAATTAGCTACCCCTTTACTTAACTACTTGCTTGATCTTCACTTATATCTTTTTGGAGTAGTTTGTCATTTACTCTTGTGCTTCACTTATATCCTATGGGTAAATTGTTGAATGAATTGAATATCATGAAGTTGAAATTATATGTCCATATCATGCCTAGTAGTAGCTTCACATTGGGTTCAGAAAATGAAATCTTTTGAAGCTTGACAATCACAATATTGGTCATACAAGCAATTCATGAATGATTAGTATAAGGAAGAGAACTTCCACATACAAGTATATTATCTTGGACATCTTCTATGATTGTGAATACCCATTAATTATTTTCAAACTTGAGCAAATTAGTTGAAGTTGGACAAGGAAGACAACGTAATGAGTTATGGTTGTGTATATTTGCATAGAAGTTACATTGTCATGGATGCTCCAACATGTGGTGTTTGCCTAGGATCTTTTGCTAGCCAAAAATTCGTACTAAGTAGAGATACTACTTGTGCATCCAAAAACCCATAAACCCAGTTTCTTGCCATGAGTGTCCACCATACCTACATATGGATTGAATAAGATCCTTCAAGTAAGTTGTCATCGGTGCATAAAGCAATAAAAATTGCTCCTAAATATGTTTGATCTTTTATTGTAAGGGAAAATTGAGCATTGTACGAACTTGTGATGGAAAAGTAATAGAAGCGACGAACTGCATAATAAATGTTGCTATCATAAGGGGCAATATAACGTGACGTTCCTTTGCATTAAGAGCTTGGGCATCCTTATAAAAAGCGCATGGCAACCTCTGCTGCCCTCTGCGAAGGGCCTATCTTTTACTTTTCAGTATTTACTTTTATGGAAGAGTCAATAGAATGCATTCTCATTTCAACCTTAACTATTCTCTAGTTGGCAAGCATCATGTGGTGGGGAAAGATCTAGGCACATATGACCACTCAAATATATTTGATCATGATTTATTATTGTTGACAATTATCTCTATGATAAATGAGTTGGGGGGGCGAAATATTAAGCCCTTATCTGTCTCTGTGTTCGATGGATGCCATTTGTTCTAAGAATATGCTTTGAGTACTAGCAATCATAGAAGACTATATGATGATTGAGTATGTGGAGCTCTTACTTAGAGTCTGTTGAATAAGTTGAATTGCAATTGTTTGGTGACTAAGAATATAGGTTGTTGAGTTTCAAGAGAATTCATTGTTTGAACCTTAACATGTTAATTGGTTGGTACTTTAACATGAGAAGTTTTTTGAGAAAGAATTGTTGTTATGATGCTAGGAAAAGTGATTGAAATTATCATTGATCAAACTTATGCACTTTGCTAGCATTCACACTTCATAAATTATTTCTTTTATCAATTACCTACTCGAGGACGAGTAGGAATTATGCTTGGGGATGCTGATACGTCTCCAACGTATCTATAATTTATGAAGTATTCATGCTGTTATATTATCATTCTTGGATGTTTTACAATCATTTTATAGCAACTTTATATCATTTTTTGGGACTAACCTATTGACATAGTGCCCAGTGCCAGTTGTTGTTGTTTGCTTGTTTTTTACTTCGCAGGAAATCAATATCAAACAGAGTCCAAATGCAGAGAAAAATTTTGGAGAATTTTTTTTGGACCAGAAGACCCAGGATGGGCTAAAAAAGTACCAGAGGGGAGGCCCGAGGTGGGCACAACCCACCTGGGCGCGGCTAGGAGCCCAGGCGCGCCCAGGGGGGTTGTGCCCCCCTCAGTGACCTCCCGCACTGCCTCTTGGCCCTATAAATTGCCAAATATTCCAAAAACCCTCGGGGTAACCCTAGATCAGAAGTTTGCCGCTGCAAGCCTCTGTAGCCACGGAAAACCAATCTAGACCCCGTTCCGGCACCCTGCAGGAGGGGGAAATCATCACCAGTGGCCATCTTCATCATCCCGGCGGCCACCATGATGAGGAGGGAGTAGTCCACCCTCGGGGCTGAGGGTTTGTACTAGTAGCTATGTGTTTAATCTCTTTCTCTCTCGTGTTCTTGAGATGTCACGATCTTGATGTATCGTGGGCTTTGTTAATATAGTCGGATCATATGGAGTTTTCCCCTCTCTATCTTGTTGTGAATTGAGTTTTCCCTTTGAGATTTCGTTCTTATCGGATTGAATACTTTTATGGATTTGAGAACACTTTATGTATGTCTTGCTATGAATACCCGTGTTGACAATGGGGTATCATATTGATTCACTTGATATTTTATTTGGCACTCAAATTGCGGATTCCCGAGGTGACATTGGGGTAATCTATGCACAGGGGTTGATGCACGTTCTCGTCTTTGTTTCTCCGGTAGAAATCTTGGGGCACTCTTTGAGGTTCTTTGTGTTGGATTGAGTATTATGAATCTGAAATTGTTTGATGCATATCATATAATCAACTCACAGATACTCACGGTGACATTGGAGTATCTAGGTGGCATTAGAGTTGGTTGATGTGTATCATATGGTGTTATTTCAGTACGAACTCTTGGTTAGATCGATTGGAAAGAATAGCTTGGTGTTATTTTAGTACGAACTCTAGGATAGATTGATCGGAAAGAATAGCTTTGAGGTGGTTTCGTACCCTACAAACAATTTCTTCTCATGTTCTCCGCTAGATAGGAACTTTGGAGTGATTCTTCATTGCACGTTGAGGGATGGTTATGTGATCCAATTATATTAGCATTGTTGAGAGATTGCACTAGCGAAAGTACGGACCCTAGGCCTCATTTTCAAGCATTGCAATACCGTTTGTGCTCCATTTTATCAATTGCTACCTTGTTGTTTTTTTATTGTTACTATTACAAAAATCAATATCTACTATCCATATTGCACTTGTATCACCATCTCTTCGCCGAACTAGTGCACCTATACAATTTACCATTGTATTTGGTGTGTTGGGGACACAAGAGACTCTTTGTTATTTGGTTGCAGGGTTGTTTGAGAGAGACCATCTTCATCCTACACCTCCCACAGATTGATAATGTGACGCCCCCGGCTCAATCGTGCACTAATCATACACGGAAATGCACACGATCAAGCCTAAGGACTCACGGGAAGATATCACAACACAACTCTATAACATAAATAAAGTGATACAAGCTTTATATTAAAAGCCAGGGGCCTCGAGGGCTCGAATACATAAGCTCGCATACAAACGTCAGCGGAAGCATCAGATATCTGAGTACAGATATGAAACAAAAACAGAGATAAGCCTTTAAGAAGGCGAGGCAAAACAAAATCTACGATCGAAAGGCGCAGGCCTCCTGCCTGGGACCCTCCGAACCTACTCCTAGTCGACGGCAAGTTCGAAGCAGTAACCGCCCTCGGGGTAGTAGTAGAAGCGATCGGTGGGGCAGCTGTCTCAGGGGCTCCGTCATCTGGTCACGACAAGTTGATTTGGGGAGAAAAAGAAAGCAAAGCAACCATGAGTACTCAGAAGTACTCAGCAAGCAAGGATCTACACTACATATGCAACATTATCAAAGGAAGGATGTATATGTGGACTGGGCTGCAGAAATGCCAGAATAGAGAGGAAAGCCTAGTCCTATCGAAGACTAGCATCTTCAGAGGTCTTGCAGCATTAGAAGAGTGTAGATTAGTACCGTATAAAGTAGTAGTACCAATAAGTATCAACCTCACCCAGAGATCCTTTCTCGACTCCCTGCGAGAAAGAAATCCCAGAGCCATACAGTCATCAACCTCGTCCTGAGATCCCTTCTCGACTCCCTGCGAGAAGCAATCCCAGAGCCATATATCCAGGTAACATCTCACGTTCTAGTTGTGTCGATCGTGATACAACTCCGAGTGTCCTTTACTGTAGGACCGGCTATCAATAGATGTGTTCTTCCCTGCAGGGGTGCACCAACTTACCCAACACGCTCGATTAACTCCGGCTGGACACACTTTCCTGGGTCATGCACGGCCTCGGCCAAACGATACACCGTAGCCCTACCTATAGCTCAGCAGAGAGGTCCCCGCCGGTCTACATCCTAAGCGCTCAGGGGGCTTGGGCCGTCGCCCTGTGCACTCCGGGTCGTTGCGAGCAGGGTGGATACCAGCGCCAACGGCACGATCCGACCCGGCCACAATGCTGAACTGGACGCCTGACAGAACTGTCTGCTGATGCTACGATGCAGAACGCCCATACTATGCCCACGTGATGGTTAGTGCTATCAGGCCAGAGCCCTGCTCAAATCAAATATCCAAATCGTTAGTGGACTAGGGCTTGCGGTAACGAGCAGAGACTCACGAAAGATGTGACCCCGTCGCCCCGTCTCGAGGACTTGCTGCAAGGGCTAAGAATGCCCGGCCACGCCTCGTATTCATCAATCGGGCACCATCCAGGTCAACCCGTCTCCACAACACTCGCCACTTAGGCTCACGCGGGTACCCCTTAGGGACGACCCGCCTTTCCAAGTAACAGTGTAAAGTCCAAGTATCTGTGTGTCCATAACATCAGGGGAATCCGAGGTATCACCCTCGTTGGATTCCTACTCGATGTATCCGTCAAGGTGAACTTGG
The DNA here is from genome assembly GCA_011799875.1 of Thinopyrum elongatum. NCBI lineage: Eukaryota > Viridiplantae > Streptophyta > Magnoliopsida > Poales > Poaceae > Thinopyrum > Thinopyrum elongatum. The sequence goes on along the minus strand of CM022298.1, from coordinate 369,518,804 downwards.
AGGAATCACCCTCGATGGGTTCACACTTGATGTGTTGCACGACAGCGTCATTACCGGAAGTGGTAAAAGAGGAATCACCCTCGATGACCACGACCGAATAGCTACTCTACAGAGTTAACATCAGAAGTGCTACACGAGGTATCACCCTCGGCACTCGATAGTAACGCTGCAGTGTCGTTACAACTAAGGGGGGTGATGTGCGGTGCCGGGGCCTGGTCTTCAATCCTGTTGATCGGATCTTCGGATAATCCAGCGGGGCAGTTGGTGTAAGTGGGGTCACTGATAGGTCTCTACCCAGCCTATACTAAGCAGTTTAGGATAAGCAGGTAAGGTATCAATAGCAGGTTACAATAAACATGCTATGCATCAGAATAGGTAAAGCAGTAGTAGCAGCAATTCTAATGCAAGCATGAGAGAGAAAGAATAGGCGATATCGGGATGCTCAAGGGGGGGGGGGCTTGCTTGGTTGCTTTGCGGCAAAGGCAAGGTCATCAACGGTGGCGTCGGGCTCCGGAGCTGCGTTGGTACCAGGAATTGCGTCGGGGTCTAACGAGAGAGAAGAGGGCGAGGAAACAATAAATACAAGCAAACAGATGCAACACAATGCATGTCATGGCAATACGCAGTGGTAGGGGTAGTCTAACGCAGTACTACACGTATCAGACGGAGCGGGAGAATATCTGACGATTTTTCCCGGGTCTTTGGATTTATCGGACAAACGATCCGGAGAGGGAAGTTCCATGTTCATCATGCTAGGAGCATGTGACAGATGAAAGGAGGGCATATTCGGATTCGTGGGATTTTTCTGATCAACTTTCATATATAAATTATTTTCATCGGAGTTACGGATTAAAAGTATTGATTTTCTTAAGTTTTTATTAATTTCTAGAATTAATTTAATTATTAAATTTGAATTATCCAGAATAGTAGCAGCGGCGTCAGCATGATGCAATAGTGACATCAGCAGTCAATGGTCGGCTGACCAGGGTCAAATATGACCTGTGGGTCCAGTGGGACCCACATGTCAGTGTCTGGACTAACTAAACATGGTTATTTTAATTAATCTAATCCTAATTATCGGGTGGGCCCGCACTGTCATTGTGTGATTAGGCATGTTTAATTAATTTTAGTTAATTAGGGGGATGTGGTGGCCCACATGTCAGTCGCTGGACCTGGTCCAGTCAGCAGTTGACTTCGGTCAACAGAGCCGACCGAGCCCCTGGGGCCCACCAGACAGCGACCCTGAGGTGGCCCCGACTGGCCACATCAGCGGTGGCACCGGCGACGGCGCCGAAAACCGCGTACAGAGCCCCGTTTGGCATGGGATTTGGTCCTACGGGACAGGAGTGAGGCGCCACGTCCGATGGTGGTCGCATACGGCACGGTGGTGGCCGGAGTTCGCCGCTACGATGACGGCAGGCGGCGGCGATTTTCGTGTGAGCTCGGTCGCGCGGCTACGGGGTGTTAGCGAGCAAGCTACGCGGCTAGGTGGCCTACTGCGAACTCCTGGAGTACGACGGGCAAAGTGGCGGAGCTGGGGCGGCACTGCACTAAGCAGTTAGCCGGCAATGGCGGCAACCGGAGCAACAGACGACGGCGGCTTCGCACGGGCTAGGGAACAAGCAAAAGAAGGAGGGAGGGGGAAATGGAGCTCACTGTAGCGGTCACGAAAGACCCATGACAGTTTCGGCGCAGCAGCGAGTCGCCGGAGACAGAGACGAACGGCGGCGGTCGGAGATGCGTTCGGAAGGGGTTCGGTGCTGCAGGGCCTCCCCGCTTCGGCTGGAGCCACCAGAGGAAGGAGCCGACCGCGGCGGAGCGGATGGACAGGTCCAAAGGCCGCGGGGTCGCCGGTGGCCGTGTCGGAGCACGGCGTGCGGCATCCGTTCCGCTCGGCCAGGGAGGAAAAGGGAGGGGAATGAGCGAGTGCGCGAGGGAGAGGCCAGGGAAGCGCCAGGGCTCTGCCCCTTATCCACCCTGAGTGGGCGAGTCCGCTGTCGAGCAGGAGGAGAGGGGGGCCAGGGCGCGGGCATGCGTGCGCACAGAGCGCTCGACAGCTAGGTGCGGGGTGAGCAGTAGGTAGGGGATGAGGTGGGGAGTGGGCTGGGCCGGCACTATGGACTCAGTCCAGTGCCCTGGGCCTTTTTCTTTTTCTCTTTTCTGTTTCTTTTCTTTTCCTGTTTTCTGTTTTGCAAATAGTTGGGCACCCAAATGACTTTTGTAAAATATGTGACCTGGTCCATAAATCATAGGGCAACATATCCTATCACCAAAAATTAGTTTGGGGTATTTATCATTTCATATTTATTTTAAATTAATTAATAGGTTATTATTATTGTTTTCAGCCATTGTTTGAGGATGTTTAAGTCACTTATCCAATTTCAATAAGGTTGGTTACAATTTTAGAATTGTCTCTGATTTACTTGCTATTTAATGAGAAATTTAGTTTCTGATTTGAGCAACTTTTATTTTCCACTTTCAGTTTGAATTTCAATTTGAATTTGAAATTGAATAGAGATATGATACTAATGATGATTAAGCACTCTTGATCATGATGACCTGGCATAATCAAAAGGGGATTACTATAGTTAACCACTGGGGGTGTTACAGATAAACCTTAGGTCATCCACTTGAGGGAAATTTGCTACTGTCCAACAGAACTCTGCGCTTGGAGGCCCAACACGAGTCTACAAGAACAAGTTGCGTAGTAGACATCAGTGACGTTTACAACTTCCGTCACCAGTACCGTCATAGGTTTTATTATAGCGTAAAAAATGTGCGCGGTTGATTTCGCAGGCCAATTTGAATTTGAATTAGAGAAAATTTGAAATTGAACATTGCCATCACAACTTTTATTATAATAACAATGGGTCTTGACATGTTTCACATCAGTGATCCACATATTAAAATGAGCATCCAAATGACATATTATCAAGCACTACAAATAAGACACCGGAGACGACATCATGATGAACAGTAGTGCAGCATTAGTTTTTGATGGGTTGTGACACAGTCTCCTGCGAAGACTGCCATGACTTCCTTAAGAGATGACTAAGAATTCCCTCCATTTCTTGTTGCTTTTTCTTCAAAGCCTCTGATTTTTCTCTCTTGGTCAATCTTGATAACTTCTAATTCTAGTTGTTGTTTCCTTTTGAGTTCTTCGATTTCCTGCATCTATGCACTAAGTAGGACATTCAGATCTTCTGCAAATGTAGCATTTGCCTGTTTTGTGTCTGTCGCTTGTGCTGCAATCTTTGCTTCTAGCTCACGGATGCATTGTTCAGAGGATGAATTATGTGATGAGATGCCAAATCTTGAAAGTAGTGTGGTGGAGGGGCTCTTTTCCTCAATAATCTGCATGTCAGGTACTTGCGGTAGAACTTCTTGTAAACATGCCCTCTTTGTGGTCTGCATCATGATTGAAAGCGTTGTTCGTGCACTGTTAGTACATTACACTATGATGGCTCACACAATAATTTTGAAGCCAAAACATTATAAATTACTTATGGGTGCTTCTATTGCAATCTGTCTCATACTGGAATCCTTCTCGATGCTGTGCAAGTTTCCAGAAAACTCCAAACTGGATGCTCTCTTCTTGCTATTTTCGGCCTTATGGAATAAGGACACTAGCATCAGTACTGCATATCATGCAATAATCAACAATATACATGATTTCAATAACTTATTTAAATTCTTACCATAGAGCTATGAGGGTATCATATTTTGAACTGCCAGCCATACCGCTTACCAGCACAGCATGCATGTTTGCTCTTCCCTTGTCAGAAAATTGCTACAACATGAAGCAAAAACTTAGTATGAAAGGGAGTGTATAAGTCTGATATCTCAAGAGGAAGCCAAAGTATTATGTGCGGTTTCTGACCTTGTTGGAACATTTGTCCATGAAGTTATATTTACGATGTTGAGCACTTTTTTGTCAAATGCCAGGGCAAAATTCTTTCACAAATGCATCCATCAAGTCAATTCCGAGCTTTCCCTGAAGAAACCATATGCCCATGAAAGTTAGGTCACATGCAGTGCACGGTTTAATGAATGCGTTATAGCATAATTGCATAATAATGATGCATGACAATTAGCAAAGGAAGTTTACCTTGTAAATAGATGGGGTCCATTTATTCTTTTTTGAAACTGAAGATGAAGGTACATATTCATCCATGTCAACATCGTAGACATTAGCTTCGTCCTCTGAATTTTTTTCTCAATCATCATCAATTTGCATGCCAGGATTCACTAAAGAATGTGTTATACAAGCGAAATCTGGTGGATCAATGGTACCAACACAGTGCTTCCTCATGTGTGCAGATATTCTAGCAACATTGTCTTTCATTGTTTCTGCCAGTACCTGCTCGTATACTTTTGTTGATTTGCTGGTAGGAGCTGAGAATCAAAGACGAATTATTCACGTCCATGTTCATCGTTGATGCGATTACTAATGTTTCAATTATCAATTAATCTTAAAATACATAAGTATAAGCAAATAATCAGGGTCTGCCTAATAAAACCATGCGAAGTGAACTATTTCCTCCGTTTCTAAATATATGAAATTATTCACGCCCATGTTCATCGTTGAAGCAATTACTTATGTTTCAATTATCAATTAATCTTAAAATACACAAGTATAAGCAAATAATCAGGGTCTGCCTAATAAAACCATGCGAAGTGAACTACTCCCTCCGTTCCTAAATATATGGAATTATTCACGTCCATGTTCATCATTGAAGCGATTACTTATGTTTCAATTATCAATTAATCTTAAAATACACAAGTATAAGCAAATAATCAGGATCCGCCTAATAAAACCATGCGAAGTGAACTACTCCCTCTGTTCGTAAATATATGGAATTATTCACATCCATGTTCATCATTAAAGTGATTACTTATGTTTCAATTATCAATTAATCTTAAAAACACAAGTATATAAAAAGCAAATAATCAGGATCTGCATAATAAGACCAAGGGAAGTGAACTACTCCCTCCGTTCGTAAATATAAGTCTTTTAAAATATTCCAACATGGACTACATACAGAACAAAATGAGTGAATCTACACTCTAATCTATGACCATATACATCCGTATGTAGTCCATATTAAAATCTCTAAAAAGACCTATATTTACGAACGGAAGGAGTAGATCCCAACATTGAATGAACTGCAGTTCGAACCGTCAAAGATACAACTGAATTAAGTTGATCTACAAGAATCGAAATGTGCAAGCACACCAAGAGGCCAAAATGAAGCACATGCGTAAATTCAGACGGGTGTTGTAAAAGATAGGGTTGTGGGGTTGGGATGGCAGGAGAGGAACTTATCACTTGGTTGCGTACACTGGTACCGTAAGGTGCTATACACACGGTTTTTAACCCCTTTCTGCGACGGCATTTGGAACCGTTGCCAAGTGAGTGTGGGCAATAGGAGGGTCCTTCCCACACGACCCAGAAACCGTCGCGGATGGGCGAGCGGCTACTGACGATCGCCATAGAATAAACGTATGAGAAGCCGCCCCAGTCCCACATGTTACATCTCGACGTTACGTTTCTGATCAGAGAGACATCCCAAACGATTACGCCGCTATAGTCGTGTGAAAAAGGTGGACATCAACATTTAATCTATCGATATGTTTGTGATAGGTACGTTATCGCACACGGTTCAAGAATGTAAAATGTGTGCGGTGCCTCTACTAACGCCAACGTGTCCATTTTCATAACTGTGTGCGATTGGTATTCCTATCACAGCACACTGGTTTGAAATGTTTGCCGTATTACCATGAATCGCACACGCATATGAGACGAAACCGTGTGTGCGTCCGTCGGGCATCGCAAACGTTTCACGTCAAAGAACCGTCTGTTCTCTTTTTTTCATCGCACACGCTATTTTCTTTCTAACCTTGTGCACATTATTTTATTTGCTCCTGTATATTTTTATTTTTCCCTGTAATTTATTATTCGAATTGGAAATTTTGAAATATGAAACGTGCAATTCAAATTCTCAGCACAATGGTTCAACAACGAATCCATAAATAAAATTGCCAGTACAATATGTTCAGTAAATACAGGATTAGACAGCAATTAACTATGATGAACCACAATATTTAGAGGCGGTAAAGGTGAAGAGACAAGTGTAAATCATTTTGACTGCCGATGGTGTTGAAGAAGCGGAATGCCCATAATGTGCCTTACTGCATGCCATAGGCACGAACAACTTTTGTCCAACCCCTTGTGACGATCGCCCGCCCAGCCTTCACCGCCTTCAAGAAGACTTCTAGAGCATTATCATGGTAGCATGAATTATATACTTTAACCTTAGTTGCCTCCACTCCGGTCATGTAGTTTGCAAGGTAATCATTAGTAAATAGCTTCGGAAACCACTGAAAAGAGAAAAATATCAGATACTGAGTTCTAATAGAGTAACTTGTTGTGGGCAGGGGGAAAAGGCAACACATTACTTACCATCCTAAAGTTCACTGTTGTCTTGGACAAAGTGTAAATAAAGAGCTTAATTCCCATCACCCGTTTCTTTCGCCTAACAATCTTTCTTAGTTTCCTCACTTGACGCTTGTTCATGAATATCTCATTGCCCCATACGCAAAAGGGATCGAAGCGTGGATTAATACCGCTCATATATGTACCTACAGGCAACTAGTAAATGTTAGAAGCTAAACTGAGATTGCACAAATGATGTAAAATACAACTACCTACGTTCCTAAGTACAAGTATTTTTAGAGATTTCAATATGAACTACATACGGATGTATAGAGAATTATAGATATAGTTTAGATTAGAATCTAGATTCACTCATTTTTCTCCTTATGTAGTCTATATTGGAATCTCTAAAAATACTTATATTTAGGAACAGATGGTGTATAAGACATGGGATGCAGCTAACCTCGACGGCAAACAACAGCATCGCCCATTGTAGCCCTGTGTAAGTACATGGAAAGCCAATGTTAACTACAACAGGGTTAACATCCACCAAAAATAGCAAATGGTAATAAAACGGCAGCATCTGTAGTGATATCTTCATTGCGAAAGAGTAGCACGGTAGCAAAGGGATGGATTAAAAAATGGATACAACTGTTAATTGCAACAGGCTTAACAACATCCTAAGTCATGTTTTGTAAGTTTGTAGCCATTGAAATACAACTGTTTAAAAATGGATACAACTGTTAATTGCAACAGGCTTAATGGCCATTGAAACCGGTACTGATAAAAATGCAATTGGCAGAGTTAAACATCACAAGGCAGGTGCTGCCAGAGCAGATAATGGCCCAGTTGTCTATAAAAAGGTAGGGAAAATAGCTAAAACATGTTAGGCATGTTTACTTCAACATGCTTAATACATCGACCGTACAAAACATAGCCATTAATTGCAACTGGTAATGGTAAGATTGAACTGGTGAGTTCATACTTGGTAAGTCCAGAGAGGTAGTTGCTGGGGCACTTCATCTTGGCCAGAGCCCGCCCAAAGTCAGCGGTCGCGGAGGCGAGCTCTTCCTCCGGGTTGAAGCGTGGATCAGTGCCGCCGACATGTGTACCTACAAGAAGCAAGTAAATGTTAGAAGCCAAACTGCAATTGCACAAATGATGTAAAATACTGTAAGACATGGGATGCAGCTAACCTCGACGGCAAACAACAGCATCGCCCGTTATGGCCCTGCGTAAGTACATGGAAAGGCATGTTAAGTACAACAGGGTTAGCATCCACCAAAAATAGCAAATGGGTAGCATCTCTAGTATATCTTTATTGCGGAGAATTGCATGGTAGCAAAGGGACATATTAAAAAATGGATACAACTGTTAATTGCAACAGGCTTAACAGCATCCTAAGTCATGTTTTTAAGTTTGTAGCCATTGAAATATAACTGTTTAAAAATGGATTCAACTGTTAATTGCAACAGGCTTAATAGCCATTGAAACCGGTACTGATAAAAATGCAATTGGCAGAGTTAAACATCACAAGGCAGGTGCTGCCAGAGCAGAGAATGGCCCAGTTGTCTATAAAAGGTTAGGGAAAGTAGCTAAAATGTGTTAGCCATGTTTACTACAACATGCTTAATACATCGACCATACAAAACATAGCCATTAATTGCAACTGGTATTGCTAAGATTGAACTGGTGAGTACATACTTGGTAAGTCTTGAGAGGTAGTTGCTAGGGCACTTCATCTTGGCCAGAGCCCGCCCAAAGTCAGCGGCGACGGAGGCAAGCTGTTCCTCTGGGTCGAAGCGTGGATCAGTGCCACTGACATGTGTACCTACAGGCAACCAGTAAATGGTAGAAGTTAAACTGCAATTGCACAAATGATGTGAAATACTGTAAGACATGGGATGCAGCTAACCTCGACGGCAAACAACAGCATCGGTCGTTATGACCCTGCGTAAGTACATGGACAGGCATGTTAAGTACAACAGGGTTAGCATCCACCAAAAATAGCAAATGGGCAGCATCTCTAGTGATATCCTGAGTCATGTATTGTAAGTTTGTTGCTGGTATTGGTGAACTTGAGCTGGATAGTTAATACTTGAACATCACACGGTGTGCAGTACTAAAATAAACAAGGCACGGACATGCTTAATACATCAACCGTACAAAACATAGCCATTGCAATTGGTATGGGTAAGATTTAGCTGGTCAGATCATACCTGTTAAGTCCTGGGGGGTAGTCGCTGGGGCACTTCATCTGGGCCAGAGCCTGCACCATGTCGGCAGCGGTGGAGGCGAGGTGTTCCTCCGGGTCAACACGCACAGCGGCTATCGCGCCATGGACCACCATCAGCTCCTCGACCTCCACGTGATATGTGCTTGGGCTTGCACAGCAATGCTCTTGAGGTAGGGGCGGTGGGGATTTGGAGGCATGAGGATGTTTCGCAGGCGCCATTTAAGCAATCAGGACGGGGCCGTGATAGAGATTAGTGGGTTACCTGACTGGATCCGAGTAGAACGTAGATGTGGTTGCAGCTGTGGTTGCGGCGGCGGCGGTTTGAGCTGCCGGTAGGGGGAGGCACAGGGGGGGGAGATACTGAGGAAATTTGATGGGTGGGGATGTGGTTGGAGGAATAAATTCTGAAATCGCGTGCCTAATGAAAATTTTCGTTGCGAAACTTGAAACTTGGGCGGGGGAAACACACAATGCAGACGAAGCACGTAAATACTCGTGTGCGAGAAAAGAGAAAATTGGCAGATCCCGTCTCCAAAAAACTGTACACGTGTAGTTGATTTTTTTTCGGTCAATGGTACGCCTGGTTTATTAGGAAACATCGCACAGGTAACTGACTTATGGATCATTAACGCAAAAAAAACGCACATGGGTACGCCATAGAAATCGTGTGTTTTGTGATCTTCTAATGATTAACGCAAAAAAACGCACATGGGCACACATGCTAATCAACGCTCAAAGCCCTCAAAGGATGCTCTTACCGACATTGTACGTTAATACTACAAACTTAAAGTACTACTGGTAATTTGCTCTAAGACTACGGGCGACACACGCACTAACTACTTCTCACATGCTGCCATCGGGGCATGCTGGCCAGACGCCGGCGTTCTCCTTCCTGGCCTTGTAGGCGGCAGCCCATCGTGCTTCGATCTCCGCCAAGCTCTCCTCACCACGGTGTGCGGCCTCTTCTTTCTTGCGGCGGCGGGACTCTCTTTTCTTGACTACTTTCTGCCTTTTCCGCTCCTTCTGTGCGGCTTTGGCCGCCTCTAGATCCACCGCCCATTCGGCCATGGCAGCCTCAAAGTCCACCCACGTAACTGTGTGGCCGCCGGCGGCGATGAACTCGGCGCGGCGAGATGCCATCGCTTCCTTACCATGTGTGCGGTCGTGGGCGGTGAGGAACGCGGCGCGGTGGGATGCCATCGCTTCCTTACCAGTTACTGTGCGCCGCGGTGCCATGAACGATGCTTGGAGAGAGCTCTGGGACGGAGGGGCCGGGCAGCCGTACAGTGCGGTGGTTTTTAAGAGCTCAACAACAAACGACAAAGAAAATTTGGCTTCCCTTACAATTTTGCTCGTTCATTATCGCACACGGTTCATCTCTGTCGCTTCCAGAAACAGTGTGCGCTGAGCCTATTGTGTGTTGCGTTATGATTGGCCGGAACCCCAGCCACGCGGATCGCGCGTGTGCACCATAGGATGCGCCGCGATCGAACGGCAATCCACGTCCCTCACATCACACCCGTGCAGTTGTAGCTGGATTGGATTTATATGCGCTAAATGCCTAGAAAATGCACATAATCCCCTAAATATGGTAAATAAGCCCGGAAAAATGCCAAATCTAAACACGGTGATTTGCAGGGTGTATGTTCGTCGTAGAAAAAAAACTCCAGGGCAAAGAACGAAGAAAATTTGGATTCCCCTTCAATCTTGGTGATTTCCCTCTCGAAAGCATGGAACTTCCTCGATGATGGTTCGATTTATGAAGGGCGTGCATGATGACATAAGCCAAACCTTCTCAAATTTTTACCAGGGCATGGTGAGGTCATACCATGGCACCATGCCAGGCGTCATGTTTTTCAAGCATTTATTTCATTTTTTCTATAGTTGAAAACCCAATAAACAAACGTTTGTGGTTGACTATTGCCACACATTTCATCGAAATATCTGTCCATTCCTTGTAAAAGGCATGAGAGTTTACTAAATGGCACGAGCATGGTTTTCCAGGCCGTTCTTGTGCACCCTTTCATGCACCGATTGTTTGAACTTGAATTATGTGCATTAATGCCTAGAAAATGCACATAATCCCCTAAATATGGTAAATGAACCCAGAAAAGTGCCAAATTTGAACACGGTGATTTGCAGGGTGTATGTTCATCATAGCAAAAAACTCATGGACAAAGGACAAAGGAAATTTGGATCCCCCTTCAATCTTGGTGATTTCCCCCTCGAAACCATGAAACTTCCTCGATGATGGTTCGATTTATGAAAGGCGTGCATGCCGACATAAGGAAAACATTCTCAAATTTTTACCAGGGCACGGTGAGGCCATACCATGGCACCACGCTAGGCATCATGTTTTCCAAGCATGTATTTCATTTTTGTATAGTTGTTAACCCAGTAAACGACGCGTTTATGGTTGACTATTGCCACACATTTCCTTGAAATATCTGCCCATTCCTTGTAAAAGGCATGAGAATGTACTAAATAGCACGAGCATGGTTTTCCAGACCGTTCTTGTGCACCTTTTCATGCACCGATTGTTCAAATTTGAATTATGTGCATTAATGCCTAGAAAATGCAAATAATCCCCCAAATATGGTAAATGAGCCCGGAAAAATGTCAAATTTGAACACATTGCATTTGAGGCGGTATGTTGATCGTTGGAAGAAAACTGAATGACAAACTAGGACGGAAATTTGGATTCCCCTTCAATCTTGGTGATTTCCCTCTCGAAAGCATGGAACTTCCTCGGTGATGGTTCGATTTATGAAGGGCGTGCATGATGACATAAATCAAACCTTCTCAGCTTTTAACCAGGGCATGGTGAGGCCATACCATGGCACCATGCCAGGCGTCATGTTTTTCAAGCACATATTTCATTTTTCTATAGTTGATAACCCAGTAAATGACGCGTTTGTGGTTGACTATTGCCACATTCCCTTGAAATCTCTGCCCATTCCTTGTAAAAGGCTTGAGAATTTACTAAATACCACGAGTATGGTTTTTCTAGACCGTTCTTGTGCACCTTTTCATGCACTGATTGTTCGAATTTGAATTATGTGGATTAATGCCTAGAAAATGCACATAATCCCCTAATATGGTAAATGAGCCCAGAAAAATACCAAATTTGAACACGTTGCATTTGAGGGGGTATGTTGATTGTAGAAAAAACTGAATGACAAGCTAGGAAGGAAATTTGGATTCCCGGCCGCTTCAATCTTGCTGATTTCCCCCTCGAAACCATGAAATTTCCTCGGTGATGGTTCGATTTATGAATGGCGTGCATGACGACATAAGACAAACATTCTCAAATTTTTACCAGGGCATGGTGAGGCCATACCATGGCACCACGCCAGGTGTCATGTTTTCCAAGCATGTATTTCATTTTTGTATAGTACCCAGTAAACACATTTCCTTGAAATATCTGCCCATTCCTTGTAAAAGGCATGAGAATTTACTAAATAGCACGATCATGGTTTTCCAGACCGTTCTCGTGCACCTTTTCAAGCACTGATTGTTTGAGTTTGAATTATGTGCATTAATGCCTAGAAAATGCACATAATCCCCTAAATATTGTAAATGAACCCAGAAAAGTGCCAAATTTGAACACGATGATTTGCAGGGTTTATGTTCATCGTAGAAAAAAACTCATGGACAAAGGAAAAAAAGAAATTTGGATTCCCATTCAATCTCGGTGATTTACTATCGCACACGATTCATCTCCGTCGCCTCTACGAACCATGTGTGTTCACCCACACATGCAAAAGGAAAAAAAAAACCCTCGCCCACTTTGTCCCCACCCACTGGCCGCGGACTCCTCCACAACTCTGCACCTCATCAACTTCTATCGCGGCGGCCACCCTAAGCTCGACGGTTGTTGTCGGCGGGCGGAGATCGCGCTCCAAACGGCACAGGATTTCGCCCCTACCACTTTCCGCCGCCTATCTGCACCGACATTCTAGACTCTGGTCGATTGGGGTTTTTTGCGGGATTGGGCCGGGGATTTTTCTCATGGAGAATGTAATAAACTTAGCGAAATATTCACTCATCTCTTATCGCAGTCCGTCCATCGCTGTTAATCAACCGGCGGAAATCACCGTGGATTCATTTTTGTTCTAGCTGATTCGTGGGTGTTCATTCATGTGTCCACAGTGCGAGCACAAATCGGGCAAGTGTGGTCACGGCCAGTCGGAAACGAAGTTCTATCTCACCATTCCGGATGACTTCAGGGAGCGCTCGGTATGTTCAATCTCAACCTACCACGGTCGGCATGGCCTAAATTTGTGGACATATATCGTCTGTTGCTACATTTGGATAAAAGGTACGGTGCCACGTGCAGCCTAGATGTCGAAGCCGATCCCCCCCTATATTAGGCAAATATATGATGTATTGTTCATTCAGTTACTCTCATATTTGCATCAAATCTTTGTTACATTATCTATTTTTAATTATATATTTTTGTACTTTGCTTTCATCTATATATTGATCTGTTCTATCAGTTACTCTCATATTTGCATCTTGCTCTGTTATTTCAATATATCTAATTTACGATCTTAATTTTTATTTCAAGCAGTACATCCCTTGCTTTGCAAGAACAGGAGTAGAAGGAAATCTTGGGCTTTACTTTGTTGATGACTCCTTGGATGTCATATTGACAACGCAGCATGGATTTACAATGACGGTTAGCGTAAAACTTGATAAAGATGGTCACTCCTATTTTGATGCGGACCTTTGGAGAAAAATGTCTACGTGTTATGAACTGAAAGCTGGCAATAAAATTCTGGTGCGTGCACCACAGCCTGGTCTAATTAACATGGATGTTTACTTCCCCAACGTCATCAGCCGATCAAAGTCTGATCGAGGTTAGTGTCCTTTCAACTTTCTCCATGCTATCATATTACTTAGCAAAATTGGGGTATTTGTTCTGACTAATTGATCACTATTTAAGCAACCAATTGTGATTTCATTTTCTGACTCTGTTCCTAGGCAGTACCAAATTCTATTTACCAATTTATGCGCACTATATATTCTTCTGCCATGTTCTGAATAAATAATACCTTTCCACCTTTTAAGCAGGATATGTTGGATGCATAGTGAACGATCTGTATGTTACTAAGCGTACCAAATTTCACTTGAAGGACTTGAAGCATGTCATAAACTTTGTTGATAATCTGACAGAGATAGCACAGCATATGAACGCTGGATTTTGGATGGGATTAATTATACCTATGGTGCACACATTGAACAAGACCAATTGTGTGCACAAAACGCTGGTAAAAAGTCTTATTTTAATGTTGATGCTCATAAACTATATATATCTTCAACGATATGTTACAATTGGTTTTTATTCTACATTTCAACAGAAATTGCCCACTGTAGCAGTTCCTGGATCGATTTCCCAGCGTGGTCGAATTACACTTGTGCCTGCTAATAACGCCAAAGTGATTGCAAGGTACTGCATTTTCCGCAGAAATGGAACCATTCAAATTAACAAGTTCTCGCTTGTCGTGGCAATGCATCCAGATTGGAAAATTGGAGACACTGTTCTACTCATGCTCTACCAAGGCACATGAGGGCTCTTCCTTTTCATTGATGAGATGCCGAGTCACCGTGATCAAGCTGCTTCCAGCGGATAGTTGTGGTTGTTGGCCCTCAGCCTCTTAAAATGTGCTAGCTGTTACTATGTTAAGTATGTAGATATGGACCATATGGTTGTTGGCCCTCAGCCTCTTAAAATGTGATAGTTGTTACTATGTTAAGTATGTAGATATGGACCATATGGTTGTCAAAACCGTGTTACGAAGATCCTCCTTTTGTCGAATAGTGTAACCACTATATATATGTTACTCAACTGCTGTTAGCCAAGTTCTTAAATTTTCATGGAAAGTATTAGTATCGTACACAGTTCATTGAGTTTAAGCGTGTGCCCGATGTCCAGAAGGCATTTGCATATTAACTGTCCATATTGCAAATTCACACACGTGTTAACATAAGGAAACATATGTGTAACTTACTAATCATCGCACACGAGTACTCGCAGACGCATCGTGTGCGATACTCCTAGCCACCGCAAGCAACTAGTTTGCATTTTTCAAAGTTTTTTGTACACACAGAATCGCACACAAACTAACTGTATTAACCGTCTGTGTTGTAATTTCTCATCGCAAATAGTTCATCTGATTCGGCTATTTGCCGCGTATCACACACATCTTGTTTACACGACTCATTTGTGTTCTTTTGGCTCATCGCAAACAGTTCATCCATGTGAACTGTATGCCGCATATCACACACATCTTGTTAAGTTGAACCGTTTCTGTTGTGTTCCCTAATCGAAAACAGTTTGTCCGAGTGAACCGTATGCCGTATATCACACACACCTTGATCTGGCTAACCGTTTCTGTTGCACTCCCTAATAGCAAACAGTTCATCGGAGTGAACTGTATGCCGTATATCGCACACACATTGATATGGCTGCCTGTTTCTGTTGTTCTGCCTCATCACAAACAGTTCGAATGGATTAACCGTGTGCCCTGTATCGCATACGCAACTACAATCGGAACCGTGTTTGATGGCTCCGCCATCACAAACGTTTTGCATCTTTTTTGATGGTTTTTTTACATCACCGTTTGCGATTAATGCATCTCACACAGTTTTGTCAAAGGGTCTCTGATCATAGTGTCGCGTTAGCAGCATCCTGCAGTAGTGGTATGACAAGGTCTTGGGGTAGATGACGGAGATTTGTAGACTTTCTCGCCATGGAGTGTCCCGGCCATCGCGTTGGCCGAAGATGAAGCAATAGGTCACCAGGAGGGCGGCAGATCTGAGGGAGAAGAGAGGGATGAGGGAGCGCTGAGAGTCAAGTCGTGGGTATTTAGGAGGAGGTGTTGAAAATTGAGTGCACCATTCAAAATCCGTGGAGGGAACGAAAACACTGGTGGGAGAGAAAATTAGGAGGGAAACATTTTTTTAGTTGTGTAGGCAAACACAATTTAGAGCTGGCCCTAAGTATTGTACCAAATAGACGTGACAACCATTCGGGTTTTTAATCAATTTTCCACTCAAAAGAATGATCCAACAGAATTGTTGGTCAACAAAGTACTACACTTTGTCAAATTGTATTATTGTGGCCCTATTGGTGAGGTCAAAAAGCCTCTCAATGATTTGCAAATGTTTGGTTTGACATTTGCTTATGAATAGCTTTGATCCACCACAATGTGATGCAGGATTCAACAGTAGAGGTTCGCAATGAACGGACCATTACATTTTCCTTGTGTCATGAACAATAATTGAGCATGGATCATGTCTTTCATTCCATTGATGATCACATGACGATGTGGACTTGGGGTTTACAAAGACATGACCATTTTGAATCACCTTGTGAGAATAGCAGTTTCAAAGTCGCACAGAGAAGCTCTCCATAATGTACGAACTACATTGTACATGTATTGCCCACCCACTCACATTTCATATCTCATTTGCTTGTACTTGGTCACCATGGGGGTATACTTTCCATTTCATGATTTGATGGGAGAGTTTTGCGATGGGCCGCCCTTTACAATTTCCATGTGGCATGAACAATAATTCAGCAAGGACCATATCTTTCATTCCATGGATGATCAAAAATTCGACATTGTACATGTGTTGCTCACCCGCTCACGTCTCATATCTCATTTGCTTGTACTTGGTCACCTTTTGAATCACCTTGTGCAAATACATTTTCAAAATCGTGCACACAAGGTCTCCACGATGTAGGAACCACATTGTACATGTATTACACACCCGCTCACGTCGCTTGTCTCATTTGCTTGTACTTTGTCAGACCATTGCGGTTTCCTTTCCATTTCATGATTTGATGGAAGAGGTTTGTGTTGAACGGAACTTTACATTTTCCTTGATCATTTTGAATCACCTTGGCAGAATATCTCTTTAAAAGTCATGCACACAATCGGTTTTCTCTTCAATTTTTCATTATAAATAAATAAATAAAAGAACATACTTTTATTCACGCCCGTTGGATGCGTGATGTATGGCCTCTATGCCGCTGCCTCTTCGCCTTCCTTCGAACACTATGTACCACCTGATGGAGGATCGACGGCTCCTAATTCGCCTACCTTCTCACATAAGGTTCGACCGCATCGAGAAGGAATGCACAGAATAGTTACCACCACTCCTCCCACTTCCCTGTCCCATCAGAACCCCCCCCCCTCGATTTCTTGTTTCCCCATTCTCTCTCTTGTTCTTGACTTCTTGAAGCACACAGAGCTTCATCCGATCTTTAAGAATCCGAATCTGCAAGATGGATTCCAACGGGAGCCTCTGTGGCTGTGAAGGGAAGGTTAGGCTGTTCGTACTACTTGCTATCTTGTTTTCATTTGTTTGGATGAATCAAACACCCAATTCTGAACATTTCTGCGATTTCTTAATCATCTGTTTGACATGCATGTCAAGGAAAAAGGCCTGCACGGGCGGTCGATGAAGTTGCAGAATGCGGAATCAAGCATCGTTGGTTCTTGGATCCTGAGGTACATTTATGTCCTAATCTTTCAGGATTTATTCCTAGTGTTATGCTGCGTATCCCATAAATCCGGATATGGGCAACACGGATGATGATTCAGTTCCCCTGATTAGAAATAGAATGTACTGAAACTGAACTTCTACGTGATTTTCATGAAAATGTTATTTATTTGCATTTCAGTTGTATGATCGTTCCCCTGAAGTTCTTCGAATTGCGTATGCCACTAAGGTTCAGTTGGATCTGGAATATGGTACTGCTAATGATGTAGCCATGTTCACTGTCAAGAGCGGCCTATTTTCACCTACATTTGCTGTTGTAGATGCTCTCGATCAGACTTTATTTCATTGGAACTTCAAGATAGCTGATCATGAAATCAAGGATGTTATTCTGGTGAAATTCAAGTACCAAACAAATGCTTGATTGATTCATGGTTGCAACATGAAGTTAGCAGAAGGCACCAAAGCTGAAGCACTAATGATGGCAACCAAACTTTCACACCTGATGCCACGAACCCCAGAATTGTACGGCTTCACCAGGACTGTCATAATGCCTGTCCCTTGTAATGCTTTTTAGGATGAAGACGACGAAGATGCTGTAGGCGGTGCTGGAGGTGCTGTTACAAGGGCTGATGATGCTGGAGGTGCTGTTGCAGGGGCTGACGATGCTGGAGGTGCTGTTGCATGGGCTGGAGGTGCTGGAGCTGCTGGAGCTGCTTGAACCCTAGTAATTATGCCTGCTCATTTATGAAACTAGTGATGTACAAGACTATGTTTATACATGTTTGCTGTCTGCCATTGCAGAAGTGGCAGGATATGCATCTAAACTTTTGTGATGTACTAAGTGCCAGAAAATGTGAAATTATGTGAAGCTTTAAGTGCCACTATATGCGTGCACATTTAGATGCTATATAGAACTTAAGATGTATGTCTAACTATAATAGGGAAAATTTATTATTTGCTACTCTTAATTTGTTGCCAATTTTGCTTATGGCACTCTAAAATTTGACATATCACTCTTGCCACTGTAGATTTTGACAATGTATCACAATTTCCCTTTTGTGGAAAAAGCAAAAAATATTAATTTCACTTCTGCCACTAGTAGCTTTTGACAACATATCACAATTGCCACTCTATTTTTTTTTGCTTTTGCCACGGAATGTCAATTGTGATACAATGTCAAAACCTAAGACTGACAAAAGTGAAATACCAAATTTGAGACTGGCATAAGTATAATTGGCAAAATCTAGAGTGGCAAAATTTCCCATTATATTATGTAGTGTACATATTAATTATGAAGCGAATGCCATATGGTTCACTAAATGTAATGCCAATGCTGTATGGTTCTCTAAATGTAATGCCTAAACACAAAAAAAAAACATTCACTCATTTTTTTGAGCTATATTTTACCTCCAATTCATTCATTGACAACTGGGCCATAGAACCATACGCCCATTGACATGTGGGCCAACTCCATACGAACAGACTTGTCACATTTTGTGAGAGAAAACCCTCGTCCCTCCTACCTCACCCCCGGCCGCCTCAAAGTGCCCTCCATCTTCACAACTCTACTCACAATCCCGAGGTCGCAGCCGGATGTCATCTTAGATGGCAGCCTCCTACAAGATACAACCGCCTTTCACAACTCACCCTAGCGCCACTGGCTATCGGCAGTGATTAACGCCGATGTTTCTGCTGCTGCCTACCCACCCCTCCCAGATTGGGGTTTTCTCATGGACAACAAGATAAGTGCAATCTGCATCAATATCTTGTAGTTCCAATTCATAGTCTAACACTGGGTGATAATCGACCATAAGGCAATCGCCATGCATGCATTTTACTGCAGTCTGATTTTAGGATTCTATTTCAAGTACCAACGGTGTCATGACGTAGGGTGCCTATGCGGCCTCGGCCGGAAAAATGAGCTGTTCAACATCACCATCTGAAAGGACTTCAGGAAGCGCACAGTATGTTTGTAAATATATCCATCTCACGTCAATGGTTAGGGTTCTTAAAATTACATGATTTTGTGGAGACTGCTAATGACCCACAAGTATAGGGTTTCAATAGTAGTCCTTTTGATAAGTAAGAGTGTTGAACCGAACGAGGAGCAGAAGGAAATGACAAGCGGTTTTCAGCAAGGTATTTTCTGCAAACACTGAAATTATCGGTAACGAGTAGTTTGGTAGCAAGATAATTTGTAACAAGTGACAAGTAGCAATAGTAACTAAGGTACAGCAAGGTAGCCCAATCGTTTTTGTTGCAAAGGACAGGCCGGAATGGTCTCTTATAATAAGCAAAGCGTTCTTGAGGACACACGGGAATTTCATCTAGTCACTTTCATCATGTTTGCTTGATTTGCGTTCGCTACTTTGATAATTTGATATGTGGGTGGACCGGTGCTTGGGTGTTGTTCTTACTTGAACAAGGCTCCCACTTATGATTAACCTCTCTCGCAAGCATACCCAACTATGTAAGAAGAATTAAGATAAATCTAACCATAGCATTAAACAAATGGATCCAAATCAGCCCCTTACGGAATAGCGCATAAACTAGGGTTTAAGCTTCTGTCACTCTAGCAACCCATCATCTAATTACTAATCCACAATGCATTCCCCTGGACCCAAAGATGGTGAAGTGTCATGTAGTCAATGTTCACATGAAACCACTAAGAGAACCAACAACATACATATCATCAAAATATTGAATGAATACCAAATTCACATGATTACTTATGACAAGACTTCTCCCATGTCCTCAAGAACAAAAGTAACTAATCACACATCATATTCATGTCCAAGATCATAGAGGTATTGAATAGCATAATGGATCTGAACATATAATCTTCCACCAAATAAACCAACTAGCATCAACTACAAGATGTAATCAACACTACTAGCAACCCACAGGTACCAATCTGAGGTTTTGATACAAAGATTGAATACAAGAGATGAACTAGGGTTTGAGATGAGATAGTGCTGGTGAAGATGTTGATTAAAATTGGTCCTCCCACGATGAGAGGGTTGTTGGTGATGACGGTGGCTTTAGTTTCCCCCACCCTGAGGGAAGTATCCCTGGCGGAATCGCTCCGCCGGAGAGCAAAAGTGCTCCTGCCCAAGTTCCGCCCCAAGACAACGGTGCTCCGTCCCGAATGTCCTCTCCTTATTTTTTTCTAGGGTAAATGGGCTTATATACCAGAAGATGGGCACCGGAGGCTGGCCAGGGGCCGCACAAGCCACCAGGGCGCGCCCTGGTGCCTCGTGAGCACCTGGATGACCCCCTCTGGTATTTCTTTTCTCCAATATTTTTTATTTATTCCAAAATAAATCTCCGTGAAATTTCAGCTCATTTGGAGATGTGCAGAATAGGTATCTCTGAAATTGGTTTTTCAGGTCCAGAATTCCAGCTGCCGGCAATCTCCCTCTTCATGTGAATCTTACATATTAAGAGAGAAAAGGCGTTGGAATTGCTCCAAAAAAGTGTTATATTGATTAAAAACACTATAAAATATAGTAGGATAACATGATGCAAAATGGACGTATCAACTCCCCCAAGCTTAGATCTTGTTTGTCCTCAAGCGAAAGCCGATATCGATAATCATGTCCACATGTCTAGAGAGAGAGGTGTCGATAAAAACAAAATACGGACATAGTAGCATCATGATCATTATTATAGCAGCAATAAACATTATCATAAAACTTCTCATGAGCAAGTAACAATTCGTCACAACAACGAAGTATAAGGCATAGACTTTCTTGAAAACTAACAAACTATGTTCTCAGTCAACAATGCAATTGCAATTCATCATATTTTCCGGAAGGGTCTCATGTAGGAAATTTTTAGCAAGTCCACATACTAAACCATCATTTAGTCTTCTATGATTTCTAACACTCACAACATATATATGGAGCAAAAAAATTCAGCCAGACACATAGAAAGACAGGGGCTTATAATTTCGCCTCCCAACTTATTCACCTCAAGGGTAATGTGAACAATAATAACTCATGCTCACTCATCTCCAACTGGATATATATGCCTAGATCTTTCCCCACCAAATGATGCTTGCAAAAGAGAAAAATAAAAAGGAATAGAGGAGAACACTATTGACTCTTGCATAAAAAGTAAATACATAAAAGTAAAAGATAGGCCATTCGCAGAGGGAAACAGAGATTGTCATGCGCTTTTTGTTTTTGGATGCGCAAGCTCTTAATGCAAAGAAACGTCACTTTAAATTGCCCCTTGTGATAGCAACCTTTATTATGCAGTCCGTCACTTTTATTTCTTTACCTTCACAAGATCGTACAAAGCTTATTTTCCCTTAGAATAAAAGATCATACATATTTAGGAGCAATTTTTATTGCTTTATGCACCAATGACAACTTACTTGAAGGATCTTATTCAATCCATAGGTAGTTATAGTGGACTCTCACGACAAGAAACTGGGTTTTTGGATTTTTGGATGCACAAGTAGTATCTCTACTTGGTGTGGATTTTTGTCTAGCAAAGATATTGGGAAAGCACAACATGTTGGAGGATCTATGACAATATAAAACTTCAATGTGAATATAAGCAAACATAATTCATTACGTTGTCTTCCTTGTCCAACATCAACAATTTGGCATGAAATAGTTAATGGGGGCTCAAAATCATAAAAGATGTCCAAGATAGTGTATTTGCATGTGAATCTTCTCTTCCCTTATTTTTTTCATGAATTGCATCATTGACCAATGCTATGTTTGTTCACTTTCAATAAATTTTACCACTTATACTTTTCTTTATGTAATGTCATTACTTTCCATGAGATTAGCATATGATCTTTTTCATTATTTTCATTGCTAGGATTGAAACATAAAAGTAAAGAAGCAAAAACTCTAACTACTCATTATTATATATAACTCTCAACTCGATTACCTAGATAGATAGATCATAAAACTAGCACTCAAAAATAGATCATACTAAACTTTTATTCAACTAAATCACGAAATAAGTAAGGATCAAACTAAAAATAGGTAAAGATAATAAAAGTGATGCCTCGGTACAAAGAAAGAAACTTGAGTACACGGGTATGGGCAATCCCCTTAGCTTGTGCCAAGCTTGGGGGAGGTGCCGCGGTATCCCCTGAAACTTGCAGCTAAACTCATACCTTTGAATCTTGCCTCATACTCAAAATTTTGGTTTTGAAGATCATAGATTTGGCCTTAGAGATAGTCAATTCGTTTGTTGCACTTGAAGACGATGTCCCCCATTGATTGTCCATCCACCTTGTGATCCCTGGTGAATTCCGTGATCATGGAGTGGTTGGCACTGAATCCTTGTTCCACCATCCCTTGGCACATGAAAATCTCCTACTCCACCGCTTCAAGCTTGGCCTCCACGCTTCCAGTACTCTTGGGCCCTTGAGCATCTCGGATGTGATGAACCCCCTCACGCATCTCGATGGCTTGAGGGTGTTTCATCACCTCCGATAGGTAGGTGTCGTGGGAAACCACGGCCACCTATGGGGCCATCAGCCACTTTTGGTTCGGCAGGGGGGTTGAGCACGTTGCACAAAGAGTGGAGGACCATAGCGCAGCACGACAGAGATCACACCGACAGTTTTACCCAGGTTCGGGCCGCCGCGAGGTGTAAAACCCTACTCCCGCTTTGGTGGATTATGGTGGAAACGCAGCACTCTTGCCCGACAGGGTTGCCTCGGGCGAGAACAGCTATGCGCGTATGAGTGTACAAGGTTCCGAACCCTTTCTATGGTTGCCATGGCCCTTCTTTTATAGATTCAGAGGTTACCACAGCGGCAAATCAGTCATTGTGTACTAATTAGATAGCAAATAGTGCTATCACACCTAACTCTGCAGGCAGAGCAGAGCGCATTAAATGCGCCACTTAGTGTCACATCGTAGCCTGCCCGGCAAGCCCTGCCGGGCTGCTCGGCCACCTCCTCGCCTGTCTGCCTGACACGTCTCTAGACGGGTGTCATTTGGAGGTGGTTTCCTCTGGAAATGGCTGCCATGTGTCGAATAACAGCCACTTAGTCACTTGGGGTCTTGACACCACACTGATTGATGACTTGCGTCGCTGTGAGGTGGAGCGGTGAAGCCTTGGTGGGGTAGTTTGCTTTCGTAGAGCCCGGCAGGCCTGCCGGGACGGTCTTGAGGCTTGTCTTCGGGGCCACCTCATCCTCGCCAGGCTCGCCTGCCCGGCAAGGGAGGTTTCTCCTTAGTGGTGTCTTGCTCATTCAGCTTATCTTGGTCTTCTTGCTCCGCCCTTAGATTCCTCAAAGAGCCATCTCTCCTTGCTTAGTCTGGACTTGGATGTTGCAACCTTGCTCTTTTAGGCCTGTGCACGGTCTGGGCAACAGACCCAGGGTTTGTTGCACCAACAGGAGCCCTTGGGCCTGGCCTGAACACGCTGCCGGGCGTCGTCGGGGTAGGCCCTATCCAATGCACAGGCAAGAGGGTAGCAGCTGCTTGTCCTTTGAGATCTTCTTTACTTCCTCATTAACTGGGTCCAGGTCAGTTTCCGGTTCTTCCACACGTCGCGTAACGCCAATTGTAGTGGGGGAGATAATGGGCCACGATCCGTGGGGTACCAACGTCTGTCGGATTTCGGGTTCAGCAAACCCTTGAGAGGTTCGAACTCTAGGGTGCGTGCGAAAAACTCGTCCTTCCCAGTCTGCCTACTCGCTAATCTCACAGCCTAGCTCAACAAACTATAAGGAAAAGAGACACAGTAGTTTACCCAGGTTCGGGCCACCTTGCGGTGTAAAACCCTACTCCTGCTTTGTGGTTGATTAGCCTCGAGGGGCTGAGGTTGAACTAGTACAGTGGCGAATAGCCTTAGGAGGAGAGGTGTTCTTGTGCTCGAGCGAGCTGGTGGGAGTGAGGATGATCTACGTGATCCGTCCGGGGGTCCGATTCGATCCGATGCCTCTCTACGGTGGTGGCTAAGTCCTATTTATAGTGGCCTTGGTCCTCTTCCCAAATGAAAGGCGGGAAGGGATCCCACAACTGCCAAATTCGAAGGGAGACAACTAGTACATGCTATCCTGACAAAAGTAGTCTTCGCCTGCAAAAGCCTCTAGTCGTGACACCGTGGTGGGCTCGGTGATGACCTCCGTCCTGCCGTCCTGGCGGTCTTGGTCTTGTTGCACGGGAATGGAAACCTTTGGTAGATTCCTCGGGACTCCACGCATGCGCTTGCCTCTTTAGCACCAAAGAGGAAACTGGTACACTGCGCCCGCTGGCGCTCGCCTGGCCTTGGTCGTCATGGCTCATGTCATCCGGACCTCACGAGGTGAGGCTTGCATAGGGATCTCCGCTCCTCGGGAGCCAGCCTGAGGAGGCCGCTCCTCGTGGAGGTCTTGGTGTCGTCCGCCTCGCGAGGCTTGACCCCTCGTGAGGGTCTTGAGTTGTTGTCGCTGAAGCTGGGCCGTACCAGGCCGTCGATGGAGCCACGCCGTGGGCCGCAGGCAGGCAAGTCTGGGTACCCCCATTCCCAGAACACCGACAGTAGCACCCGGGCCCAAGGCGCGCTCGAACTTGGCTTTGAGGCGAAGCCAAGGGGCAAGTGCGGAGCGTCGCGGGCCCTAACCGCCTGCGGCCTTGGTCGACGCGTGGCGATTGATGGGACGTGGGCGTCTCCGCTTCCCCACGCCGCCTCGGCAACCGTTCGACTTGAGGAGACTCTGCTGCATGCAGAGAAAACCCTTCATTGTGCGGGATTGTGGAGGCCGGCGGTTGGCCTCCCTCTGGCTATAAATGAGGGGAGGGGCAGAGCCCCACTCACTCATCTCCATCTTCTCGCTGCCCGCTCCTTCTTCTTCTTTGTCTCGCCGTCTTGCAGCAGCATTCATGGCACCGATCAGGAGATTCCCTTCAGCGGAGAAGGGGAAAACCGCTCGGGAGGAGCCAGGGCCACTTTTGTTTAACATTTCCTTTCTCCTACACTTGAAAAAAGTAGAGGGCCCCGCTGGGGCGTGTAATTAACCAAGGCACTCGTGCCATTATGCTATGTTTGTTATTTTGATATTGTGCCGGGATACCAATATTCCGATCAGGTGCGGTTAGAATAACTTAGCTTGATATGCTTGCTGTAGTTTCCTGCCTCGCGAGGGTGCGCCTCTCCAGCAACATCTGGCAAAGTTTGCTTCTTAACGACTCAGGAGCCGTCGGGCCTCAGGAGGCATTGTACAGCTGCAGAATTATTAGAAAACTTCACAGGGTGTTATGCCCTTCCTTGCGCGAGCCCCCGAGCGTGGGTTGGTTGTGGCTGGTGCACCGCATCGCGATGCCCGGAGGCACGGACTTGAGAAGGTACGCATGCCCACGAGCTCGTTTGAGAGCGCCTCGCAAGGATTTAAGGACCAAAGCTCTGGGGCGACAGGGCTTCGGTGAGGTGTGGTCGCGGTGAGTGCCAAGCGCACACACCTACCTAGCCCCCGCGCGCACGACACGCGAGAAGGAGCGACGGGCAACTGCCACTCTTCCTGGGACAAGGCTGGAGAGGCGAATGAACAAGAGGAAAAGAAAGTTCCAGCTCTGGTAAACGAGAAACGCGAAAACTCCAAACTCCATTAAGAAGTTGCAAACCAACTGCAGAAAGCAAGCAAAAGAACAGCCGCTTTCGGCACCTAGTCTAGTCTTCTCACCAGCGCGGAGCTAAGTGCTGCCACTAGGACGTCGGAGGGAGCCCCCGTGAGGCCCGCGGGCGACACCCAGGAGACTCCGGGGCGTGGACAGCCCCAACTCATTATTACGTGAGAGTGTCACGAGCGGAGACCTTCACAGGCGCGGGGCCTTGCTTCACGTCGCCTGACGAGGGCCCCGCCCTGCGCCTCCCCCGACCACCGTTGGGGCGTCCGGAAACCAAGACGGCACCAAGGGGCAAGGGGGACGCTAGCGGTGCCCTCGGCGATTGCAAGTCACGAGCGGAGACCTTCACAGGCGCGGGGCGAGTTGAGGAACACTCCCCGCCCCTTGGGCAGGAACCCCGCTCCGTGCATCCCCCGGCCACCATTGGGGCGTCCGGAAACCAGGACAGGACCAAGGGGCAAGGGGCCACGCGAGCGGTGGCGAGGGGGCTGTGGGCCTCCTCCGGGGGAGAGGGCTCGCCGGCACCTTCCCCAGGAGAAGACCCGCTTCTGGCTTGCACACACCGGCGAGTTGAGGAACACTCCCCGCCCCCTGGGCAGGAACCCCGCTCCGCGCATCCCTCGGCCACCGTTGGGGTGTCCGGAAACCAGGACAGGACCAAGGGGCAAGGGGCCACGCGAGCGGTGGCGAGGGGGCTGTGGGCCTCCTCCGGGGGAGAGGGCTCGCCGGTGCCTTCCCTAGGAGAAGACCCGCTTCTGGCTTGCACACACCGGGGTGGGGGTGGCGCCGCTCGTAGTCTGACTCTGAAGGTTCCTGTGAGTTAGTCGAGGGAAGAGAACATAGCACATAGACGCGCCTGTTGTCCTGCCGTTGATCTTTCCGCAAGAAGATGAAGGCACTGAGGATCTGGTGAGGTGACGTGTGCGGGGCGGCCGCGAGCCAGAGCTCGATCTCTCAGATTTATCAGCATTGCAGGGACGGACCTGAGCACAAGCGCCGTGCCAGCATGTGTAGCCCCTGTTGTGGGATGAGCAAGCAGCTGGTTAGCAATGCGGGAGGCCACGGAGGCGATAGAACCCCAGGCAAGCAGGTGATAACATAAATCAACCCATAGATAAGGTAGAGCTAGTTCTGATAGATGCCGCAGGGACGGACCCACGTGGCTTGGGGATAATGCAGCCCGAGGGGCGCCCCCAACTGAACAAACCAGAAAATGTCACCTGGCACCATTGCTGAAGAGATGTTGGAGTAGCTGAAGATGCGTGCCGCAGAAGTCGCTCCTCATGAGCCGCCCAGGCCCTGAACCTCGGGAGGCTCTGGGGGCCCGGGGGGCTCGCGAGGATCCATCTCCTTCTCTGACAGGATCGCCTGGCTTCTGGCCTCATGAGCTGCCAGGACGCCCCGCGTGTCGCACTAGAATGTAGCAGCCACGCTCGACAAGCCCAAAGGCATGCGAACATAGCTGTGAGGGGGACCCTCACACCGGCCAGCGCGGGACGGCCAGAAGCGCTCCTGAGATGCGGCCCTGTTGAGCCCTAGGATGTTGATGCAGATGCGCAGCTCGCTGTCCTCGCCGGGACAAGGTGCCGCGCCGGGTGGTGGGAGATGGTCGCCTCGCATAGCTCTTGCCTCCTGAAGCTCCTTGATTGCCTTGGTGATGAACTCCTGAGCACCTGGCACCTCGCGCCTTGTACCCTTCTGGCGGAAGCGCGCGCTGAAGCACGCCTCCACATGGTGCCCGAGCACCTCCCTCGTGATGTTGGCCAGGTCAGAGGCCCTCCAGAGGAGAGCCCCTGAGCCCAGCCTAAGAGGGGCGCCGGGCGCGCCTTCCTATGCGAGAGAGGGAGGCGCTCCGTCAGTGGGCGCAGGGCCTGAGGTGGTGCCGCTGGACACCCTGCTCTCCTGAGGTCCTTGGCGGAGCAGCTGCTTCTTCTTCTTGGGGACAGCCTCAGGAGGGTAGACGGCGCCTTCATCGTCTGGGTTCTCGACCGCCGCAGCCTGGTAGGCGCGCTCGAGAGAGCACACCGTGTCCTTCTCCTCGCAGGCGACCGTGATGATGCCGCAGCTCCCTGGCATCTTGAGGACATTGTAACCATGATGAGTCACCGCCATGAACTTGGTCAGGGCCGGATACCCAAGGATGGCATTGTATGGAAGGCGAATGTGGGCGACGCCGAAGTCGATGAGCACAGTGCGGTAGTTGTCGCGCTTGCTGAAGGTGACAGGGAGGTGGATCTGCCCTATCGGGGTGGTGGAGCCGTCGGTCACTCCTGAGAAAGGCTTGGTAGGCTGCAGCTGGTCATAGGGCACCTGGAGTCGGTCGAATGTCTCGATGGAGAGAATGTTGAGCCCCGCACCGCCATCGATGAGAGTCTTGGTGACGAGCACATTGCTGATGGTAGGCGAGCAGAGCATCGGGAGAGCGCCGGCAGCTGCCGCGCACTTGAGCTGATTGGATGGGCTGAAGGTGATGGTGCACTTGGACCACCTGAGCGGACGTGTTGCCTCGAGCTTCGGGAGGGCCGCGTTCACCTCACGGGCAAACTGCTTCAAGATGCGATGAGAGGCAGGGGCCTGAGCGCCGCCTAGGATGCAGGCGATGGCATGAGGCTCCTGGAAGCCCCCAGCCCCATCGTCCTGGCAGTGGTCGTCATTCCTTCTTGGTGGTGATGGCAGCGGAGGAAGGCCAGCGTTGCCCTGAGGATGGTCCTCACGAGGCTGGTCCCTCCAGGGGCCCTCGCGAGGCTGGCCCTGCCAGCGGTCCTCACGAGGCTGATCGCGCCATTCTTGGCGTGGATCGCGGCCGTCCCAGCGTCCTCCACCTCGGCCTCCTCCACGGCCGTAGCCTCGGTCGCTGCGCTCAGGGCGTCGACCGAGGCGCCCGTCGCGGATGGCCCTGAGCTCCTGGCAGTCATTGGTGTTGTGGCTGTGCACGTTGTGGAAGACGCAGAACGGGCGGCTGCCCTTGGATGACTCTAGGTGGTCGTAGCCGTGCTTCGTCTCTGGTTCGGCCGCGAGCACGGCCGGTCCCTTGCGCTTCACATCCTTGGCTTTGGCCTTCTTGTCTTCTGGGTCAGCCCCTGGGAGCTCCAGGAGAGAGAGGCGACCTTCCTCAGCTCTCGCACACTTGGTTGCCATGTTGAACATCTCCAGAGCCGTGCACAGGTCCTCATGTATGGCGAGCTCCTCCTTCATCTTGATGTCGCAGACGCCATCAGTAAACGCCGAGATGATGGCCTCGTCCGACACCTTGGGAATCTTGAGGCGGATGCTGTTGAAGCGCTGGATGTACTTCTGCAAGGTCTCTCCTGGCTGCTGCTTGATGCGCCGCAGGTCACCTGCAGCCAGTGGACGGTCACGAGTGCCCTGGAAGTTGGCGACGAAACGCTCTCGCATTTCGTCCCAGGAGGAGATCGATCCCGCGGGCAGGTTCAAGAGCCACGAGCGCGCACCATCCTTGAGGGCCATGGGAAACCAGTTCGCCATAACCTTCTCATCGCCGTTGGCTGCCTCGATGCTCAGCTCGTAGAGCTGCAGGAACTCGGCAGGGTCGGGGGTGCCGTCGTAGCACGGAGGCAGGTCGGGCTTGAACTTCCCCGGCCAGACGACGCTGCGTAGCTCCGAAGTGAATGCGTGGCAACCCGCTGTGGTCACGGGAGCCCGTCATGGAGGTGGAGCCTGGTCTTGGCGCTCGCGCGCCACCGCTGCAGGCGGCGCGTGGTCTTGACGTGGCGGTGCTGGGAGTGCACGAGCATCTTCTCACGGCCGCTGCACCACCTGGCAGCTTTCATCTTCACACGCCGGCGCCCTGCGCGGCGGGTCGCGCCGCGGGGCCTCGTGCCTTGGCCCGAGGGCGACGTCTTGACGGGGAGGTGGAGGAGGTGCTCCGTGGGCTACGTCACCCGCAGCAGGCGGCGGGTGAGGCAGCGAGCGAGACGGTGCGGGAGAGTCCCCGGCGGCGCTGACAAGCTCGGCGATGCGGTCCAGCCAGTCTTCGTAGAGGTCATCGATGGGGCGGTAGTGCAGGAGCTCACGCGCCATGAGCAACGCAGCCTGCGCGTTTGCCGGCCCGCGACGAGCATGAGATGACGCACCAGCCGGAGTCGGTGACGGGGTGGCGGTGCGGCCATCCCGCCGCACGGAAGGGTGCAGCGATGAAGCTTGCTGCTCTTGCCCTGCGGGGCCGGTGGCGGCGTTCACCACTAGAGACGGGGGACGGCGAGGTTAGACGTCTCCCGCAAGCGCTGTCTGAGCGACGCGGGCGGCGAGGGCGGCCCGGCGCTCAGCGCGAGCTCGACGAGCATCAACCATGGAAGCGGTGGAGCGGTGGTGGATCGACCGGCGGAGGAGAGGCTCCGACACACCCCTACCTGGCGCGCCAAATGTCAGATTTCGGGTTCCGCAAACCCTTGAGAGGTTCGAACTCTGGGGTGTGTGCGAAGAACTCGTCCTCCCTAGTCTGCCTACTCGCTAATCTCACAGCCTAGCTCGACGAACTGTAAGGAAAAGAGACACAGCAGTTTACCCAGGTTCGGGCCACCTTGCGGTGTAAAACCCTACTCCTGCTTTGTGGTGGATTGGCCTCGAGGGGCTGAGGTTGAACTAGTACAGTGGCGAACAACCTCAGGAGGAGAGGTGTTCTTGTGCTCGAGCGAGCTGGTGGGAGTGAGGATGATCTGAGTGATCCGTCCGGGGGTCCGATTCGATCCGATGCCTCTCTACGGTGGTGGCTATGTCCTATTTATAGTGGCCTTGGTCCTCTTCCCAAATGAAAGGCAGGAAGGGATCCCACAACGGCCAAATTCGAAGGGAGACAACTAGTACATGCTATCCTGACAAAAGTAGTCTTCGCCTGCAAAAGCCTCTAGTCGTGACGCCATGGTGGGCTCGGTGATGACCTCCGTCCTACTGTCCTGGCGGTCTTGGTCTTGTTGCATGGGAATGGAAACCTTTGGTGATTCCTCGGGACTCCGCGCCTGCGCTTGCGTCTTTAGCACCAAAGAGGAAACTGGTACACTGCGCCCGCTGGCGCTCGCCTGGCCTTGGTCGTCATGGCTCACGTATTCTAGACCTCACAAGGTGAGGCTTGCATAGAGATCTCCGCTCCTCGGGAGCCAGCCTGAGGAGGCCGCTCCTCGTGGAGGTCTTGGTGTAATCCGCCTCACGAGGCTTGGCCCCTCGCGAGGGTCTTGAGTTGTTGTCGCTGAAGCTGGGCCGTACCAGGCCGTTGATGGAGCCACGCCATGGGCCGCAGGCAGGCAAGTCTGGGTACCACCGTTCCCAGAATGCCGACAACGTCCCATGTTCACGGGGCGGTAACTGCCATCCCATTATCCATCCCACCCCAAGTGCCTCCGCCACGTGTATTGCATGCATGCGCAGGGTTGGTGGCGGATGCGGAAGGCGCGGGAATGAGCACCGTGGCAGAAGGCCAGGCATCATAGATTGGTGCAGGGGGGCGGCCTTGATTTCTCGAGCCGTTAGTGGCGAGGAGGAGCCGGACTGGCCGAACAGGGCGGCCACCTTCATGGAGAAATCCAGCCCCCTGCCCCGCTCGCCTATAAAAAGGGAACGTGGGGCAAGGTGTTTTCCCACACACCCTTCTCCTTCCATTCCTGTAGTAGTTCTCGCCCGCCATGGCGAGAGGTCGGGGACGCGGCGCTGCTCCAGTGGTGGCGACGAGAGCTTCTGCTCGACAGCGTCTCCCTCCTCCCTCCGAAGATGCGGGGGCGGAGCCCGCCGCGAGAGGAGGTGGGAGGGGGTGGGGTCGAGGTCGTCGAGGCGCCCGGGGCCGAGGAGGATGGGGCGGTGCTCTGATTGCACCCTCGTCGGCCGCTCCTCCCCCGATGGAAGGCCATGTTGGAGATCAACCCCTAGAGTTCATCATCAGACTGTACAAGCCTCCGCGCGGCCGCCTTCGTCTCCCCACTCCATTCGCAAGGGCGATGGAGCTTGAACAACCGCTCGCATTGAAGTTGCACATGAGGGGTTGCGGGAGCGGCGGCATGCGGGTAGATGTGGATTTCCCTGCTCCTCATTTCATGTTCTTTCGATGCGGCTGGAAGACCTTTGCACGCGCCCATAGCTTGTTGGAGGGGCACATCGTCCATTTCAAATTAATGGAGGCCGATCTACTCTCCGTCAAGGTCTTTGGGTGCTCGGGTGCTCGCTTAGGGTGCTGCGCGGAGAGCTCGATCGACGACGAAAGCTCCTCCTCGAGCGACAGCGACGAGGAGGATAGTGATGGTGATGACGACGGCGCCGATGGGGAGGACGGTGACTCTGACTCCGACTGATCATCAACCGCACCATCATCGTCAGGCGGCAGCACCACCATCTGCACCTGCATCTTGTTCCCGGCAAGGAGATTCCCCGGGGAGTTGGATGCAGAGGTGGCAGTGGTACTCCGGGATCCTCCAGCAGCCTTCCAGCTGGACCCCGGTAGGCTTCCTCGCGGGCTGTAGCTCCGTTTGCCCTGCCGCGCCCTGCTGGCCCTGGTGGCGGTGGCTGGTGGGTCATCTCCGCCGCTCTCTTCACCATCACCTTCGCCCGCGCCCTCCTGCTCTTGTTAGGCCCCTCGCCAAGGGGTCTGACAGGGTCAGGCTGGGCTTCTGTCCAGACGCTCCTTTTGCCTTCTTCACCTTCCGCCGTAGTGCCTGGGAGGAGAAGGGCTAGAAAGGGCATCACGGGGCACTTATCTTTTTTCAATCTAAAACATGTAGGCATTTGCCAAACTTTAGTCTAAATAATGTAATCTTCTTTATCCTTGTTGGTGTTCTGTAAGATCTGTACTTGTTTATCTGCATATTAATGAAAAAGACAAGCTTTGTCGGGCACTTGTGCATGCATCATACTCATGCAGAGGTGAGATGACTCTATACTTTTAAGTAAACAAGTTGTCTCCGGCAAGCTATCCTGCCGATACCCTCGAATTGTTGCCGTGGAGCTATGCCTAACAGGCACAAATCACGGAGAGGGACCAACCCCCCGCCAAGCCTTTCCCGCCAAAGGCCACTACGACCATCCTGATCGAAGCAACGTTTGTGTCAAAGGATGGGAGCACCTAAGTTTCGAAGGTGGCGAGGTTTTCATATGCACAAGTTTCTACTTACAG
Source organism: Thinopyrum elongatum (assembly GCA_011799875.1). Taxonomy (NCBI): domain Eukaryota; kingdom Viridiplantae; phylum Streptophyta; class Magnoliopsida; order Poales; family Poaceae; genus Thinopyrum; species Thinopyrum elongatum. Next base: position 369,485,919 of record CM022298.1, on the reverse strand, counting down.
AACACGTAAGGATAAGAAGAGAACTTATCTGTTTGGCTTGCCGAGGATCGTCACGTAGGCTCGTCTTCATTTCTTCTTTTCGGGACCGAGTCCACGGCAAGAACCCTGCAACTTAATGCAGATGAAAATGATGCCATGTGCGACCTCATCTACATCATCATGTTATGCTCATGATATGCTTATGCATGCATGCAAGTTTTGGGGGCCCCCCAGCACTTCGTTTATTTCTGTTGCTCAGGGTCTGTGCCTGGCTTTGTACAAGGGGTTACATGCAACAGTGGCAAGGCTTGTACAAAAGGCTGGCTGCCGGGCAGGGCCCGACAGCCGCGCCTTACGGGTAGAACTTACGGAGATGCTCAATGTTCCATGAGTTTTGCAACTGAATGCCATCTCCGGTCTCTAGATGGACTGCGCCAGGTCTAGTGACTCGTACTACCCGGTAAGGGCCTTCCCACTTTGGCGTCAACTTGTTTGTACCCTTGCCGGACTGAACATGCCTAAGGACAAGGTCGCCTTCCTCAAAACCCCTGGCACGAACCCTGCGGCTGTGATAGCGTGCAGCACGCGTAGCGGCCCGGAGATGGTTCTCCTCAAGTAGCACAACGTCATCACGCCGGTGCCGTTCCTGCACTACTTCATCATAGGCAAGCACTCGAGGAGACCCGAATATGAGTTCCGTGGGGATAACTGCTTCTGCCCCATAGACTAGGGAGAAGGGAGTCTGCCCGGTAGCTCGATTTGGTGTCATTCTAAGGACCAAAGAACCACCGGCAGCTCATCGATCCATCGCCTGCCACACTTCTGCAGTCTATCAAAGATTCTTGTCTTGAGACCTCACAGCACTTCAGCGTTCGTGCTCTCAGCTTGTCCGTTGCTACTGGGATGGGCGACAGAGGCAAATGAGATCTTGCTTCCGAGGGCATGAACATATTGCATGAAGGCGCGGCTCGTGAATTGGGTGCCATTATCAGTGATGATCTGGGCAGGGACTCCGAAGAGGCACACCAATCGTTTCAAGAACTTGATAGCTGACTGAGCAGTCACCTTTCTCACGGGCTCCACCTCTGGCCACTTTGTGAACTTGTCGATAGCGACGAACAAGAACTCAAAGCCCCCAGCAGCGCGGGGGAAGGTGCCCAAGATATCGAGCCCCCAGACCGAGAATGGCCATGATAAAGGGATCGTCTGAAGAGCTTGGCAGGCTGATGAATGTTCTTGGAATAGAACTGGCAGGCTTCACATTTGGTGACGAGCTCAACTGCATCTTGGAGGGCTGTGGGCCAATAGAAACCTTGCCGGAAGGCTTTTCCAACCAGAGCCCTTGATCCAATGTGTGAGCCGCACATACCTTTGTCTACCTCTGCCAACAGTTCCTTTCCTTCCTCCCGGCAAATGCACTTCAATTTCACACCGTTGGGCCTCCTTCTATATAGTGTGTCATCGACAAACTGATACATACTGGCCCTCTCGGCAACTCTTTCAGCTTCTTCTTGCTCTTCAGGGAGTTCTCCAGTTTGGAGGAAAGGGACTATGTGCCGTGCCCAAGTTGGGGCCAGGGGCTCGGCAACAAGGACCAGCGGCACCTCCTCATTCGCAGGAGTGCACTTCTCGACCACAGGTACCGGTGGTTTGGCGGGATGGTGCAGCTCACTGATCAAAGGGTAGTTGTTCCCGCCAAGCTCTCTGCCACAGCCTCGAGAGGCTTGCCGGAGTCCAGTTTCCTCCTCTTTCTGGCCATCGTTGCCGGGGATACAGAGGGTTGAGTCAGATGGAGAACAAAAGTCCCTGGTTCCACAGAGAGTTTTTGCGCAGCGCACTTTGACAGATGATCAGCAATGCTGTTTTCCGCACGGGGCACGTGCTCTGTTTGTAATCCATCAAAGCGCTCCTCCAACTTTCTCACTTCCTCGACGTATGCCTCCATCAATGGACTTTGGTAATCCTTGTTGACTTGTCTCACCACAAGTTGTGAACCTACGCGGATGATCAGCTTCTTGATTCCCAGTTCTGTAGCAATCCTGAGCTTGGCAAGGAGCCCTTCATACTCTACAGTATTGTTGGTAGCCTTCTCCCGGGGAAAGTGCATCTGGACGACATAATTAAGGTGCTCCCCAGTGGGGGCAACAAGAAGCATGCCAGCCCCTGCACCTTGTAGGAAGAAGGCACCATCGAAATACATAATCCATTCTTGGGGCGCTTCCTTGCTGGGAATGACTGTCTTCAATACCTCTTCATCAGGAGTTGGTGTCCACTCTGCGATGAACTCTGCTAGTGCTCTGTTCTGAATGGTTGACATGCTTCCAAACTTCAAACCAAAGCTGGACAACTCCAAAGCCCATTCCACAATCCTGCCAGTGGCCTCGGGGTTTTGGAGTATGTGTTGCAAGGGGAAACAGGTGACGACTGTGATCTCGTGGGCTTGGAAGTAGTGGCGCAGTTTTCTTGAGGCCATGATGAGGCCAAAAATCAACTTTTGCACACGAGAGTACCTCGATCTAGCTCCTTGTAACAGGGAGCTGACGAAGTACACTGTGCGCTGCACCACTTTCTTCCTTGCCGCAACCATAGAACCGCTTCCGTTGCTCTGCCTTTCTTCACTCTGGACTGACTCTGGTCTTGCCGGGACGGGTTCGCTTTCCTCTTCAGGGGGAACAGTGGTTGCGGCTGCCGTGTCATCCACTTCCCACTGCGCCACTAGTGCCACACTAACCACTTGATTGGTTGCCACTAAGTATAGCAGCAACGGCTCTTGTGGTTTAGGAGCGACCAAGGTGGGCACAGAGGAAAGATAGGTCTTTAAATCTTGCAGTGCAGCGTCTGCCTCTGGGGTCCACTCCATAGGTCCTGCCTTCTTCAAGATTTTGAAGAACGGCAAGGCACGTTCGGCAGACTTGGAAATGAACCTGTTCAGTGCCGCCACGCATCCTGTCAAACGCCTCACGTCCTTGACTGTCTTGGGTGCCTGAATTTGCTTGATAGCTTTGATCTTGTCGGGGTTAGCCTCTATCCCTCAATGAGACACAAACAAACCAAGTAGCTTACCGGAGGGAACCCCAAACACACACTTCTCTGGGTTCAGCTTCAAGTTGATCCTGCGCAGATTAGCAAAGGTTTCTTCCAAATCCTGGATGAGGGTTGATCTGTCCTTGGTCTTGACCACAATATCATCCATGTAAGCTTGAATGTTTCTGTGCAGCTGGGACTCAAAGCCAATCTGTACTGCTCTCGCAACGGTGGATCCGGCACTCTTTAGCTCAAAGGGCATCCGTACAAAGCAGTACGTGCCACACGGGGTTATGAACGCGGTTTTCTCCTCGTCTTCCTTGGACATGAAGATCTGGTGGTATCCGGAGTAGGCATCCAGAAAGGAAAGCAGGTCACACCCGAAAGTGGAATCCACAATCAGGTCAATGTGCGGCAAGGGGAACAGGTTCTTCGGGCATGCCTTGTTTAGATCCGTAAAATCTATGCAAAGCCTCCATCTCCCATTTGCCTTGCGCACCACCACTGGATTTGCCAACCATGTGGGATGCAACACTCCCCTGACCAAATCAGCTGCTTCAAGCTTCTTGATCTCCTCGGCAATAAACTGTTGCCATTCCAAAGCTTGCTTCCGGACCTTCTGCTTGACGGGCCGGGCATGTGGGAAGATAGCAAGGTGGTGCTCGATTACCTCCCTGGGAACACCGGGGATGTCAGATGGTTGCCAGGCAAACACATCGACATTCGCCCGCAGGAAGGCAACGAGCGCGCTTTCCTATTTGTCATCGAGGGTGGCACTGATAGTGAAGGTACCATCAGCGCCAGCCAGCCCTGCCGGGACCTTCTTCACAGCAGGCGCAACAGGTTTGGATCTCTTGCTATTGGAACTCTCCGGCAAGTCATCGACAGGCGCAGCACACCCCGGAGAGGCATGCTTCCCGAATTCCTTGCTGGCTCTCTTCATTTTCTTACTTTCCTTGGGGGGAGCACTGGCTTCTGCGGCCTCTGCCGCAACTGCCTCCCGGTACATCTTGTCCACACATATAACTGCATCCTTCTGATCTGACGGAACTGAAATGACTCCTATCGGCCCTGGCATCTTCAAGGTGTTGTAGGCATAGTGGGATGCCGCCATGAACTTGGCCAGAGCTGGGCGACCTAGGATCCCATTGTACGGCAAGGGGAGGTCAACCATGTCAAATACGATCTTCTCAGTCCGGTAGTTTAACTCCCCTCCGAACGTCACCGACAGCGTGATCTTTCCCTTAGGACGACTCCTGCCGGGGTTTATTCCTTGGAACGTGCCAGTAAACTTGAGTTCCTCATCTACTATCTAAAGCTTGCTGATAACCTTTGGAGATATCAGAATCAACCCGGCCCCACCGTCAACCAACATCTTTGTGACTTTGAGGTTGCGTATTGTTGGCGAGACCAACAACGGCAAGCACCCTACCGCAGTGGTGCGGTCAGGGTGATCCTCTTCGTCAAATATGATGGGTGTGCGGGACCACTTGACCGGCTTCCGAGAATCTGCCGCTGGCACACGACATTGACTTCACGCGCCCACTGTTTAAGTTGGCGGTGAGAGGAGTGAAGAGATGCACCCCCGTCAATGCACAGGGCATCAGTGGCTTTCTGGAACTCCTGCCCGCTGGTTTCCTCTTCATCTCCTTCATTGCTCTCATCATTGCAGTCCTCCTTCTTACGGCCTCTAGCGGGTTTCCCTTGATTCTAAAGAGCCTTGCCGGGGCAACTTACTCCGCTGCCTCGGCCCTTCCCGCCAACACCATCCCGGTTCTTCTCCTTATCACGCTTCTCATACTCAGCCCTCTGCCTCTTGATGAGCTGCTCAACCTGATGGCACTCCTGAAGGTCGTGGCCCTTGGTCCTATGGATCTTGCAATACGGCCCCTCACCTTTCTCGGCCTTCTCAGCAGCCGCAGCCGCCCGACAGTCAGTGCATGCGACAACCTCCTTGCCAGGGGCTTCGGCCTTGGCCTTCTTGCCGGTACTAGGTGTGCTTGATCCTTCGACGGCCATCACAACTTTCTCCTTGCGCTTCTTGTTGTGCTTCCTGCTCTTCTTCTTCTGACAGGTGGCGTCATCATCATCGTCCGAATCGATGTCGATGCCATCCTCTTCACCGGGAAGTCGCTTTCCCTCCTTTATGCGAGCACACTTATCCACCAGAGTGTATAACTCATTCAAAGTCTTGGGCAGCCGCATGTTCATTTTGGAACGTATCCTGCGGTTGCGCACATTGGACTGGAATGCAGCTATCACAGCTGTCGGATGGATATCAGGGATGTTCCTGTCCACTCGACTGAACCTTTGCATGTACTTCCGTAGACTTTCTCCTTCCTTCTGTGGGAGGAGCTGCAGATCTGAAAGTGCAACTAATCCCCGGGTGGTTTTGGTAATTCATAACAACATATAGCTCACTGAACTAATATCCATTCAAGTTGAATATTTCAGAAAGTCAATGATTGGCATGGCATGGACTAGAGATGTGGACCCCTCAAAATGCTAAGGACAAAGTTTGGCAAAAGCTCAAGACTCTTCATTTCTATTTTAGTGATCCAAGATCACATTGAGTCCATAGGAAAGCCAATACTATTAAAAGGGGATGAGGTGTTGCTTAATGGTCTACTTGCTCAAAGTGCTTAGTGATATTGCTCCAAAACCCTCAGCCACTTTCTCATTTCCACATATGTCCAAAACCCAAAGTCAAACTCGGCCCCACCGATTTGATCTATCCGGCGCCACCGAGTTCATTTGACATAGCCACTGCCAGAAACCCTAGACAATTCGGTCTCACCGATACGGATCTCGGTCTCACTGAGATGGCCTTGCAAACTCTGTGTTGACTGTTGTAATTATTTCGGTCTCACCGAAATGTGCAATCGGTCTCACCGAGTTTGCTTGACCAACTCTCTATTTGATCTTTGCTGAAATCGGCCTCACCGAGTTCATGCAATCGGTCTCACCGAGATGAGGTTTTGCCCCAAGCCCTAGCACATCGGTCCCACCGAGTTGATCCAGTTGGTCCCACCAAGATTCCTAACGTTCACATTTTGAACTAAATCGGTCTCACCGAGTTCTTCTATTCGGTCTGACCGAGTTGGGTCAAATGTGTGTAACGGTTGGATTTTGTGTGGAGGCTATATATACCCCTCCACCCCCTTCTCCATTTGTGAGAGAGCCATCAGAACGTGCCTACACTTCCACTACTCATTTTCTGAGAGAAAACCACCTACTCATGTGTTGAGATCAAGACATTCCAATCCTAACACAAGAATCTTGATCTCTAGCCTTCCCCAAGTTGCTTTCCACTCAAATCATCTTTCCACCATAGCCAAATCTGTGAGAGAGAGTTGAGTGTTGGGAAGACTGTCATTTGAAGCACAAGAGCAAGGAGTTCATCATCAACACACCGTCTATTACCTTTTGGAGAGTGGTGTCTCCTAGATTGGTTAGGTGTCGCTTGGGAGCCTCCGACAAGATTGTGGAATTGAACCAAGAAGTTTGTAAGGGCAAGTAGATCACCTACTTCATGAAGATCTACCCGAGTGAGGCAAGTCCTTCGTGGGCGATGGCCATGGTGGGATAGACAAGGTTGCTTCTTCGTGGACCCTTCATGGGTGGAGCCCTCCGTGGACTCGCGCAACCGTTACCCTTCGTGGGTTGAAGTCTCCGTCAACGTGGACGTACGATAGCACCACCTATCGGAACCACGCCAAAAAACTCTGTGTCTACATTGCGTTTGCCTTCTCCAAACCCTTTCCTTTACCTTCATATGCAATGTCTTAGTTTCCGCTGCTACACTCTTAGAATTGCATGTGTAGGTTGATTGCTTGACTTGTGCTAAGTTGCTAAAATCTGCCAACACTTAAAATTGGGAAAAGGTTAGATTTTTATTTGGTCAAGTAGTCTAATCTCCCCCCTCTAGACCTACTTTCGATCCTACAAGTGGTATCAGAGCTTTGGTCTCCATTTGCGTTGATTTCCATAGCTTTGGTAATCATAGCCTTGGTTTCACAACCTAGGAGAGTATGACATCCAGCGAGGGAAATTACCACTGTAGAGGTCCTTACTTTGATGGTACTAATTTTGCTAGCTAGAAGCATAAGATGAAAATGCATATTCTTGGTCATAACCCCGCCGTTTGGGCTATTGTGCATATTGGGTTGCAAGGCGAATACTTCGAGGATGGAAGAGAACCAGATCGTGAAGCGACCGCGGAAGAATTGAAGATGTTGTAATACAATGCTCAAGCTTGCGATATTCTCTTCAACGGGTTGTGCCCCGAAGAATTCAACAAAATCAGCCGTCTTGAGAATGCAAAGGAAATTTGGGATACTTTGGTTGATATGCACGAAGGTACCGAGTCCGTCAAGGAATCCAAATTCGATGTGCTTCAAAGTCAACTTGACAAGTTCAAAATGAAGGATGGTGAAGGAGTCGCTGAAATGTACTCTAGGCTTGCTCTCATCACAAATGAGATTGCTGGCTTAGGAAGCGAAGAGATGACTGACAGATTCATCATCAAGAAGATCCTAAGAGCCTTGGATGGAAAATATGATACCGTGTGCACCTTGATCCAAATGATGCCCAATTACAAAGATCTCAAGCCAACGGAAGTCATTGGTAGAATTGTTGCTCATGAGATGTCACTCAAGGATAAGGAAGAGCTTCACAACAAGTCTAGTGGTGCTTATAAAGCTTCATGTGATGCTCCTACAACATCAAGTGAAAAACAAGTCTTCAATGAAGAATTGAGCTTAATGGTGAAGAACTTCAACAAATTCTACAAGAGTAGAAGTTCCAAATCAAGGTCCTACAATGACAAGAGATCTTCTAGTCATGATCGCAACTGCTACAATTGTGGAAGACCCGGACACTACTCCAATGAGTATACGGCTCCCTACAAGAGAAGAGAAGATTCACCTAAAAGAAGAAGTAAAAGAGAAGAATCACCACCAAGAGAGAGAAGGAGTAGAGATGATCGTTATGAACGAAGACCCTCTCATAGAAGCAAGGATTCGGAAAGGAAAGACAAGTCATCAAAGAGCTACACAAGACGTAGACATCAAGCTCATGTTGGTGAATGGGTATCCGGTTCCTACTCCGACCACTACTCCGAGAGAAGTTATCACTCTGACTCCGAATATACTCAAGATGAAGGTGTTGCCGGTCTTGCACTTGTGTCATCTAACTCCTACGACATATTTAACTCACCAAATGAAGGAATTGGAAGATGCTTCATGGCTAAAGGCCCCAAGGTATCACACCCCGAGTATGTTGATTTCAATAGTGATGAAGATGATTTGCTAGGTGATGATGATTTACTTGTTGACAACACTAGTGATGAAGACTATGATGAAATTTCCATTAATCATGCTAATCAAGATGAAACGAATGATAATGATAAGAAGGAGATTGAGCGTCCAACTAAAGAACTAAACACTCTTAAGTTAGCTCATGAAACTACTTTAGAGGATCATCGAGAGCTTTTAAAGACTCATGAGAAGCTACGCTTTGAGAAGCTCAATTTAGAGCAAGAGCATGGGTTCATAAAAGCAATCAATGATGATCTTCGAAAGAAAAGTTCTTCTTACATTGCCAAGCGTTTACTCTTGTCTACTTACATGCCACAAGTAAAATCTAGCAACAAGAACAAGAAAGATTCTTCTTCTAGTAGTAACAATAATCATGCTAAATCCAATATTGTTTCTTCTAGTAGTTCTCTTGATTCCACTAATGATTCTCTTAGCCAAGTTACACTTGAGCAAGAAAATAGCTTATTGAAGGGAATTATAGAGAAAGGTGTTTACAAGAGCCTTGCCGGGAGTAAGCAATTTGAGGAAATTGTACGCAAGCAAGGAAGGCACCGGAAGAATCAAGGTGTTGGTTTTGAACGAATGTTCAATGCCAATGGAGTTGAGTGGGAAGAAGATCAATACCCCAAGATGAAGTTTGTTCCTCAACAAGAGAAGTATGACCCCACTTCTTTCAAGGGAACACAAGCTCAAGATGATCTTCCACCACAAGACCACAAGCTAAAAGGCAAGGACAAGCTTCAAGAGGAGATTGATGGATTTGAAGAAGCTCCTAAGGCCTTGGTCAAGTCGGTTCCCAAGACTACATCAAGTTCTACTTCATCAAGTACGACTACAACTCCATGGATTCCCATCAAGTTGATGTGGATCCCAAAGAAGAAGAACTAGAGAGTTCTTGAGGGCGACTCTGCCAACATACTTCACTCATATATACTTTGGCAAGGACAAGTGCAATCAACTTCCATATCTTGCACTAGTTCAAGGAGTCACAAACCCTCTTGTTGGTAAGACAAGGGACAAGGTAACCTAATGCTTTCATGGACATCATCATATGTGTGTTTCACTCTATGTCTATGGATATCCTTGTGTGTTCCTTGTGGGACTAACCCATGTAGGTATTGAAAGTGCAACTCACTCCAATGGATTGCTCCAAATGATCTACATCAACATTGAGCATCCACATCTTCAACACCTACATGAAGTCATCATCGACAAAACCCAAGGTTAGTTCATCCCTCTAAGGGGGGATATCACATCTAGGGGGAGCTTTACTCTAAGAATTGAGCTAAAGCAACTCAAATGGTGTGAACACAACAATGCTTTATGTAAAAGTGGTAACCCCACTTGTGCTTAAATGATGAGTATGGCCTATGATCAAATGTTCTCATTTGACTCCTAAGACAATATACTCATATATAGATGACCTAGTCATCGCCAATTGCTTGATAGATGCTGGAGTGTTTGTGCATGCTTTTCCACATGTTTTATTTGCCATCTTATTGTGTGAGCATGTTGGTAGCATAATTTTTCCCATTTGAGGACATCCATTTGTTGCTTTGATTGTTTGGATTTTCTTTTTCCAAATAGATGGACAAGAATGCCTAAGTACTCCCTCTAGCTATCTATGCTTTTCTCGTCTCAAACTCTATTCATGCTACATCAGAAAGTTTGAACAAGTCGAATTCGGACCCTCCGGGTTAGGAGCACTAGGAGACACCGATTCGTCAAGGGCTTAACTTCCAAAACCTCTTAATGCATCTCGGTCAGACCGACTCACACCTGCTCGGTCTCACCGAATTCATTAAGTTGATCTAGGTTTTCACCTCGGTGCACCCGATTTGAACAATTCGGTCACACCGAGTTGCAGTAACTGCTAGCAGTTCTGCATCTCGGTGCCACCGAGTCGTTCCACTCGATCACACCGACAGTGACTGGGTATATATATACCGTGGGTTGAAAATTTGGAAATTTCTCCAAACCATTCGTCCGCGCCTCCCAGCTCTGCCGCCCCCTTGGTCTCCGGATCGTCGCCGTCGTCGCCAGTGCCTCCTGCCGCTGGTCTCCGTCCCCGTCAACGGGAATCTATCGGTGCAACAAACCCTGGGTCTATTGCCCTGACTGTGCACATGCACGAGAACAAGATTACAACACCAAGGCCGTGTCAAGATACAATAGACCAAGATCTTTGAAAAACCAGCATGCTGATTAAGAAGGCCAAGACCAAGACGGAGAAGCGAGACACCACCAGGAGAAAAGCCTCCCTTGCCGGGCAGGCGGACCTGGCAAGGACAAGGGCTCCCCCGGAAGAAAGCATTCAAGACGTCCCGACAGGGCCTGCCGGGACTCGCGAGGGCAAAGACACCTCACCAAGCCATCTCACCACGACCCACATCATTGATCAATGCGGTGTCAAGCCGCAAAGTGACTAAGTGGTAGCCATTCACCACATGGCGGCCTCTTTCTACAGGAAATACCTACAGATGACACCCGTCCTGTGACGTGTCAAGCAAGCAGGCATGAAGCTGGCAAGATGAGCCCGGCAAGGCTTGCTGGGCGAGCAACAATGTGACGTTGAGCGGTGCATTTAATGCACTCTATCAGCCTATAGAATTAGGTATGATAGCACTGTTTGCTATCTTATCAGTGCATAATGACTGTTTTGCCACTGTGGTGACCCCTTAACCTATCTTCCGTGCCCACCTTGGTTGCTCCCAAACCGCAAGAGCCATTGCTGTTATACTTGGCGGCAACCAATCAAGTGGTTAGTGCAGCCTTGGTGGCGCAGCGGGAAGTGGATGAAACAGAGAGTGAGCAAAGACCGACAGAGTCAGATAGGGATCAGTACAGAGATAAGCATGGCAGCGAAGACAACCCCAAGGACATGGCAAGGAAGAAAGTGGTGCAGCGCCCAGTGTACTTCATTTGTTCCCTGCTACAAGGGGCTAGATCGAGGTACTCTGGCGTGCAAAAGTTGATCTTTGGTCTCATCATGGCCTCAAGGAAACTGTGCCACTACTTCCAAGCCCATGAGATCACGGTTATCACTCGCTTCCCGTTGCAAAGGATACTCCGGAACCCTGAGGCTACTGGCAGAATAGTGGAGTGGGCTTTGGAGTTATCCAGTTTTGGTCTGAAGTTTGAGAGCACACCAACAATCCAGAGCAGGGCATTGGCAGAGTTTATTGCAGAATGGACGCCAACCCCTTACGAGGAAGTGCCAAAAACAGTTATCCTCGGCAAGGAGGCGCCCCAAGAATGGATTATGTATTTTGATGGTGCTTTTTCCCTACAAGGTGCAGGGCCTGGCGTGCTTCTCATCGCTCCCTCCGGGGAACACTTGAAGTACGTCGTCCAGATGCATTTTGCCCGGGAAGAGGCAACCAACAATACAGCAGAGTATGAAGGGCTCCTTGCCGGGCCCAGGATTGCCGCAGAATTGGGAATCAAGAAGCTGATCATTCGAGGAGACTCACAGCTTGTGGACAAGTCAACAAGGATTACCAAAGTCCATTGATGGAGGCATCCATTGAGGAAGTGAGAAGATTGGATGAGCGCTTTGACGGGATGCAAACAGAGCACATACCTCGTGCGGAAAACAGCATAGCTGATCACCTGTCAAAGTGTGCTACCCAAAAGCTTCCTGTGGAACCAGGAACTTTTGTTCTCCATCTTACTCAGCCCTCCGTATCCCCAGCAACAATGGCCCAGAAAAGGAGAAAGCTGGACTCCGGTAAGCCTCTCCCGGTAGAGCCATCCGCTCCTGGAAGGGACCCTGCCGGAAAAAACTCCCCACAACCTGCCGGACCGCACCCTCCAGCCGGACCCATGGTCCCTGCGAACGAGGAATGTTCCCCCACAGTTGAGGAGGTGCCGCTAGTCCTTGTTGCCGAGCCCCAGGATCCAACTTGGGCAAGTCACATAGTCGACTTTCTCCAAACCGAAGAACTCCCCAATGACCAAGATGAGGCTGAAAGAGTAGCTCGGAGGGCCAGTATGTACCAGTTTGTCGATGACACTCTGTACAGAAGGAGGCCCAACAGTGTGAAATTGAAGTGCATCTGCCGGGAAGAAGGGAAGGAACTGCTAGCTGAGATACACAAAGGCATGTGCTGCTCCCACATTGGATCAAGGGCGCTGGTTGGGAAAGCATTCCGGCAAGGATTCTATTGGCCCACAGCCCTCCAAGATGCGGTTGAGCTCGTCACCAAATGTGAAGCCTGTCAGTTCCATTCCAAGAAAATCCACCTGCCTGCCCAAGCTCTTCAGACAATCCCTTTATCATGGCCATTTTTGGTCTGGGGGCTCGATATCCTCGGCCCTTTCCCCCGAGCGATTGGGGGCTTTGAATTCTTGTTCGTTGCTATCGACAAGTTTCCAAAGTGGCCGGAAGTTGCTGCCGTGAGAAAGGTGATTGCTCAATCAGCTATCAAGTTCTTGAAAGATTTGGTGTGTCATTTTGGAATCCCGGCAAGGATCATTACCGACAACGGCACCCAATTCACGAGCCGCGCCTTCATGCAATATGTTCATGCCCTCGGAAGCAAGATCTCGTTTGCTTCTGTCGCACATCCCAGAAGCAACAGCCAAGCTGAGAGGGCGACCGCTGAAGTGCTACGAGGACTCAAAACAAGAACCTTTGATACGCTGCAGAAGCACGGAAGGTGGTGGATCGATGAGCTGCCGGTAGTTCTATGGTCCCTCAGAACGACACCAAATCGAGCTACCGGGCAGACTCCTTTTTCCCTGGTCTATGGGGCGGAAGTAGTTATCCCCACGGAACTCATTTACGGGTTGCCTCGAGTGCTTGCCTATGACAAAGTAGTGCAAGTTCAGCACCGGCGTGACGACGTTGTGCTACTCGAGGAGAACCGTCTCCGGGCTGCTATGCGTGCTGCACGCTATCAGCAAGCCCTGCGTCGCTATCATAGCCGCAGGATTCATGCCCGGTGTTTTGAGGAAGGCGACCTTGTCCTTAGGCATGTTCAGTCCACCAAGGGTACAAACAAGTTGACGCTGAAGTGGGAAGGCCCTTACCGGGTAGTACGAGTCACCAGACCTGGCGCAGTCTATCTGGAGACTGGAGATGGCATTCAATTGCAAAACTCATGGAATATTGAGCATCTCCGCAAGTTCTACCCGTAAGGCGCGGCTGTCGGGCCCTGCCCGGCAGCCACCCTTTTGTACATGCCTTGCCTCAGTTGCATGTAACCCCTTGTACAAAGCTAGGCGATGACCCTGAGCACCAGAGAAATAAACGAAGCGCTGGGGGGCCCCCGACCAAGTTGCATGCATGCATAAGCATTTCATGAGCATTTGCATATGCATATAGATAGGATCGCATCCATTTGCTTATGCATATAGACATGATCGCATCCTGCATCATTCTCATCTGCATAAAGCTGCAGGTTCCTGCCGAGAACTCGGTTTCTACAAGAATATGGGGAGATGAACCAACGCTGCGATCCCCGGTGAACCAAACAGATAAGTTCTACCTCTTGTCCATAAGTGTTCTGTAAGCTAAAACTTGTGCATAAGAAAACCCCGCCACTCTTCGAAACTTAGGTGCTCCCGTCCCTGGCTCGAACGTTGCTTCGGCCTGGATGGTCGTAGTGGCCTTTGATGAAAAGAAGTTGGCGGGGGGCTGGTCCCTCTATTTCTTGCTGGAAGGCTCAGTTCCCCGGCAACGAAGAAAGGGTACCGGCAGGATAGCCTGCCGGGGAAAACTCATTTATTTAAAATAAAGAGGCATTTCACCTCTGCGTGGACTTATACATGCATGAGTTCCCGGCAAGGTTCGTCTTTTTCATTAATATGCTGGTCATACAAGTACAAACCTTACAGAACACAGACGTGGACTCGAGATATTACATTATTTGAACTAAAATTTGGCAAATGCCTACGAGTTTAAGATTGAAAAAAGATAAGTGCCCGTGATGCCCTTTCTTGTCACTCCCCTCCTAGGCACAGCAGTTGAAGGCGGGAAGGGCAAAAGGAGTGCTTGAGCAGAAGCCCAGCCCATTCCCATCGGGCTCCAGGAGAGGTAGCCTGATGGGGACGGGGGAGCACCGGGGAACGCATCGATGGAGAGCATGACGGAGGAGTCCCGCCAACCACCACCACCAAGGCTAGCAGGACACGGCAGGGCTAACGGAGCTGCAGTCCGAGAGGAAGCCTGCCGGGGTCCAGCTGGAAGACTGCTGGAGGAAGCCGAGTGGCAACATCCCCACCCCTGCATCCAACTCCCTAGCAAATCACCTTGCCGGGAAGTAGAGGCAGATGCAGATGATGGTGCTGCCACCTGATGAAGATGGTGCGGGCGACGCTCAGCCAGAGCCAGAGTCATCACCCTCCCGCGCGCTGCCGTCGTCATTGCCGTCACTGTCCTCCTCGTCACTTTCGCTCGAGGAGGAGCTTTCATCATCGGTCGAGCTCTCCACGCAGCACCCTAAGTGAGCTCCTGAGCGCCCGAAGATCTTGACGGAGAGCAGGCCGCCCTCCATTAGATCAGCCTCTTCAGCACCCCTGCCTGTGCACTTATTAGGACCTACCCCAACGACGCTCGGCAGCGCGATCGGGGCAGGCCCGGGGGCTTCTGTCGGTGCAACAAACCCTGGGTCTGTTGCCCTGACCGTGCATAGGCAAGAGAACAAGATTACAACACCAAGGCCATGTCAAGATACAAGAGACCAAGATCTTCGAAGAACCAGCATGCTGATTAAGAAGGCCAAGACCAAGACAGAGAAGCGAGACACCACCAGGAGAAAAGCCTCCCTTGCCGAGCAGACGGACCTAGCAAGGACAAGGGCTCCCCCGGAAGAAAGCATTCAAGACGTCCCGGCAGGGCCTGCCAGGACTCGCGAGGGCAAAGACACCTCACCAAGCCATATCACCACGACCCATGTCGTTGATCAATGCGGTGTCAAGCCGCAAAGTGACTAAGTGGCAGCCATTCGCCACATGGAGGCCTCTTTCTACAGGAAATACCTACAGATGGCACCCGTCCTGCGATGTGTCAAGCAAGCAGGCATGAAGCTGGCAAGATGAGCCCGGCAAGGCTTGCCGGGCGAGCAACAATGTGACGTTGAGCAGTGCATTTAATGCACTCTATCAGCCTGCAGAATTAGGTATGATAGCACTATTTGCTATCTTATCCGTGCATAATGACTGTTTTGCCACTGTGGTGACCCCTTAACCTATAAAAGGAGGCCCATGGCATCCGTAGCAAGGATTGCAAAGTTGAACTCCCCCACTCTCGTAAGCGCGTAGTCACTGCCTCCCCAGGGCGAGCCTGCCGGGCAAGTGTACTATGCTCCACCACCACTTTTCCACCATCAATCCACCAACACAGGAGTAGGGTTTTACGCCTCGCGGCTGCCCGAACCTGGGTAAAATTGCCCGTGTGATCTCTGCCGTGCTGCCCCATGTTCTTCTGCTCTTTGTGGAACGCGGCATCCCCCCTGCCGAACCAGCAAGGGGCCCCTTGGCCCCATAGGTGGCCGTGGTTTCCTGCGACAGAATCTCACCGCCGTTGTCGCCGTAGCAAGTTCATCGCCAAGTTAGGGTACGGACTTGACCTCTTTGTGTGCTCCATCATTCCGATTCTTGCACAAAGATCATTGCCATTGTTCTTTCCACGAATGAGATTAATCTATCCACCGAAAGAATCCTTTAGAATAGATTTGATGCAAAAACTTAGGGTTAGGTTTCCGCCGAACTCATCTTGGACCGACTGATCTGAGGATCTCGGTCTCACCGAATTGGCTCTGGCCATTGCACAAGTACAACTCGGTCTGACCGAAGTGTACTAATCGGTGTGACCGAAATCACTTACTCTGTGAAACCCTAGCATCTCGGAGTCACCGAACTGCATTTCGGTCTGACCGAAACCGTGTGTTTAGACTCTATTTGTGCTTCGGTGTCATCGACTTTGTCAAATCGGTAACTCCGAAATGCTTTCTGCAGAAAACTAAAGTTAAGTTTTTGTCTCAATATTTTTTTTGCAAAATAACTGCACTTTGTGATGCTCATCCACTCTATCTATACCCATCTATTCACAGGGTCAGTTTCAGATGTGTCAGAGGGCAGTGACAGCCAGAACAGGTCTGAAGAGCAAGTGAATCTCAGTCAGGGCACTAGTCCCTCCAACATCAGTTATGATGAAGGTAGCAGAAGCACTCCAAGCAACTTGCCTAAGGTAGCAACTAGGCAAAGAAAGAAGAGAACCTCAGAATCTGAGGATGAGGACTTTGTTGTTGAGGAGGAGGTGACCTCCAAGAAGAAAGTGCTGAAAAAGGAGTATGTTGCTGCTGCAACCAAGCCTGGAATGCAGAAGAAGGCTCCTGCTAAGAGGAATCCTATGTCAAAATCCAGAGCCTCCACTCAAGAAACTATGGAGTTCACTCTTGAACCAAGAGAAGAAGAGGCTGGTGGAGGAAAGAAAAGGAAGGAGAGAGTCAAGAAGACCATTGCCAGAGTGATTGGCAAACCATCTATGATGAGAGATTCAGATGAAGAAGAAGAGGAGGAAGAGGCTGCTGCACCTCCACCAAAGACTCAAAAGCTCATGGGGGATGCTATAAGGACTGGGGCTGCTCCATCTAAGCTCAAGTCAGCTCCCAAGCCTCCAACTCAAGCTCCAGCTCCAAAACCTTCTGCACCCAAGAGATCCGCCAGAAAGATCCCTGCTACTGAGAAGAATAAGGCCCCAGTGCCTGAGGCTCAAGAAGATGAAGATCAACAAGTGCTCAGAAAATTGAAGCCCAAGATTCCAGATCATGATGATAATCATCCAGTGGCTAAAAATATGAAGCTGAGAAAGGATGCTGGTCTGAGATTATGGAGACAGACTGATCCTTATGCCACCAGGAGAAGGACTGCTGTAGATTATCATTTCCACACCAAGGAACAGTTGGACTTCTATGAGACAGTCTTGCTAGACAAGAAGCCCATTGTCAGTGACATGAAGTGGGCTGACTAGACATATATTGATGAAAATGAGGACTACTTCCTAGGTGTGCATCAGAGCTTCATAATGAATGAAGTTGATGAGTTTGTTGGTCAGAAGTTGACCAAGTGGAATGATGAGATGATCATCCAATTCTACTCCACTGTTCACATCTACCCAGATGGAAGGATTGTCTGGATGACAGAGGGAACCAAATATCAATCAACAATCTCTGAATGGGCTAAGTTGATCAATGCTCCTAAGGAAGATGAGAATGACACTGATGTATATGCCAAGCCTAGGAAAGATCACAACTCCATGCCCAATATGTACAAGACAATTCCTGATAATGCCTTGGAGACTCACAAGCTTGGGTCAATATACTATCTGCTGTCAGGTCTGAGCACCATCAAAACCATCCCGAGGCACACTCTGTTGCCCAAGTCAAGAGATCATAGAATGATCCGTGGTCACTCCATCAACCTGCTCCATATGTTTCATGTGCCCCAGAAGTTTAAACTCATGAGTTTGATAGTTGAAACAGTGAAGAGAACTGCAGCTGATCAGAAGAGATCATGTGGATATGCCCCTCATATACAGATGTTGATCAACTCCAAGATGGGAATAGGGACATATCTTCTTGACAAAGAGCATCTTCCCCTGAGGCCAAAATTTGAGGACAATGAGATTGTCATGGATGCATCTCATCCAACTAGTGCAGAAGCCCAGGAGAAGAGAGAGAGAGAGAGAGAGAGAGAGAGAGAGAGAGCAAAGGCTGCAAAAGCAGCAAAGGCAGCCTGTGCACCAGATGCTTCACAAGTGATGCTCAAGACCAAGCAAGATCAACTCAATTATCTGCTTGAGGCTACTGTGAGAATTGAGAAGGGCTTGGCCACCCTGACTCAAAATCAAGAGAGTCTTGAGAGGATCATTGAGACTAAATTCCATGATCTATATGTGTAACATCCCAAATTTTCAATTTGGAATGTTATACATAGATCAGTCACTGCATATCATATTTTATTGCATTTTGTTTTGCGATCCTCGAAATCCTGAGCAACTCAAGGACCACGGAGAGAGTTGGGGATTTCACCATTTTCATATTTGAATTTTTCTCAAATATTGAAACAAGGATCAATTTGGTTTAACTATTTTTCTCTCCAAAAATATTTCATATTAAAAATATATGAGAGGAGATAATATGACTTCTCCAAAATAAATGGAATATTGGAGGAAAAATATTAAAATCAAATAAATATTTTATTTGGATCTTTATTGCAATTTTATTTGAATTAGGAAAAATACGCGTTTTTCAAAATTGCATTTTTAGGCCCAAATAAATGTTCATCTCGTCCGGCATTTTTTTAGAGGACGGGGAAAATTTATTTCGGGATTTTGGAGTCCGTTTAGTATTTCTTTTATTTGTTTTTCTGCGCGGAATTATTTAAAAAAAAAAAACTTCGCGGAACGAACTGGGCCGAAGCCCAGCCGGCCCGGCAACGCCGCCGCCTCCGCTCGCGCGCGCCCTGTGCCCGAGTCGTACTCCGGCGGAGTCCGGGACGCCGCCGCCTCGTCGCCCCCTGCCCCAAGCCACCCTGCCCCAGCCCCCCCCTTAAATAGCCGCCACCCCGACCCCCCTGGAGCCCCAAGCCGCCACCGCCGCCTGCCCTCGCCGCGCCGCCGAGCCGCCGCACCCCGCCGCGCCGCCTCGCTCGCCGCGCCGCCGCCGCCGCCGCCCCGCCTCCCGAGCGCCGCCGCCGCTGCAGCCTCGCCGCCGCACGCCGCTCGCGCCACCGCGCCGCACCCCGCCGTCCCGCCGGAGCCCCGCCGGAGGTAGCCGCCGCCGCCGTCGGTTTTCGTGAGAAAAACCGATCGGTTTTTGTTTAAACCCTAGATGCGTTTTTTTTCGGTTCGTTCGGTTTTCCGTCGGTTTAGTTATTTAGCGAACGCCCGTTCGTACGTTCGTTTTAACGAACGGTTTTCACCGTTTAACCGCAGACAGCGAACGTTCGTTCGTTAGCCTGTTCGTTAGTTTTTCTTTTTCTCGGATTTTTTCGCGATTATTTTCGATCGCGATTCCTGACCCGATTTTTGTTTTAGTATAACTTTTCGCTCGTTTGTCGGAATCAGGCGATTCAAGCGCCTAGATCTTCGTCTCGAAGCCCTCTTTCTGTTTAACCAATTTAAACAAGTTTTTGCTACTGTAAATTTTGACTTTAGTCCAGATTAGTAATCGAAGCGTGTTTCTTTCGCAGTTTGAGTTTAGTTGCTCCGTTTGATTTGATTCTTTTTGCAAACCGGAGTTCTTAGGTTGAACTTTCTGGCTAAATCATCTCATTTGAGTTTTACCCGTGCATCTTCGCTTGATTGCTTATGTATGCTATTGTTTGTTTGCGATAGAGTTTCCGGAGTGCGAAGCGTGCTACTACGAGTCTTTAGGATTTGCAGATCGTCAGCAAGGCAAGTAACACATTGATCATACTTCTTCGTTACCCAGTTTTTATGCATTAGTTTCGACCCTCAAATATTGCATGATTAGGATGTGATTAACGTGTGGGTACTGGGAAGTAGATGATGAGGTAGAACCTATTGCCCTTTTAATAACAAACCCTTGGGAGTTACTTCTACGCTATGCTTATGTTGCCATGCTATGCTCGTAGACGTGGATTGGGTTTGAGAGTATCCATGACAGATGTGAGATTTTTAATTAATGGTCAACTTAAGGTGGCAACTTTAATACACATCTGGGTGGATTGCTTGTTTGGGCACCTGGGGATATACCAGTGTTGTCCTAGGAGATCCCGGGGATATACCGTGTGATCCTCCTACGGTTCGCCACCCAGGCTCAAAGGGATCATAAGATTATTCATGCTAGAAACTTCCGTGTGCAGCCACAAGCTATTATGGGCTCTAGCATAGTTGAGTATGTTGCATGACCTCTTTCAGTGGTAGGCTAGCAGAGGTAGGGGAAAGTAGGTGTAACTGTCTACCCAGAGTAAAGAGTAAATGTTTCTGAAAGACTGTGTCTCGGTCATCCATTTCTCAAACACCATGTAGTGCGAGAAATCCAACGGAGGAGATCGAGTCTTGTGGGGAAAAGTGCACAAACCTCTGCAGAGTGTACAAACTAATCATGATTAGCCGTGTCCCCGGTTATGGACATCTTGAGTATCTGGTTCTTGGATCATCATATTGAATCCCATCACTCTAAATTAATTTGTTGGGATTAATGATTACTTTTAATTGGGATTGAGAGGGGGTTTTACCTTCTCAATGTTCAACAACCACCATGATAGTTAAATAAAATATATTCCTTTGTTGTAGGGAAAAATTGGCTTTTCGCAAAACAGTATAACCCTAGAGCTTTTCCACCAGCCAAAAATGCATGTAGTATTAGCATTTATTCTGTTCATTGCTCTACTGTGTTATATTGCCGGCATATTCCATGTGCTGACCCGTTTCGGGCTGCAACGTATCATGTTGCAGACTTTTCAGACGACGAGTAAGGTGCGCTAGGTCGTTGTCGTGCACTCAGCTATGCCGTTGGAGTTGATGGACTCACTTTATCTTCCAAGCCTTCCGCCGTTATCTTATTTAGATGGCCTTAAGCCATATTTATTGTAATCAGTTCTCTTTTGAGACATTCGATGTAATAAGTGTGTGATTGCTACTCTGTTATAAATCCCTCAAGTACTGTGTGTGTCAGCATTACCGATCCAGGGATGACACTTGAACACAGAGATTCGATCCATTCGGGTCGGGTCGCTACAAAGATGGTATCAGAGCACACGCTGACTGTAGGACACGACCACTAAGAAAAGCCATAGGTCACTCTTCTCTACTCATTTCTGACTTCTCTCCATCTTCTATTCTCTAGGATGGCGGACTCAAGGAACAAGTTTACACAACCGGATGCAGACACACCTTTTGGACGACACTTGAAGGAAGTCACTAGGTACCTGAACATCGGAATACCAAGCTTCACCGGGACCTACACCACCACTGTACCAGAAGGGGAGCGTTGGATGATTCGAGTTCAAATTCCAGGAAGGACATTCACGCCAGTTACGGAGCCCATAGAGTTTTCCTTTGATGCACCAACCTGGAGTCTAGGAAAGAGCATGGCAGCCCACATCGCCATGGGACGCATCGGCGAAGTGTATCACAAGGATCTTAAGGACACAATCTACCAGTTATGTGGGCGCCGAGATGAGCAATGGGAGATGATCAGCACCCGTAGGGACAGGTCCATTGCAGCTTTCATCCAGGAGTTAAACCAGCACATTCGCCGACAGGAGAACCAGATGTGTGCAAGCATGATAGATTTGAAGAAGGTGATGACCAGGAACATGGAGCTAGAAGAGGAACTCAAGTCTACACGCGATGGATACGAGGAGGAAATCGCAATACTAGTGGAAAAGAATGACGACCTGACAAGGAAGCTAGGAGTATTCATGGGAGACCCCGCGCCCGGAGAAGAAGACGACGAACCTGAGGAAATTCGATCTGAAGACTACATCATCATCGACGACACCGACTCCGACCCCGACAGTAGTGATGATGATTATGAAGACGAAGCTGGAGCGGATATCATGGAGTCTTCCACCGATCAAAATTTCTAGATGACCACCATATTATCATTGAAAGTGCAACTAATCCCCGGGTAGTTTTGGTAATTCATAACAACATATAGCTCACTGAACTAATATCCATTCAAGTTGAATATTTCAGAAAGTCAATGATTGGCATGGCATGGACTAGAGATGTGGACCCCTCAAAATGCTAAGGACAAAGTTTGGCAAAAGCTCAAGACTCTTCATTTCTATTTTAGTGATCCAAGATCACATTGAGTCCATAGGAAAGCCAATACTATTAAAAGGGGATGAGGTGTTGCTTAATGGTCTACTTGCTCAAAGTGCTTAGTGATATTGCTCCAAAACCCTCAGCCACTTTCTCATTTCCACATATGTCCAAAACCCAAAGTCAAACTCGGCCCCACCGATTTGATCTATCCGGCGCCACCGAGTTCATTTGACATAGCCATTGCCAGAAACCCTAGACAATTCGGTCTCACCGATACGGATCTCGGTCTTACCGAGATGGCCTTGCAAACTCTGTGTTGACTTTTGTAATTATTTCGGTCTCACCGAAATGTGCAATCTGTCTCATCGAGTTTGCTTGACCAACTCTCTGTTTGATCTTTGCTGAAATCGGCCTCATCGAGTTCATGCAATCGGTCTCATCGAGAACGTGCCTACACTTCCACTACTCATTTTCTGAGAGAGAACCACCTACTCATGTGTTGAGACCAAGACGTTCCAATCCTACCACAAGAATCTTGAACTCTAGCCTTCCCCAAGTTGCTTTCCACTCAAATCATCTTTCCACCATAGCGAAATCTGTGATAAAGAGTTGAGTGTTGGGAAGACTGTCATTTGAAGCACAAGATCAAGGAGTTCATCACCAACAGACCGTCTATTACCTTTTGGAGAGTGGTGTCTCCTAGATTGATTAGGTGTCGCTTGGGAGCCTCCGACAAGATTGTGGAGTTGAACCAAGAAGTTTGTAAGGGCAAGGAGATCGCCTACTTCGTGAAGATCTACCCGAGGGAGGCAAGTCCTTCGTGGGCGATGGCCATGGTGGGATAGACAAGGTTGCTTCTTCGTGGACCCTTCATGGGTGGAGCCCTCCGTGGACTCGCGCAACCGTTACCCTTCGTGGGTTGAAGTCTCCATCAACGTGGACGTACGATAGCACCACCTATCAGAACCGCGCCAAAAATCTCTGTGTCTACATTGCGTTTGCCTTCTCCAAACCATTTCCTTTACCTTCATATGCAATGTTTTACTTTCCGCTGCTACACTCTTAGAATTGCATGTGTAGGTTGATTGCTTGACTTGTGCTAAGTTGCTAAAATCTGCTAACACTTAAAATTGGGAAAAGGTTAGATTTTTATTTGGTCAAGTAGTCTAATCCCCCCCCTCTAGACCTACTTTCGATCCTACAAGATCGCTGGGCCATCCTAGTTCTTGATGGCCGCCCGTAAAGGTGCCAACAAACTCATGGCACAGGTCAGCCCAAGTTGAGATGGAGTCCTCCGGCAGGTGCATTAGCCAAGACCTCACATTTGGCTTGAGTGCCAAAGGGAAGTAGTTGGCGAACACCTTCTCATCTCTTCCCCCGGCAGCCTGAACAGCGATGGTGTAAATGCTCAGGAACTCTGCGGAGTTCAATCTCCCATCGTACTTTTCTGGTATCTCTGGCTTGAATGTGCGGGAAGATGGCTAACGGACTTGCCGCAGCTCACGAGTGAATGCAGGGCACCCAACCTCGAAAGGTAGGTACCCATCTTCACCGAGAGTGGGCTCATCGACGTCAGGGCCATTGTGCCTATCAGACTGGCAGTGGGTGTCGCGGCGCCGCTCGATGGTGACGCGCGCGCCTTCCCCTCGCATGTCCTCCTGGGCCTGCCGCTGGTCTCGACGGGCTCGAGGGCCGGACGAAGCCATCGAGACGTCGTCGGGTTCTTGATCGCGTGGCTCCGGCTATGGCCCCTTTGCAGGCTGTCGCGGAGGGGACTGCACCGTGGGGGTGGCCCCTTCGACACGGCCAGCAGCGCGGGCCATCGTCGTTGCCTGGGGAGGTCGTGGCGGGCCAGCTCGCTGTGATCCTCCCGCCTCAGCGAAATCAATCAGGCTTTGAATGGTGGCTCTCCACTCATCCATCTGATCGGCTGCCGGCGGAAATCTCAACAGCAGCTAGGCCCGCGCCATAGCCTCCGAAGCGGTGCTTGGTATGGATGACGATGTAGACCGTAGCATCGCCTGGCTCCTCACGGTGCCAGTAGTAGCAGCGCCGTGTTCCCGTCGTCGTGAGCCCATCGCAAGGGTGGCGTGGTGACGAGGTGGAGGCACTTGAGGGCCAGTGGCTCCGTTCGGCCCATCGGCCGGGGCAGCTCGTTCCGGGAGTGGCGCACGTCCTGCGGCCGCGCCCGCAGCGGGTGCGGCCGGAGAGTTGCGATTCGCCCCAGACCGAGCGCCACCGCTACGGCTGTGCCCCTCAGCTGGGCGGAGAGGTGCAGACGGAATAATTTCTCCACCCATACCTTGTGGGGCGTGGCCACTGGGATGTTGTTGGTGATGCCCTTCCCCGGTGCCTTCCGCCCTTGTTTCGGCCGCAAGGGAGGTGGTGACGACGCCGCCTGCGCCGGCCACGTCGCCCGCAGCGTCCACGTCTCTGTGCGTCCCCATAGCCCCCGCAGCGTCAGTGGCCGCGTGCAATGGGGCCTTCGAAGTGGACAGGTGGGCTGCAGCACCGGGCTTCTTCTTGCGCGCCATGGACGATGGGGCCGTCGATGAAGAAGATGATGAAGATGACGTGCTGCGTACGCTTCTCGGGTTCGCGCAAGTGCTTCCCCCTACCTGGCACGCCAAAGATGTCGTGGGAAACCACGGCCACCTATGGGGCCATCAGCCCCTTTTGGTTCGGTAGGGGGGCTGAGCACGTTGCACAAAGAGCGGAGGACCGTAGCGCAGCATGACAGAGATCACACTGGCAGTTTTACCCAGGTTCGGGCCGCCGCGAGGCGTAAAACCCTACTCCTGCTTTGGTGGATTGATGGTGGATTGTGGTGGAAATGTAGTGCTCTTGCCCGGCAGGGTTGCCTCGGGCGAGAGGAGCTACGCGCGTACGAGTGTACAAGGTTCTGAACCCTTTCTATGGTTGCCATGGCCCTCCTTTTATAGATTAAGGGGTTACCACAGTGGCAAATCAGTCATTGTGTACTGATTAGATTGCAAACAGTGCTATCACACCTAACTCTGCAGACAGAGCAGAGTGCATTAAATGCGCCTCTTAATGTCACATCGTAGCCTACCCTTCAAGCCATGCTGGGCTGCTCGGCCACCTCCTCACCTGTCTGCCTGACACGTCTCTGGATGAGTGTCATTTGGAGGTGGTTTCCTCTGGAAATGGCTGCCATGTGTCGAATAACAGCCACTTAGTCACTTGGGGTCTTGACACCGCACCGATTGATGACTTGCGTCACTGTGAGGTGGAGCGGTGAAGGCTTGGCGGGGTAGTTTGCTTTCGTAGAGCCCGGCAGGCCTGCCGGGACGGTCTTGAGGCTTGTATTCGGGGCCACATCGTCCTCACCAGGCTCGCCTGCCCGGCAAGGGAGGTTTTTCCTTAGTGGTGTCTTGCTCATTCAGCTTGGCTTGGTCTTCTTGCTCCCCCCTTTGATTCCTCAAAGAGCCATCTCTCCTTGCTTAGTCCGGACTTGGATGTTGCAACCTTACTCTTTTAGGCCCGTGCACGGTCTGGGCAACAGACCCAGGGTTTGTTGCACCGACAGTAGGGGTTGATGACCTTCTCATAGAACTTGTCCTTGGAAGAGCTTGGTGGAGCCATGGCGATCTAGATCTGTCAGAAAAATAGACGAAACAAGAATAGAGGATATTTCTGCGATACGGTGGTCAAACCGTCCGGGAGTATATGTAAATAATTTTTATCTTGCGAAACAAGTATTCCACAAGAAAACGGAGTCGGGAAGGCTCATGAGGGGCCCACAAGCCACCAGGGCGCGCCCTGGGGGGGGGGGGTGGGCGCGCCCTGGTGCCTTGTTTGCACCTCGTGGGTCATGTTTCTTATTTTTTATATTTTTTTCTAATATTCCAAAACTGACAGAAAGTATTTTTATGAAATTTTTGGAGTCAGTTTACTTATCATGTCACGCACCTCTTCCTATTCAGGGTTCGGGAGTGGTCTGGAAGGTCTCTCTTATGTATTCCTCCGGTGTCATAGTTTGAATAATGTTAGTTTCAACATTAATAGGTGTACCTGAGATGTAATGCTTAATTCTTTGCCCATTGACCACATTCGGATTAGTGCCTTCGGCGTTATTAATCTGAATAGCTCCAGAACGATAAACTTCCTCGATGATATACGGTCCTTCCCATTTAGAGAGAAGTTTTCCTGCAAACAATCTAAACGTAGAGTTGTACAATAGAACATACTCACCCACTTTGAATTCCCATTTTTGAATTCTTTATCATGCCATCTTTTAACCTTTTTCTTAAAAAAAATTGGCATTTTCGTAAGCTTGGGTTCTCCATTCATTTAGCGAGCTAATATCAAATAACCTCTTTTCACCAGCAAGTTTTAAATCATAATTGAGTTCTTTAATTACCCAATATGCTTTATGTTCTAATTCAAGAGGTAAACGAGATGCTTTTCGATAAACCATTTTATAAGGAGACATACTCATAGGATTCTTATAGGTTGTTCTATAAGCCCATAATGCATCTTCAAGTTTCTTAGACAAATTCTTTCTAGATCTATTGACGGTCTTTTGCAAAATTAACTTTATTTCTCTATTGCTCAACTCAACTTGACCACTAGATTGAGGCTGATAGGGAGATGCAATTCTATGGTTGACATCATATTTAGCAAGCAGTTTACGGAATGCACCATGAATAAAATGTGAACCACCATCAGTCATTAAATATCTAGGGACTCCGAACCTTGCACTGGTACAGCGAGGTGCTATACAAACGGTTTTTAACCCATTTCCGCGATGACATTTTAAACCGTCGCCTAGTGAGTGTGGGTGATAGGGGGGTCCTTCCCACATGACCCATAAACTATCGGGGATAGGCCCTCCGGTCACACACGCTGCGCAAAATGAGCTCATGTGCGATCGGGCTAGCCATGGTTTTCGTTCGTAGATACATCCCACACAGTGATTCCCAGAGAAACATTTCCCTTCGTCTGCACAACCCACACAGTCAATCCACGAGAAACATTTTCGTTCGTCTGCATATCCCACACAGTGAATCCGAGAGAAACATTTCCGTTCGTCTGCACATCCCACACAGTGAATCCCAGATGAACGTTTCCGTTCGTATATACATCCCACATAGTTTTATGTATAGCCTCGCGTGTGATAGGTGTAACGATCACACACGCTCTACCTCCGTTAACTGTTTGCTTTATTCAACCATATCACACACGATTTGATGAAGAAAACTGTATGGCATTGGGCTATCCATCACAACCAGTTTTACTACTAGAATCTTTTGCAAAGTTCCATGACCCATTTAACAGGTTTATTAGTTTACAATTAATAATTCCAGTATTACGCAAATTCACATTTCATATCGAACAGTTGTTTGCCAATTTCATATCAGGCACATAAATATATTTTAACATCACAGTACGATAGCGACCTGAAAACAACACAGTATAACATATAGCTAGTTCACCTTCATAAGAATAATATTAGAACAATATATTCATTTCCCTAATCGACTGATGCATGATCAGCCAGGTTTGTCTTCTCCACCTCTGCTTTCAGTTCAGCAAGAACATGTTTTGCACTAACCAACTGGGAAAGTGCCTCCTCCTTCGCCAACACCATCTTAGCAAAGTCTAATTTAAAAAATCAGAGCTCATTCTCCATCTTCCTCTTTTTTCCCACATCTTGAAATATTCTTCAGCATTGACAACACTTTCTCTAAGCCTATCTCCGTTCTCTTCCTCATACATGCTCTAGGGCTTTGCTAGACAAATCTTCAAAGACTATGACCACTCTTGATCAACCCACTCTAGGTAAGAACACTTCCATTCATCCTATAATATTTAAACCCTAGGAAAATGGGTTTATCACCAAATACATATTTTTGAAAAACTGAAGAAACAGGTTAATTATGACATATCTTCTGAAAAGGATCAACGTGCAAATGAATTGATTGCTACTGAGACAACAACCAAATTCAGAAACATCAGAAGCTATAATTAACTGCAACAACGCTGCAAGTTCTTAGTCATGTACTATAAATAACAAATTGAACATTTTATGAGGAAGCTAAATATAACTGCAACAGCATAGCGATAGTGTTTGGATGACATCAAATTGATACTAACAGGTGTGTACATGCACAAATTTAGTAACATAGAACTAATAGCACTAAGGTCGTCCACTATGTATGCCAAAACTGGTGTCAAGACAACTGTTGCTACATTTCGCACCGGTGCCCTGCACTGGCGAGCCGATGCAGAAGAAAAAAAATCAGGGAACCAGACTCCGGAGCACCTAGTTGCTCCGATGCCCAGTTCCTTTGTGCCATAAAGTTTTTAGTATTTTACTGCTTGGCTGCTCGGATGTGTGGACCAAATTTGGCTGCACAAACTGCTGAAGCGGTGCCAAATAATTTTCTTATGGCATCGCTGATGAGATGGCAACATTTTTTAGATACTAGGTAGAAACTGTGACATAGTCTTAATCACATCCAGAATAATATAGCACAGTGATAGTGTCTGAATCACATCTAACAAATGATTTGTAACAACAATAGTGGGGCGAACCTTCTCTGCACATGCCAGAAACTTCCTCCCACTGTCAACAGATTCAAATGCAACTGACTTCACGCATGGAGATTGATGGTGACAACGAGCAGGCAGATCTATAGCCACCCTGCTTGATACGTCTCCAACGTATCTATGATTTATGAAGTATTCATGCCATGTTTACAACAATTTTATATGGTTTTGGTATGATTTGCATGGAACTAACCCAGACTAACATTGTTTTCAGCAGAACTACTGTGGTGTTGTTTTTTGTGCAGAAATGAAAGTTCTCCAAATGAGCTGAAACTTTTTGACAATTTTTTTGGAACAAAAGAGACCCCCGAAGCTTCGTGGGAGGGCCAGAAGAGCCACGAGGAGGGCACAACACTCCACGGCACGCCAAAGGGGCCTGGCTTGCCCCGGTGGGTTGTGCTACCTCGAGGCCCATCTTCGCGTGAAACCGACGCCAAAAAATCCTATAAATAGAGAAACCATTCGAAATAACCCTAGATCAGAAGTTTCGCTACCACAAGCCTCTGTAGCCATGAAAAACCAATCTAGACCCCGATCCGGCACACTGCCGGAGGGGGAAATCATCACAGGTGGCCATCTTCATCATCCCGGCGGCCACCATGATGAGGAGGGAGTAGTCTACCCTTGGGGCTGAGGGTTTGTACCAGTAGCTATGTGTTTAATTTCTCTCTCTCTCTCTCTCTCGTGTTCTTGAGATGGCACGATCTTGATGTATCGCGGGCTTTCTTAATATAGTTGGATCATATGGTGTTTTCCCCTCTCTATCTTGTTGTGATGAATTGAGTTTTCCCTTTGAGATTTCATTTTATCGGATTGAGTACTTTTATGGATTTGAGAGCACTTGATGTATGTCTTGCTATGAATACCCATGGTGACAATGGGGTATCATATTGATTCACTTGATATGTGTTTTGGCACTCAACTCATGGATTCCCGAGGTGACATTGGGGTAATCTATGCATAGGGGTTGATGCACGCTCTCGTCTTTGTTTCTTCGATAGAAATGTTGGGGCACTCTTTGAGGTTCTTTGTTGTGGATTGAGTATTATGAATCTGAAATTGTTTGATGCACATCGCATAATCAACTCACGGATACTTGCAGCGACGTTGGAGTATCTAGGTGACATTAGAGTTGGTTGATGTGTATCATATGGTGTTATTTTAGTACGAACTCTTGGTTAGATCGATCAGAAAGAATAGCTTGTTGTTATTTAGTACAAACTCTAGGATAGATTGATCGGAAAGAATAGCTTTGAGGTGATTTCGTACCCTACAAACAATTTCTTCTTATGTTCTTCGCTAGATAGGAACTTTGGAGTGATTCTTCATCGCACGTTGAGGGAAGGTTATATGATCCAATTATAATAGCATTATTGAGAGATTGCACTAGTGAAAGTACGGACCCTAGGCCTTGTTTTCAAGCATTGCAATACCGTTTGTGCTCACTTTTGTTACTTGCTACCTGGCTGTTTTTTATTGTTCCTATTACAAAAATAAATATCTACTATCATTACTACACTTGTATTACCATCTCTTCGCCGAACTAGTGCACCTATACAATTTACCATTGTATTTGGTGTGTTGGGGACACAAGAGACTTTTTGTTATTTGGTTGTAGGGTTGTTTGAGAGAGACCATCTTCATCCTACACCTCCCACGGATTGATAAACCTTAGGTCATCCACTTGAGGGAAAATTGCTACTGTCCTACAAAACTCCGCGCTTGGAGGCCCAACACGAGTCTACAAGAATAAAGTTGCGTAGTAGAAATCAAGCTCTTTTCTGGCGCCGTTGTCGGGGAGGTGAGTGCTTGAAGGTATATCTTTAGATCTTGCAATTGAATATTTTAGTTTCTTGTTTTAACACTAGTTTGGTTCATAAAAGAAAGCTACAAAAAAATGGAATTGAGGTGGTCTCATATTGTTCATCTTTATCATGTCTTTCTTGAAAATGATGGAAAGGAAAATTGTGCTCAACTGATAGAAGAAGAATTCGATAAAATGTTTGGCATAAATGATGAGCATGATTGCAATGTTATTAGTGTGAATTCTTTGATTATCCATGATGCTAATGATATGCAAAGCTACAAGCTTGGGGATGCTATATTTGATGAAGATGATATTTTTACTTCCCCAAGTTTTGATGAGAAATTTTATTATGATGAAAGTATGCCTCCTATTTATGATGATTATATTGATGAAGGTGGGTTTGGAAGAGTGTCAACTCTAGGTAGTAATGATCCCACTATTTTGGAGGGTGTACAATCTTATTGTAATAATTATGAAAGTGGATTTGGAGAGGTCATGACTTTATTTAGTGATGAATCCACTATTTTGGAAGAGTTTCAATTGACTATGACAACAAAGTTGCTATCTATGATGATTATGGTGATGACATGTATGCTATAAAGAATAATGATAACCATGAAACTTTTCATCAAGATTTTAATTTTCAATCCCATGATAGTTATTTTATTGAGTTTGCTCCCACTACTATTCATGAGAATAAATTTGCTTATGTGGAGAGTAATAAAATTTCTATGCTTGTGGATCATGAAAAGAATGCATTATGTGATAGTTATATTGTTGAATCCATTCATGATGCTACTGAAAATTATTATGAGAGAGGAACATATGCTTGTAGGCTTCTCACTAATATCAAGTTTCCTCTCTTTATGTTGAAAGTTTTGAAGTTGCACTTGTTTTGCCATCCTATGCTAGTTGATTCTTGTTCCCGTAAATTGTTTTCTCACAAAATCCCTATGCATAGGAAGTGGATTAGTCTTGAATGTGCTTGTCATGTGATTCATGATGCTCTTTTTAGTGTTTCAATTCTTATCTTTTATGTGAGCATCATTGAACTCATCATGCCTAGCTAAGAGGCATTAAAGAAAAGCGCTTGTTGGGAGACAACCCAACATTTAAACCTACTGTTTTTGTGTGTTCACATGATTAGGATACTGTAGTAATAATGTTTTATAGCTTTTTCTTTCAATAAAGTGCCAAGTAAAGCCTTTGGGATAGTCTGGATGATAGTTGACTTGATTATGTGCAAAAACAGAAACTTTTGCGCTCAGTCCAGGCATTTTGCAAATTCACTGGAATGTGCTTTTGATCTGAAATTTTTACAGATGATTTATATACAAATTACCTACGTTTTCCTAAGTTTTCAGAATTTTTGGAGTTACAGAAGTATGGTTAGAGTACAGATTACTACAGACTGTTCTGTTTTTGACAGATTCTGTTTTCAATGCATAGTTTGCTTGTTTCCTAGTTTCTATGGCTTATATTGCTCAATATAAATTGTGGAAATGATAACTTACAGTAGGAATTGTGTGATAATAATTATGAATCTTGTCTTTGATAGTACCAAAGTGAATGGTTTTCTCTTTATCATACTAACCTATCTCACGAAGTTCCGTTAAGTTTTGTGTGATTGAAGTTTTCAAGTTTTGGCTGAGATATAGATATGAGGAGAATAAGGAGTGACAAGACCCTAAGATTGGGGATGAACAATGCACCCCCAAGGTAATATTCAAGGAAGATCCAAGCAACTAAGCTTGGGGATACCCCGGAAGGCATCCCCTCTTTCGTCTCCAACATTATTGGTAACCTTACTTGGAGCTATATTTTTATTTGTCACATGATATGAGTTTTACTTGGAGCGTCATTTTATTTTGTTAGGATTTTCTTGCTGTTATTTAGGTAATGTTTTGCATCTTTTATTTCAATAAAAATGTCAAGTATAGCCTTTGCCATGCTTATTTTGCAAGTCTATATGTGGCTGTTGGAAAACAGAAAGTTGAACGCTAGTGCATGAATTCTTCAAAAAATTCAGAATGTGATAAAATGTTGAAACTTTTTGAACAATAATATATGATAAAGTTTCTACAGTGTGGTAAATTTTCAGAATTTTCGGAGTTAAACAAGTATGGATCTTACTTCATCCTTTACAGACTGTTCTGTTTAGACAGATTGCTGTTATGATTGCATTGTTTGCATATGTTTGCTTGTTTAATGATTCTATTTGAGGATAGGATGATGAAATATGCAGAGGCATTTAGTATGAAATGTTAAATAATAATTTTAGTGATTTGCTACAGTATAGAATGATAAGGTTATTGCATTGATTTATACTAACGAATCTCATGAGTTTTTGTTGAGTTTTGTGCGGATGAAGTTTTTAAGATTTAGGGAAACCGTGATATAAAAGGAATTAAGGAGACAAAAAAGCTCAAGCTTGGGGATTCCCAAGGCATCCCAAGATAATATTTCAAGAAGTCTCAAGCATCTAAGCTTGGGGATGCCCCGGTAGGCATCCCACCTTTGTTCATCAACAATTATCGGTTAGCCTCGGTTGAGCCTAAGTTTTTGCTTCTTCACATGATGTGTGCTATTCTTAGAATTTCATTTTATTTATTTTTGCTTGCTGTTTTAATAAAATACTTAGATCTGAAAGTTTTTTAAATAAGAGAGTGTCCTCAAATAGCTACCCATTTACTTAACTACTCGCATGATCTTTACTTATATCTTTTGGAGTAGTTTGTCATTTACTCTTGTGCTTCACTTATATCCTATGAGTAAATTGAATATCATGAAGTTGAAATTATATGTTCATATGATGCCTAGTAGTAGCTTCACATTGGGTTTAGAAAGTGAAATCTTTTGAAGCTTGACAATCACAATATTGGTCATACAAGCAATTCATGAATGATTAGTATAAGGAAGAGAACTTTCACATGCAAATATATTATCTTGGACATCTTCTATGATTGTGAATACCTATTAATTATTTTCAAACTTGAGCAAATTAGTTGAAGTTGGACAAGGAAGATAACGTAATGAGTTATGTTTGGGTATATTTGCATAGAAGTTATATTGTCATGGATCCTCCAACATGTGGTGTTTGCCTAGGATCTTTTGCTAGCCAAAAAATCGTACTAAGTAGAGATACTACTTGTGCATCCAAAAACCATTAAACCTAGTTTCTTGCCATGAGTGTCCACCATACCTACCTATGGATTGAATAAGATCCCTCAAGTAAGTTGTCATAGGTGCATAAAGCAATAAAAATTGCTCCTAATTATGTTTGATCTTTTATTGTACGGTAAAATTGAGCGCTGTACGAACTTGTGATGGCAAAGTAAAAAAAGCGACGGACTGCGTAATAAAGGTTGCTGTCATAAGGGGCAATATACATGATGTTCCTTTTCATTAAGAGCTTGGGCATCCAAAATTTAAAAGCGCATGACAACCTCTACTTCCCTCTGCGAAGGGCCTATCTTTTACTTTTCAGTATTTACTTTCATGCAAGAGTCAATAGTATGCATTCTCATTTCAACCTCTAGTTGGCGAGCATCATGTGATGGGGAAAGATCTTGGCACAGATGTCCAATCAAATATATTTGATCATGATTTATTATTGTTGACAATTATCTCTATGATAAATGAGTTGGGAGGCAAAACATTAAGCCCCTATCTTTCTCTGTGTTTGATGGATGCCATTTGTTCTAAAAATATGCTTTGAGTACTAGCAATCATAGAAGACTATATGATGATTGAGTATGTGGATCTCTTACTTAGACTCTGTTGAATAAGTTGAATTGCAATTGTTTGGTGACTAAGAATATAGGTTGTTGAGTTTCAAGGGAATTCATTGTTTGAACCTTAACATGTGAATTGGTTGCTACTTTAATATGAGAAGTTTTATGAGAAAGAATTGCTGTTATGACGGTAGGAAAAGTGATTGAAATTATCATTGATCAAACTTATGCACTTTGCTAGCATTCACACTTCATAAATTATTTCTTTTATCATTTACCTACTCGAGGACGAGTAGGAATTAAGCTTGGGGATGCTGATACGTCTCCAACGTATCTATAATTTATGAAGTATTCATGCCATGTTTACAACAATTTTATATGGTTTTGGTATGAGAAAAAACTTTTTGACAAATTTTTTTTGGAACAAAAGAGACCCCCGAAGCTTCGAGGGAGGGCGAGAAGAGCCACGAGGGGGGCACAACCCACCACGGCGTGCCAGAGGGGTCTGGCTTGCCCCGGTGGCTTATGCTCACCTCGAGGCCCATCTTCGCGTGAAACCGACGCCAAAAAATCCTATAAATAGAGAAACCGTCAGAAATAACCCTAGATCAGAAGTTCCGCCGCCGCAAGCCTCTGTAGCCATGAAAAACCAATCTAGACCCCGGTCCGGCACCCTGCCGGAGGGGCAAATCATCACCGGTGGCCATCTTCATCATCCCGGCATCCACCATGATGAGGAGGGAGTAGTCCACCCTCGGGGCTGAGGGTTTTTACCAGTAGCTATGTGTTTAATCTCTCTCTCTCTCTCTCTCTCGTGTTCTTGAGATGGCACGATCTTGATGTATCGCGGGCTTTGTTAATATAGTTGGATCATATGGTGTTTCCCTTTCTCTATCTTGTTGTGATGAATTGAGTTTCCCCTTTGAGATTTCATTTTATCGAATTGAATACTTTTATGGATTTGAGAGCACTTGATGTATGTCTTGCTATGAATACCCGTGGTGACAATGGGGTATCATATTGATTCACTTGATATGTGTTTTGGCACTCAACTTGCGGATTCCCGAGGTGACATTGGGGTAATCTATGCATAGGGGTTGATGCATGTTCTCGTCTTTGTTTCTCCGGTAGAAATCTTCGGGCACTCTTTGAGGTTCTTTGTGTTGGATTGAGTATTATGAATCTGAAATTGTTTGATGCACATCGCATAATCAACTCACGGATACTCGCGGTGACATTGGTGTATCTAGGTGACATTAGAGTTGGTTGATGTGTATCATATGGTGTTATTTTAGTACGAAATCTTGGTTAGATCGATCGGAAAGAATAGCTTGTTGTTATTTAGTACGGACTCTAGGATAGATTGATCGGAAAGAATAGCTTTGAGGTGGTTTCGTACCCTACAAACAATTTCTTCTTATGTTCTCCGCTAGATAGGAACTTTGGAGTGATTCTTCATTGCATGTTGAGGGAAGGTTATATGATCCAATTATATTAGCATTGTTGAGAGATTAAACTAGCGAAAGTACAGACCCTAGGCCTTCTTTTCAAGCATTGCAATACCATTTGTGCTCACTTTTGTTACTGGCTACCTTGCTGTTTTTTATTGTTCCTATTACAAAAATCAATATCTACTATCATTACTACACTTGTATTATCATCTCTTCGCTGAACAAGTGCACCTATACAATTTGCCATTGTATTTGGTGTGTTGGGGACACAAGAGACTTTTTGTTATTTGGTTGCAGGGTTGTTTGAGAGAGACCCACGGATTGATAAACCTTAGGTCATCCACTTGAGGGAAATTTGCTACTGTCCTACAAAACTCTGCGCTTGGAGGCCCAACACGAGTCTACAAGAATAAAGTTGCGTAGTAGACATCACCGCTCCATTCATTGGAATTGATGGTCCTAGGGAGCTACAAGAGGAAGAAATGACTCAAATCGACTGTCGGGTTAAAATCCTTCATTCCAAATCATAACCGGAGAGAGAGTAGAGAGGCATACCCGGGTGGTGAAAGAGTCGTCGTCGGAGGAGGAACCGCTGGAGAGGTCATTGAAGAAGACCATGGCGACCGCGGCAGTCGAATGCGAGACGGCGAGAGCGAGGAAGCAAGTGAGGAAGCGGCTATAGCTTGGGAAGGAAGGAAGGAAGAAACAGTGGAAATGTGACTTGTGGTCGGGGAGAAAAAGGGGTGGGGAGGGGGTAGATATTTCGGCGGTAGGCCAAAAATTTCGAAAGGTGGAGGGAAACTTTGCGCGTGGTGCCGTCGGACACCATTCACTTTTAATGAATGTGTGCATTGCAAATGATTCTTATGCTTTACGCGCATGCGATGAGTTTGATCATTCAAATATTGGTGGAAATTTCCCTGGGTACTGTCCTCATCCACGTCATTCCATAATTTAACATCGCTTGCTAATTTGGGCACACAAAAGAGCCTACAGCACACAGACCAAAGTTACTGAATCGAGCAATTTTAGTAACTAAACAGAGCCAATTGACCTAAACATTGCTCTAACAAAAGACCAGTGTTATAAAGAAAGGCTAAGTACGCATAATTTTTACAAAGCCGCTGCTGCGCCGCCCTACGCCTCGCCGGTGTAAGATGAGACGTTGTTGACTTGTCCTGGTGACATGCCATCGTTGGTTGACTCCACGTCCCCCCGGCTGAAGTCGACCGCGTCGTCGTCCTCGTCCTCATGCTCGGCGCCGCCCTCAAGGTTTTAGTACTCGTAGTAGTGGCTGCGCTAGAGCTCGCGCTGGTACTCCACCACCGATTCCTCGACGGACAGGCTCTTCTCAACCTCATCCTGAGCCACACGCAACTCCTCCTCCAGGTGCTCCTCGATCTCCGCCGCCTCCTGCATCTCCAGCTCCCGCTCGGCGATCTCATGAGGAAGGTGCTCCATGGCCTCCGCCGCCTTTTCGGACGTGGGTTGCATGCTGGATTCTGAGGTGGCCTGGAATATCTTGGCGTCTGCGTCCTCGATCTTGGCATGGATGGCCTCGACCCGGGCCAGGGCGACATCGATGGCGCGGACGGCAGCTTGAGCGCTCTCTGTGTTTGCAGCCGCCATCCCAGCAGCTGCTGCTACCGTCTCGGCTGCTGCAGCTGCTCTGTCGGGTGCCGCAGACGCCCTCTCGGTGGAGGCGGCCGCGCTCCATGCGGATGTGGCCGCGCTCTCCGCGTAGGCGGCCGCACTCTCGGTGAAGGTGGCGGCGCTCGGGGAGGACGCGGCCATCGTACGGGCCCTCATGAAGCGTTTCCATAGCATCATTCTTAGCAAGAAGGGGCTGCGGGAATGGGGATCTAGTATTTGTGGATTCGAGGGTGACCGACACTAGACATAACGGAGGAAGACTTAAGTAGACCCACAAATTTTCATCGCAAACGGTCCCTACAACAAACTGTGTGTGATGTTGATATTTTGTATTAGCTGTGAAAGATGAATTTGGGGTACAGTGGCAACGGATGGTGTTTTAAATGTACGGAAAAATTTGGAGTACTAATACAACTGTCATGTCAAAATTTGGAAACTTTTAGGGGTCATTTGACCTTTTTAAGACATTTAAGTGATTTTCTAGCCATTTAATGACCGTAATTCAAATTTGAACTACATGTACATGCAACAGTTAACCATAACGGTTTGAAAAATCATATTTGTGTACTTGTGTGCGAGTTAATTCCATGTGCAGTAAATTGGAAGGAATTTTCAAACATATTGGTGTCACGGCTTGGACACAAGCATGGAGTGCCATGGCATTTAAATTCCAAAAAATTCAAAAATGATCAGACATACATGAAACCTTACTTGACGTAATGGCATGCCACCAGGATGATGTCTTATAAAAATTGGCCTGTTTGACGAAACTTTGGACACACACCCCTCACAAACCGGAGCTACTCACTAGAAGGCTCATGGTTCCAAGAGGACACAATGCATCTTTGATGATGAACCGGCGATAGCTTCCTCTTATGGCCTTCAAAATTTTTCTACAGCTAACATGCACTAATACAACTTTCATGTCAAAATTTGGAAAATTTCAGGGGTCATTTGACCTTTTTAAGACATTTGAGTGATTTTCTAGCCATTTAATGACCGTAATTCAAATTTGAACTACATGTACATGCAACAACTAACCATAACGATTTTGAAAAATCATATTTGTGTACTTGTGTGCGAGTTAATTCCATGTGTAGTAAATTGGAAGATTCTCAAACATATTGGTGTCATGGCCTGGACACAAAAGCATCGAGTGAAGGCCATGGCATTTAAGTTCCAAAAAATTCAGAAATGATCAGAAACACATGAAACCTTGCTTGACATAATGGCATGGCACCAAGATGGTGTGGTAAAAAAATTGGCCTGTTTGAGGAAAATTTGGACACACATCCCTCACAAACCGGAACAACTCACTAGAAGGGTCGTGGTTCCGAGAGGGCACAATGCATATTTGATGATGAACCGGCGATAGCTTCCTCTTATGGCCTTCCAAATTTTTCCACAGTTGACGTGCACTAATACAACTGTCATGTCAAAATTTGGAAAACTCCAGGGGTCATTTTGTAGGAACGAAGTATGTCTACCAGAGGGGGGTGAATGGGAGTTTTAAATTTTCTTCGGAAAACTCAAAACTCTCAGGACCCAGCAGCAGAAATGAATGAAAAACAAACTACAGCGAGCTAAAACTAGGTACCGAATGGAAACTAAACATGCATTGAGACAAAACTCATGAGGGAAAACATGTCGAATATAAACATGGGCAGAAGATATAACCAGTGGTGCTCAATGGCGACAAGGTATTTATTCGACCAGTTTGTCCTTCTGCACAAGGACTACGTCTGGTTGGAGGGGCTGTGACTTAACACGGAAGATAAACTCTCTTCACCCTATTCTCATTGACAATTGGTTCGTCAACCAATGTCGATCACTCGTGGTAGATACTTGAAGGCGATCTCCGAACCTTTACAGACTTCTTCTTCGAGAACCACAATCACTCTTGGTCTCTGAAGAAATTGACACCTAACCGTCTAGAGAGTTTGAAGCTCTCAAGAGTAATAGGCGGAGCGTACTGGACTTAGATTCTAGTGATGCTGAACCACTATCTAACTCTTCAGCTCTAGGGTTTTCTCCTGGTAGATTTTAAACTCAAATCGCTTAGAGAGTGGGTTGCTCAACAATCTTCTCAGAATCAAACAGAGCAGCCACCGGACGAAGCCGGCGCGGGGTGGCTATTTATAGCCACAACCTTCCCAGATGGGAAATGACCATTTTGGACACGCGGTCCAGCCAATGGCTAACCGACACGTTCACAACGGTCGGATTTTGGAGCAACGGTAATGTTACTTAAGGAACAGATAATGCTAACTCGGTCTGAGACAAATCTCTCGTGGCGAAGAAGATCACAGTCTCTTGCTGGCAAGTATTTGCTCGGAACACAAAGAGATTTCTCTCACAACTTTCATAGGATTTGGGTTTAGCATCAGAGAATCAAAGTTTCGAACGCTACACCCCTCTTAATAGTACGGTGGTCCTATGACTCAATGAAAGGAAGAAGAATAACGAAATAAATGCTAGGTCTTCACTTCATTCTTCATTCTCCTCTAACACAGTCATTTTCCTCGGACGGACACCGAACCAATTGCTTCACTTCAGCAATTTTTAGGGGTCACTCTTGTTAACATCATCTTCGATGATAACCTTTGTTGCACCGCAGGGAGATTATCTTCATTGTTTGCATCAAACTCCTCGATATCTCTGGGACCTGTTACTCTATGTGCACTAGCAAACACATAAGTCCCATATTGTTTATGCTAACAAACTCCAAAAACATAAGGGGCCTATCATTGCACCAACACATTTGACCTTTTTAAGACATTTAAGTGATTTTCTAGCCATTTAATGATCGTAATTCAAATTTGAACTGCATGTACATTCTACAGCTAACCATAACAGCTTGAAAAATCATATTTATGTACTTGTGTCTGAGTTAATTCCATGTGCAGTAAATAGGAAGGAATTTTCAAACATATTGGTGTCACGGCTTGGACACAAAGCATGGAGTGCATGCCATGGCATTTAGATTCCAAAAAATTCAAAAATGATCAGAAATACATGAAACCTTGCTTGACGTAATGGCATGCCACCAAGATGATGTGGTAAAAAAATTGGCTTGTTTGACAAAAGTTTGGACACACACCCCTCACAAACCAGAGTAACTCACTAGAAGGCTCATGGTTCCGAGTGGGAACAATGCATGTTTGATGACGAACCAACGATAGCTTCCTCTTATGGCCTTCAAAAAATTTCTACAGTTAATGTGCACTAATAAAACAATCATGTCAAAATTTGGAAAATTTCAGGGGTCATTTGACCTTTTAAAGACATTTAAGTGATTTTCTAGCCACTTAATGACCGTAATTCAAATTTGAACTACACGTACATGCAACAGCTAACCATAACGGTTTGAAAAATCATATTTGTGTACTTGTT
This sequence comes from Thinopyrum elongatum, assembly GCA_011799875.1. NCBI lineage: Eukaryota > Viridiplantae > Streptophyta > Magnoliopsida > Poales > Poaceae > Thinopyrum > Thinopyrum elongatum. The sequence continues at coordinate 369,445,237 of CM022298.1, read as the reverse complement.
GTGTGCGAGTTAATTCCATGTGCAGTAAATTGGAAGGAATTTCAAACATATTGGTGTCATGGCTTGGACACATGCATGGAGTGCCATGGTAATAAAAAATAAGCATTCGTCCCTTATATGAGGAAAGAAAATGTAAATATCTGGCAAGACAACCGGGCCCCACACGATTGGCATAGGTTATTAATCAGATGCGGTTCTGTATTGGAAACCGTCAGCTATTAAGTTCACACACGGCTTTTGCTGCGGGAATCATGTGCAGTTCAAACTACAGTACTTGTAAATTCCGGCGACCGATGTGTGTACTGTTCCTGTCGATCTAGATTCCGGCCACTAATAAATACTACCTTGCTCATGTCGTCCCGCCTGCATTCACATCAACATCCTCCCCTCGCTCGCCCTCTCTCTCACACAAATCTCTGCCATGGCGCCACTGATCTACCCACACGCCGACGAGGAGGTGCCTCCCCCCGAGGTCGTTCAGTCAAAGAGCAGCGACGAGGAGGACCCCTACGGGCCGCCGGACGAGGTTGTGCCGAATCCCCCAACTTTGGAGTGGTTTTGAGGCCAGTACAATCTTTCTCCGTGGAAATCGCTGCCGCCGGTTGAGAAAGCCAGGCAAGTGGCATTCAAGAAGGAGATGGCGGAGGAGGAAGCCAGGTACCAGGTGGCCTGTGAAGCCCGTGAGGCCGCCTGGAAAAAATAGGAGGTGAAGCTTCAGGGGCGGGCGTGTCGTCATGAGGAGCAGGTGTACGAAGACGGGTACTTCGCTACGTGGAGGCAGGTCGATAAGCTCCAGCATGCCACTGATGAGGAGCTCCGGTGAGCGCCCAACAAAATTGCAAGATCGTTCGCGCTCGTCCGCCAGCAAGAGGCAGATCGGTACGTCAAGCGCTGCGAGGCGGAGGAGGCGGAGTACTGCCTCTGCGCTGGGAAGACACTGCGCACTGATGACCACAAGTATAGAGGATCAATCGTAGTCCTTTCGATAAGTAACAGTGTCAAACCCAACAAGGAGCAGAAGGAAATGACAAGTGGTTTCCAGCAAGGTATTTCTGCAAGCACTGAAATAGTCGGTAACAGGTAGTTTGACAGCAAGATAATTTGTAACGGATAAGTAAAGGTAATTGTAAATAAAGTGCAGCAAGGTAGCCCAATCCTTTTGTGGTAAAGGACAGGCCAAAACGGTCTTGTATAATAAGCAAAGCGTTCTTGAGGGTAAACGGGAATTTCATCTAGTCACTTTCATCATGTTGGTTTGATTCATGTTCGCTACTTTGATAATTTCATATGTGGGTGGACCGGTGCTTGGGTGTTGTTCTACTGGAACAAACCTCCCACTTATCATTAACCCCCTCGCAAGCATTCGCAACTACGAGAAAAGTATTAAGATAGAATCTAACCATAGCATTAAACATTTGGATCCAAATCGGTCCCTTACGAAGTAGCGCATAAACTAGGGTTTAAGCTTCTGTCACTCTAGCAATCCATCATCTAATAACTACTCCACAATGCATTCCCTTAGGCCCAAATATGGTGAAGTGCCATGTAGTCGACGTTCACGTGACACCACTAAGGGAATCACAACATACATATCATCAAAATATCGAACACATATCAAGTTCACATGATTACTTGCAACATGACTTCTCTCGTGACCTCAAGAACAAAAGTAACTACTCACAAATGATAATCATGCTCAAGATCAGAGGGGTATTAAATAGCATAATGGATCTGAACATATAATTTTCCACCAAATAAACCATATAGTAATCAACTACAAGATGTAATCAGCACTATTAGTCACCCACAAGTACTAATCTAAGGTTCCGGTACAAAGATTGAACACAAGAGATGAACTAGGTTTTGAGAGGAGATGGTGCTGTTGAAGATGTTGATGGAGATTGCCCTCCCAAAGATGAGAGGGTTGTTGGTGATGATGATGGCTTTGATTTCCCCCTCCGGGAGGGAAGTTCCCCGGTGGAATCGCTCTGCCGGAGGGCAAAAGTGCTCCTGCCGAAGTTCCACCTCGAGACAGCGGTGTTCCGTTCTGAAAGTCCTCTTCTTCTTTTTTTCTAGGTCAAAATGACCTATATACCAGAAGATGGGCACCGGAGGTGGGCTGGGCTGAGCACAACCCAGGGCACGCCTGGGGGGCCTGGCACACCCTGGTGTCTGGTGCTCACCTGGTGGCCCCCCTCCGGTAGTTATTTCCTCCGGTTTTTTTATATATTCCAAAATAATTCTCCGTAAATTTTTAGCTCATTTGGAGATGTGCAGAATGGGTAACTCTGACGTAGCTTTTTCAGGTCCAGAATTCCTGCTGTCGGCATTCTCCCTCTTTGTGTAAACCTTGCATATTATGAGAGAGAAGGCATTAGAATTACTCCATAAAGCATTACTATACATAAAGACATTATAAATAACAGTAGGAAATCATGATGCAAAATGGACGTATCAACTCCCATCTTAGACCTCGGCTTGTCCTCAAGTGAAAGCCAAAATCGAAAAACATGTCCACATGGTTGGAGAGAGAGGTGTCGATAAAAACAAAATACGGACATAGAAGCATCATGCTTATTATTATAACATCAACAAACTTAAACATAAAACTTTATCACATAACTTTATCATATAACTTCTCATGAACAAGTAACAATTCATCACAACATCGAAGTATAAAGCATAAACTCTATTGAAAACCAACAAACTATGTTCTCAGTCAACTTTCAACTACAATTCTTCAAATTTTTAGGAAGGATCTCGCATCGGAGCCTTTTGGCAAGTCCACATACTCAACCATCAATTAATCTTGTATGATTGCTAACACTCACAACATACCCATGAGCAAAAAGTTTCAACCGGACACATAGAAAGATAGGGGCTTATAGTTTCGCCTCCCAACGTATTCACCTCAAGGGTGATGTCAACAATAATAACTCATGCTCACTCACATCCAACTGGATATATGTGCCTAGATCTTTCCTCATCACATGATGCTTGCAAAAAGAGAAAATAAAAAGGAACAGTGAAGAATACTTTGACTCCTGTATAAAAGTAAATACATAAAAATAAAATATAGGCCCTTCGCAGAGGGAAGCAGAGGTTGACATGCGCTTTTAGGTTTGTACGCCAAATCCCTTAATGCAAAAGAACGTCACGTTATATTGCCCTGTCGAGGAAACGACACCTATGGGATCGAGTGGATCCCTTCTACGGTTTAGCAGGGAAGAGGGGTGCGCAAAGAGCAGATCTAGAGATCAACACGAGGGATTTTTACCCAGGTTCGGGCCGCTGAGAAGCATAAAATCCTAGTCCTGCTTTGTGTGTATATTATGTGTTCTTGAGCTTCGGCTAGCTGCTATGCATGCAAGCTGGGCCGGAGAGTTCAAAAAGTCCGAATCCTTCTACAGTATGCCTTGGGCCTCCTTTTATACGTCCAAGGGGCTGCCACAGTGGCACACAGGAGGTGTAAAGTGCTACAGTGTACGTGCTTATCTCTGGCGTCTTAGGACAAGCGCCTTAAATGCACTGCTTACGTGCCCCCTAACTTTATCGGGGACGGAAACAGAGCCCGTCCCATCCGCCGCCACCTCACTCCGTCCTGACACGCACCCAAGATGACGAGGCATGCGAGTGCCAAGCTGGCTGGCCAGCCGCTGTGCTGGAGCGGTGGCAAGATCTTCACGAAGATCTGCATGCCACCACGCAGGTGCTCGCCAGGTTCGCTGGCTTATTGCTGTGCCGGGACGGTGGCAAGGCGGTGGAGCCTTGTCCTGTGTGAGCCTTGCCGGGGCCTCGCGGTCACCCCCAGCAAGAACCTTGCTGGGAAATCCGCTCTCTGGTCTTCACGAAGATCTGCATGCCACCACGCATGTGCCCCTGAGTCTTTGTCTTGACGCTGTTGATGGTGTCAGAGCTCTTCAACCTCAAGGGTGGTGTTCTTGTCAGTGCCTCGCAAGTTGTCCCGGCAAGGATCTTGCCGGGGGCTCGCGAGCCGCCCCGGCAAGGATCTTGCCGGGGCTCCAGCTTGTCTTCTGCTCCCAAGTTATTGGCTTGGACGCCATCTTCGTTGTCTTGTATTTTGTCTCGAACTGCTCCCGCCAAGCCTCGCAGCAGGTGCGGCTGCGACTGCCCGTGCACAAGTAAGGGGTACCAAAGGGCCCAAACTTTAGTACACCGACAGGAGCCCCTGGGCCTAGGCCATACACGCGGGCACAACGCGTTGTTGGGCTAGGCCCAAACAGTGCGCGGGCACACGTGGCAGGGGTTAACTGTTGTAATCATCTCGTCTGTTGCGCTTCCCCATGATCCGCATTGGGTGTGCGACGTGGGGGTCGTGCGTGGAACGGTCGCAGCACGCCTGTGAAAATGCCTTCATATTGAAAAGAAAAGAGGAAGCCCCGTGCCTTCCCCATAAAAAGAGGAATCCGCAGGGGCGCTGCTCATTTACCCTTCTCCCTTGAGTTTCCCAATCTAGGAACCGCCGCCGTCTTCTTCTTCCTCGAGCCCAAACCATAGTTTGTTCATCCGCTCGCCCCTTCTGCGCTCCCGCCGTCCTCGGCTTCCCTCACTCTCCCCAGTCGCCATGCCGCCCAAGGCGCCCAAAGCGAGCAAGGGCAAGGATGTGCCGGAGAGTGAGTTGGTGAAGATGTGGAAGCAGCTCGCCGTCTTCCCCCCGACGCTCGATGCTCATGCTTTGAGGGACAAGTACCTGCTCATGTGGGGGAGGGTGACGAATGGACACGCCGCCACTCGCGTGACCCCAGCCGCCAAGTCGAAAGGTGGCCCGGATAAATTCCCCTTTTTCGTTGACTATTTATATTGCGGGCTCTGCCCACCTTTCTCTGATTTCTTCAACAACCTCATGTTTACCTTTGGCTTCCATCTCCTTGATTTCACGCCAAATGCCGTAACTTGCATGTCTGTTTTTGCTCACCTCTGCGAAAACTTTGCCGGGGTGGTCCCCAACACAGCCCTTTTCTGCCACTTCTTCATCCCTCGCATCCAGGCTGGAGAGGCCCTCTCTGGCTGCATTGCTTGGATCCCTAGGTTAGGGACCAAGGACACATATCTGGATGGGGAATACCACAAGAAGTGGGATGAGTGGCGGAGCAAGTGGTGCTGGATCACAGAGGAGGAGCCGCACCCGTTCTGTTCACTCCGGCAAATGAAGCCGACCCGTGGCGGCGATTGGAGCGCTCTCGACTCTCAGGATGGGAAGCTCACTATCGCCGTCAACATGATTCATCGCCTCAAGGCCGCCGGGCTCACCGTGGAAATGGTGGGCGCCGATTTCCTGCGTCGCCGCATCGCCCCTTTGCAGAACAAGGGGAGGCCAGCCTGGGATTTCCGGAATGCGGCGGATATCCTGAGGCTGCGCCCTGGCCTCAACAACAACTGGACGGTCCTCCAGCACAGAGCCCTCTGTCACAAGCTGTTTAGGCTATACGGCGTGTTCAAGCTGCCGGCAAGCATCGTCCCTCTGTGCAACAACTCGGCGCTGAACTCGATCATCGCTATGATGCCGGTGTTCAATGCTCATGGCCTTGACCAAACCTGGGTCGAGCCATCCGTGGAGCGAGCACAAGAGTTCTTCGACAACTTGTTGGAGAGAACCATTCAGGAAGAACCGCGCCTCATCCGCGAGACCACTGACAAAGTTGGCGTACATCGCCAGCAGGGCGGAAGAGCTGGCCCTTGCTGAGGAGGCCGGCAGCGTCGGCTTCACGGGAGATGACGCGGATGCAGAGGAGGAGCCCGCCGAGCATGAGGAACCTGCCGGAGGGCATAGTAGCATAGATGTCGGGGGCTCACTCACCGAAGAAACAGCTGAAGAGACTGATGAAGTGGGGCCCCCAATGTCAAAAAAGAAACGCGTCCTCCGGCGAGCAGTCTCCGGCGAGCCAGTCTAGCAGGCCTCCTCGTTCGAAGAAGTTCCCGGCAAGGGGCCGGCCGGCAAGGCTACAGAGCAGCAAGGTGTGCGACAGCAAACCAGGCGCCAGACGAGGGCGGCGGCAAAGAAGGCACCGGGGGTGGCGAGCTCACATCAGGCTGCCGCTCCCGTCACAATCAAGCAGCCCAGGTCCCCTTCCCCATCCCCTCAAGTGGACACCACAGTGGAGGTCGACTTCGACCTCTCCTCCTTTAGCCCGAGGAGGGAAAAGGGGGCAGAAGAAGGAGATGAGTAAGTATCTTACCGTTTTCTTAATGTCTTGAATCTCTGATTTGCTTCATCTTATCTTAATTCTGCCCTGGCCTGTCCCCGCAGAGACACGGAAACATTTGCACAGAGGATGGCGAAGAAGGCCAAGACCTTAACGGGCGACGAGCCCCCGGCAAGCTCCTCAGGTGCACCGGAGAAGATTACAATCAGCCCGGATTCCAGCCCTCAATGCAGCCCCCAGCCCAGCCCCCAGCGTGAGTCTGTTACTCATTTCCCGCTGACGGGCGTCAGGGTGTGTATCTTTACTGCTAACCTGGTCGGGTTCGCAGGAGAAGAACAGCGACAGGAGGAGCCGCTGAGGGCCACCCCCGACACGAAGTCACTATCAACCACTCCGCCCAGGGGCGGGTCCCCGTCAAGGACTCCCACCGACGATCCCATTCGTGTGTGGGAGGAGCCGGTGAGCATAGGCGCCGGCAGCTCCATCCCGGCAACGAGCGTCGTTGAGGAGGGGACCGCCCCTCCATCGCTCGTCACAGGTAAACCGCCTGCTTCCTGGCCTTTGTCATTTCTTCCGTACGATCTCTTTTCTCTTTTCCTTGCTGGCCTTGAGCTTCAATCTGGGTTTCATCTTGTTTCTCCTTCTTGGCCTCCAGATCCCTCCTTGGCGGATCAGATGGATGTTAATGCCATCATAGAGGAGACCTCGAAGGACGCTGCCGCCGAGGCCACCAAAATCGCTGCTGACGAGGCCGCCAAGGGCCCTGCTGGGGAGGCCAGCAAGGGGTCTACTGGGGAGACCAGCAAGGGGACCGGCGACCGTACTGACAGCATCCCTGCCGCAGGAGCGCCTGGCTCTACATCGGTTCCGGGGTCCTGAGCCGCTGGGGAGACGGTGGTTGAAGACCAACCGTCAGCTTTCGAAGCCCCCACCCCAAGCAGATACCTTAAGATTGGCGACAACCTGTTCGTCAACATCTCGGGGACGGCAAGCACCGGAGCGCCAACCGAGGGGGAGGCTTTCGACGAAGAAGTCATTGCTGCTGCCGGGCTTAGGGTCGTCGATGAGCCGAGCGCCAGCAGCAGTGGATCCAAAGAAGACCAGCTCCTCCAGGCCATGAGTGACAACTTCCAGAAGCTCCAGGCGCTCCACCGTGACCGTAAAGAGAAACTGGACTCCGGGGCAGCGGTTGCCGTTGCGGCGGAGGCAGACTTCCAAAAGCGCGTCGAGCAGATGCAGGTCTGGTTCGCCGAGGCCCGGCAAGAGCTGAGGATTGGCCAGGAGGAGTTAGGCTGGCATTGGGATGAGCTCCTCCTGAAGTAGTCTGATATTGAGAAGGCACAGGAGGAGGTCGCTGCACAGGCCGCCAAGGAGGAGGCCAGTCTGAATCAGCGTCTGCTTGACGCCCAAGAAGAAGACCTCACCGCTCGCGAAAAGGCGCTTACCGCCAAGCTCCGCGGCAAGGACGAAGAAATTGAGAAGCTTGTCATGCAGCGGACCCAGGAGCTGGAGCAGAAGCATAAAGACACACTCGACGCTCTGGTCCTGGATCATGCCGGCAAGCTGAAGGAGGCCATCGATGCTGCCGAAGCCGCAGGGGCCGCCAAGGACGAGCTGGCCGGCAAGGTGGAGAAACTGGAGGCGGAGCTGGAGAAGCACCGCAAGGAGGTCTCGACGCTAAAGAGCGACAGAGACAAAACTGTCCACATCTTGGCGGAGCTACAGGTCACCATCTCTGACAAGACCAAGCTGCTCTCCGAAGCCAACAACTCCATTGCTGATCTGAAGCTGAAGTTGACCACTCTGGAGGAATCCCTTAATGGCAGCAGGGCTCGTGAGAAGACCCTGGCCAAGGACCTCAAGAATGAGAAGCTACTGCTTGAGAGCGCCGCCGCCACCCACAATGATTATGTAGAGGGCGTGAGTCTCTGGACTTCACGGCTCATCGATGCCGTGGAGGGGCTCACCATGCAGCTGTCCGTCATGGGGATGCCGAACTTCAGGTTCTCCCATGACAGGGGGATTTCTGAGAGCGCCAGGCTGACCATGTTCTTCGAGGCCGTCAACGAAGCTCTGAAGCTGCTCCACTCCAACCGAGCCACCCAACTGGCCAGCGAGTCCCGCAAGCTTTGCCAGGGCGTCCTCCTCAAAGTGCTCACCAAGGTGGTGTACAGGAACCCCAGCCTCGACCTGAGCCAAGACAGCTTGCTGGCGGATGCGGATCGCAGGGCGCTTGAAGAGCGTGTCGTGCCCATCGTCAGCATGGTTGACCAAGTCAAGAGGATAGAAGGCCAGCGCCAGGACTAGTTGCCCCGCTTTTCCTTGCCGCTATGAACTCGTGCCAAAGACAGTTTATCTTAAGTTAGAACCGCGGCAAGCATTGATGTAATATAACTTGCTGTATTTTGGATTGAATGCATGCTATCTTCCTTGTTTGATCCCTCCTTGTATGGCATACACCCTACGCTTTTTTGGAAGGGCTTGCCGGTGCGCGCACCCTTGCCGTGAGCACTTTGAGGAACGGATCCTTAGTAGCCTGTTGGGGGTGTCGCTGCCGGCAAGACACCTTGCCGCTCTTAGTGCAGCCACTTGAACTACTGAGCGGACTCGAAACAGAGCAAGGACGCAACCAATCGCGACGAGGTTCCTTCGCGTGCAGGTTTTCCATACAAGAATTGAAATCGTTCGAGGAAAATAACTTTGTATTTAAAGAAAAGTTCCTCAAGGTTTTACAACTTAGCTTTTTTGCTGTTGTACTCTTTCCCGCAAGACGCCACTTCGAACGTCACCTGCTGATGTTCGCACTCTCTATCCTCCCCGGCAAACTTGTATGCAAGGGAACCTTTTGTCCTTTGAGAAAAAGAAAGAAGAGAAAATAGGAACATGGAACCTTGGCGGTTCATCAGTACTTGCTGGAAGTGAACGCAGTATAATATCCTGGATAGGCATGCATATGAATAAACATGGAAATCAACAAGAACTATACATACTTAAAGTTATTCAACTGCGCACAGAGTCTGCGCCTGGCTCTGTACATAGGGTCATATGCCTTGCCGGCAAAGCTAGTACAAAAGGGGGTTGCCGGGGGTCCCGGCAACCGCGCCTCACGGGTAAAACTTCCGAAGATGTTTAATATTCCAGGAGTTGCTTACTGGGATGCCATCTTCGGTCTCCAGGCTTACTGCGCCGGTCCTGGTGACTCGTATTACCCGATAAGGGCCTTCCCACTTTGGCGTCAACTTGTTGGAATTCTTGGCGGATTGAACGCGCCGAAGAACAAGGTCACCTTCCTCAAGGCTTCGGGCATGAACCTTGCGGCTGTGGTAGCGGCGCAAGGCTTGCTGGTAGCGCGCGGCTCGTACAGCAGCCTGAAGATGATCTTCCTCGAGGAGCGTAGCATCATCTTGCTGCAACTGCTCTTGCTCAAGCTCATCATAAGCGAGCACTCGAGGTGACCCGTATATGAGTTCTGTGGGGAGAACTGCTTCCGCCCCGTATACCAGGGAGAAGGGTGTCTGGCCAGTGGCTCGATTCGGTGTCGTCCTGATTGACCAAAGAACCGTCGACAACTCATCAATCCAGCGTCTTCCGCACTTGTGCAGCCTGTCAAAAGTTCTTGTTTTGAGGCCTCGCAGCACTTCAGCATTTACCCTTTCTGCCTGGTCGTTGCTTCGCGGATGTGCAACAGAAGCAAAACAGATTTTGCTGCCGAGGTCCTGGATGTACTGCATGAAGGTGCGGCTCGTGAACTGCGTGCCGTTGTCGGTGATGGCTCTATTTGGCACACCAAAATGGCAAACTAGTCCCTTGAAGAACTTGACGGCTGACTGTGCCGTCACCTTTCTCACTGCTTCCACTTCTGGCCACTTTGTGAACTTGTCGATTGCGATGTACAAGTACTCAAAGCCCCCGACAGCATGGGGAAAGGGGCCCAGTATGTCGAGCCCCCAGACCAAAAATGGCCAGGAAAGAGGGATCGTCTGAAGAGCTTGAGCTGGCTGATGGAGCTTCTTTGAATGGAACTGGCACGCTTCACACTTGGTTACTAGTGCAGTCGCATCCTGGAGAGCAGTTGGCCAAAAGAAACCTTGCCGGAACGCTTTGCCGGCAAGGGCTCTTGATCCTATGTGAGAGCCACATACACCTCCATGTATTTCTGCCAACAGCGCCAGTCCTTCCTCCCGAGGGATGCACTTCAATTTCACGTTGTTCGGTCTTTTCCTGTATAGGGCATCGTCCACAAACTATTACATGCTGGACCGACGGGCTACTTTCTCTGCTTCTTCCTGTTCCTCAGGGAGTTCCCCTGTTTGGAGGAAACGAACGGTCTGCTGTGCCCATGCTGGAGCCTGATGCTCGACGGCAAGGACTAAAGGCACATCTTCTGCCATGGGAGTAGTTGTCTCTACGGCAAGGGCCTGAGGCCCTGCCGGAGCCTGTGGCCCCCCGGCAAGCTTGGCGTCATCCCCGGTAACCTCCTTGCCGGCGACTCCTGGGAGCTCGGCGGGAAAGTACTTGCCGGGGCTCAACTTCCTTCGCTTATTCTGTCCTGCCGATGGTTCAACGGATGGCTGATTTAGTTGGAGCACAAAAGTTCCTGGTTCCACAGGTAACTTGAGGGCAGCACGTTATGACAGGTCGTCAGCAGTGTTGTGCTCTGCTTGTAGACCGTCGAAACGCTCTTCCAACTTCCTCACTTCATCTACATAAGCTTCCATCAATGGGCTCTGATAATCTTTGTTAACCTGCTTGGCGACAAGCTGCGAATCACCTCTGACGATGAGCTTAGTAATTCCAAGGCCTGCCGCGATCCTGAGACCGGCAAGCAGTCCCTCATATTCCGCAGTGTTGTTTGTTGATCTCTCCCGGGGAAAGTGCATCTGGACCACGTACTTGAGGTGCTCTCCGGTGGGTGCGACAAGTAGCACACCAGCACCGGCGCCTTGAAGCGAGAAAGCCCCATCAAAGTACATAACCCAGTCGCGACTTGTTTCCTTGCCAGGGAGAGTGGTCTCTTAAATTTCCTCGTCAGGCGTTGAGGTCCATTCTGCAATGAACTCCGCCATGGCTCTGCTCTGAATCGTTGAAGTGCTTTCAAACCTGAGACCAAAGCTTGACAGTTCCAACGCCCACTCCACAATCCTTCGAGTTGCATCTGGGTTGTGCAGGATCCGTTGCAATGGGAAGCGAGTGATGACGGTGATCTCATGTGCCTGAAAGTAATAATGCAGCTTCCTCGAGGCCATAAGGAGGCCGAAGAGCAACTTCTGCACCCCAGAGTATCTTGATCTAGCCCCCTGCAAGAGGGAGCTGACAAAATAAACCGGGTGCTGCACCACCTTCTTCTTCTGTATCTCTTTGTTTGTTTGCGCAGATCCTGCCTCGCCAGCACCAGACTCTACCGGGGGACCTGCCTTGCCGGCACCAGATCCTGCCAGGGAGAGCTCCGGCTCGTCATCCGGCGATCTTGCCAATGCCGTTGCCTTTTCATCAACTTCTCTCTGCGCCACTAGTGCAGCACTGACCACTTGATTCATTGCCGCTAGATACAGCAACAACGGCTCTTGCAGTTTAGGCGCGACTAGTGTTGGCGTAGAGGAGAGGTACCTCTTCAAATCTTGCAGCGCTGCCTCCGCTTCTGGAGTCCATTTCATTGAACCTGCCTTTTTCAAGATCTTGAAAAAGAGCAGGGCGCGCTCAGCAGATTTGGAGATGAACCTGCTTAGAGCAGCAACACAGCCAGCAAGTCGACGTACATCCTTGACTCGTCTTGGTGCTTCAATTTGCTCAATTGCCTTGATCTTGTCGGGGTTCACCTCGATCCCATGGTGAGATACAAAGAATCCGAGAAGCTTGCCGGATGGAACGCCAAACACACACTTCTCAGGATTGAGCTTGAGATTGATCTTGCGCAAATTTGCAAATGTTTCTTCCAGATCTTGTATCAATGTCGCCTTGCCCTTGGTTTTGACCACTATATCATCCATATAAGCTTCCATATTTCTATGTAGCTGGGGCTCAAAACCTATCTGGACTGCTCTGGCGAACGTTGAACCAGCGCTTTTCAACCCGAAAGGCATTCGTATAAAACAATACGTACCACATGGGGTGATAAACGCGGTCTTCTCTTCATCTTCATTTGTCATGAAGATTTGGTGGTATCCGGAGTATGCGTCAAGAAATGACAGCAAGTCACACCCGGCCGTGGAGTCCATGATCTGGTCGATGCGCGGCAAGGGGAAAGGATCCTTTGGACAGGCTTTGTTGATATCTGTATAATCAATGCATAGCCTCCATTTCCCATTCGCCTTGCGCACCACAACCGGATTGGCCAACCATGTTGGGTGGAGCACTCCCCTAACCAAGCCTGCTGCTTCCAACTTCCTGATCTCTTCAATAATAAACTCTTGCCGCTCCAAGGCCTGCTTCCTGACCTTCTGCTTGACGGGCTGCGCATGAGGGCAGACGGCAAGATGGTGCTCAATCACCTCCCTGGGAACGCCGGGGATGTCAGATGCTTGCCATGCAAATACATCGACATTCGCCCGCAAGAAGGCGATGAGCGCGCTTTCCTATTTGCTGTCGAGGGTGGAGCTTATGGTGAAAGCTCCGCCCGTGCCATCCTCCTTGACGGGCACCTTCTTGATCTCTGGTGGGGCAGCCTTGGATTTCTTGCTCTTGCCGGTGGAGCTCTCTGGCACTTCCTCGACGGGAACACAGCACTCCGAAGAGGTGCGCTTGCCGGAGTAGGTGCAGGTGGTCTTGCCGGGGCAAGAGGTCTTGGCGGTCTTCTTCTCCCCGGGAGCTCCAGTGGCAGGAGCAGGTACCTTGGCGGTAGGTGCTACAACTGCCTCCCGGTAGAGCTGATCGGCGCAGATGAGTGCGTCTTTCTCGTCGCAGTTGACTGTGATGATGCTCAATGGGCTGGGCACCTTCAGTGTGTTGTAAGCATAGTGTGATGCTGCCATAAACTTGGCCAATGCTGGCCGGCCAAGGATCCCGTTATATGGCAACGGGATCTTGGCAACATAAAAAACGATCTTCTCTATCCTATAGTTCAGCTCACCACCAAACGTAACTGGTAGTGTGATCTTACCCTTCGGCTGGCTTCTTCCCGGATTGATCCCTTGAAACATGCCCGTCTCTTCGAGATCTCCGTCGGGAATTTGTAACCTCTTGATCACATTGGGCGAGATCAAGTTTAGACCGGCCCCACCATCAACTAGCATTCTTGTCACCTTGAGATTGCAAATTGTTGGGGAAACCAACAATGGCAAACACCCGACCGCGGTTGTGCGATCAGGGTGATCCTCGGCGTAAAAAATGATAGGCGTGCGGGACCATTTCAGTGGCTTCTGGGCATCGATCGACGGCTCTATCGCATTAACCTCACGCGCCCACTGTTTAAGTTGGCGGTGAGACGAATGCAACGAGGCGCCACCATCAATGCACATGGCCTCCGTAGCTTTTTGAAACTCATGCTCACTGGAGTCGTCGTCATCTTCGTGGTCATCATCCCCCTCCTTTTTGTCGCGGCCTCGAGCAAGCCTTTCTTGTTGTTTGTCTTTGCCGCGGCGGCCCCCTCGTCCACCACGCTTCTTGTTGGACCCTTCAGCACCATCCTGGCCTTTCTCCTTGTCTCGCCTTTCATATTCGGCCTTCTTCTTCTCGACGAGCAGCTCAACCTGCCGGCAGTTCTGGAGGTCATGGCCCTTGGTGCGGTGGATCTTACAGTATTGCTTGTCGGAGCCCTTCGGCAGCCGCCAAGTCCTAGCAGGCGGCGCACCCGGCAACCTCCTTGCCGGGGTCGTCAACCTTGGTCTTCTTGGCGGTGCCGGGGTTGTCGGATCCCTCGACGGCAAGCACGGTTTTGCCCCTGCGCTTCCTATTACGCCGTTGGCCCTTCTTTGCCAGGGCGGTGGCGTCTTCATCTCCGGAATCAGTTCCCACGCTGGCATCTTCGCCGGGGTACTTCCTTCCTTCTTCAGCCCGAGCACATCTGTCGGCCAAAACATATAGCTCAGCAACATCCGTAATCTTGTTCATCGCCAGCTCTTCGCGCATCTTGCGTTTGCGCACATTCTGATGGAATGCACTGACAACAACGGCAGGATGAACATCCGGGATGTTATACTACACACGACTGAACCTCTGTATGTATTTGCGTAAGCACTCGCCATCTTTCTGGGGGATGATATGTAAGTCACTTGCCTGGCCAGGATCTTGGTGGCATCCGGTAAAGGCGCCAACAAACTCGTGGCACAGGTCCGACCAAGAAGAGATGGAATCTACTGGTAGGTGCATCAACCATGACCTGACGTTGGGCTTGAGCACCAACAGGAAGTAATTGGCGAGCACCTTGCCGTCGTGAGCCCCGGCAACTTGCATCGCGATGGTGTAAACGCTCAGGAATTCGGACGGGTGAGCCTTGCTGTCGTATTTCTCTGGGACCTCTGGTTTGAATGTGCGGGTATTGGGCCACTGGAATCGCCGCAGCTCACGGGTAAAAGCTGGCCAACCCACCTCGTAAGGTAAGTCACCAGAATCCCCCGGCGCAGGCTTTTCTACAGTGGGCCCTGCGTGCCTATCCGATTGATGGCGTGCTTCCCGCCGCCGCTCGATGGTAGTTCGAGCGTCTTCTTTGACCCGTTCCTGAAGAACTTGACATTGGTCGCGGTGAGCTCGTGGATCGGACGACGCCGTGGATCTGTCATCCCGGGCGTCGACCCGTCGAGCTGGCGACCGCTGTTGTCGTAGTGGAGGGGAGTGCACCGTGGTCGCAGCGCCTCCGTTCTTCCCGTCATCGACACGCGCCGGCACAGTGGACCGCCGTCGCGAAGGCTCCGCCAGCTGTGGCCCATCTCTATTGGCGACACCGATGAGACTCTGGATCACAGCTCTCCATTTGTCTTGCTTCTTCGCAGCGGGAGGAAAATCCAGGAGAAGCTGTGCTCTCGTCAACGCTTTGGCTGGTGTAGGTGGCAGCAACAGGCGCCAAGAACGGGGGGTGCTCGGACTTCTAACCGCGTTAGAAGGAGCCCCATCTCGGTTCCGCGGCCGTGTGCCGTTTCCACCAGCATCTTGGCGTGCATGTCGGCCCTGTGCATCTCGAGAATGATGCTGAGGGCCCTTTCCGTGGGAACGCTCGGGGCCCCCATCATTACGGTGCCGCTCGTCGCACACGGCCTGGGAAGACCGCGGCGCACGCGCTGGGGGGGTGTCTTGGAGGTCGCTGCGCCGCCCATCGGCAGCACGGCCCTGCCCCCGGACCCAGCGGCGCGTGGGTCATCATCGTGGCTGTGGATGATGCCGCTCCCCTGGCTCCGCTCGTCGGAACGTCGCGGATGCTCGTGATGTGCACCCTCGCAGCCATTCGTGTCTACACTGTCGCCCGTCTGTGCTGGCACAGGCAGATCGGCCGCAGATGAACCGATCGCTGCAATCGTCTTCTTCTTGGGAGCCATGGTGATCGAGAAACTGACGCGCTAACCGCTAGATCAGGTTTGCACAACTTCTCTCTTCCCCTACCTGGCACGCCAAAGATGTCAGTGAAATGACACCTATGGGATCGAGTGGATCCCTTCTACGGTTTGGTAGGGAAGAGGGGTGCGCAAAGAGCAGATCTAAAGATCAACATGAGGTTTTAGCCAGGTTCGGGCCGCTGAGAAGCGTAAAACCCTAGTCCTGCTTTGTGTGTATATTATGTGTTCTTGAGCTTCGGTTAGCTGCTATGCATGCAAGCTGGGCCGGAGAGTTCAAAAAGTCTGAATCCTTCTACAGTATGCCTTGGGCCTCCTTTTATACGTCCAAGGGGCTGCCACAGTGGCACACAGGAGGTGTAAAGTGCTACAGTGCATGTGCTTATCACTGGCATCTTAGGACAAGCACCTTAAATGCGCTACTTACGTGCCCCCCTAACTTTATCAGGGACGGAAAAAGAGCCCGTCCCATCCATCGCAGCCTCACTCCGTCCTGACATGCACCCAAGATGACGAGGCATGTGAGTGCCAAACTGGCTGGCCAGCCGCTGTGCTGGAGCGGTGGCAAGATCTTCACAAAGATCTGCATGCCGCCACGCATGTGCTCGCCAGGTTGGCTGGCTTATTGCTGTGCCGGTACGGTGGCAAGGCGGTGGAGCCTTCTCGTGTGTGAGCCTTGCCGGGGCCTCGCGGTCGCCCCCAGCAAGAACCTTGCTGGGAAATCCGCTCTCTGGTCTTCACGAAGATCTGCATGCCACCACGCATGTGCCCCTGAGTCTTGGTCTTGACGCTGTCGATGGTGTCAGAGCTCTTCAACCTCAAGGGTGGTGTTCTTGTCAGTGCCTCGCAAGTCGTCCCGGCAAGGATCTTGCCGGGGGCTCGCGAGCCGCCCCGGCAAGGATCTTGCCGGGGCTCCAGCTTGTCTTCTGCTCCCAAGTTACTGGCTTGGACGCCGTCTTCGTTGTCTTGTATTTTGCCTCCAACTTCTCCCGCCAAGCCTTGCAGCAGGTGCGGCTGTAACTACCCGTGCACAAGTAAGGGGTACCAAAGGGCCCAAACTTTAGTACACCAACATGCCCCTTATGATAGCAACCTTTATTATGCAGTCCATCGCTTTTATTACTTCGCCATCACAAGTTCGTACAACGCTCAATTTTCTCTTACACTAAATGATCCAACACATTTAGAAGCAATTTTTATTGCCTTATTGCACCGATGACAACTTACTTGAAGGATCTTACTCAATCCATATGTAGGAATGGTGGACTCTCAAAACAAGATTTTGGGTTTAAGGGTTTTTGGATGCACAAGTAGTATCTCTACTTAGTGCGGAATTTTTGGCTAGCAAAGATATTGGGCAAGCACCACATGTTGAAGGATCTATGACAATATAACTTCTATGTGAATATGAACAAACATAAACCATTATGTTGTCTTCCTTGTCCAACGTCAACAATTTTTACATATAATATTTAGTGGGGGCTCGCAATCATGAAAGATGTCCAAGATAGTGTATTTGCATGTGAATCTTCTCTTCCCTTATTAATTCTTTCATGAATTGCATCATTGACCAATGCTATGTTTGTCAACTTTCAATAAATTTTACCACTTATACTTTTCCTTATGTGATGTCATTAGTCACCATAAGATTAGCATATGATCTTTTTCATTTATTTCTTTCTATTTGATTGCAACAAGAGAGTAAAGAAGCAAAAACTCAAACCAAACTTTATTATATAACTCCCACACAATTACAAAGATAGATAGATCACTAAGCAAGCACTCGAAAATAGATCGAACTAAACTTTATTTCAACTAATTCATGATATAACTAAAGATCGAACTAAAAATAGGTAAAGATAATGAAAGTGATAGAGATACGATACCGGGGCACCTCCCCCAAGCTTGGAACAAGCCAAGGGGAGTGCCCATACCATGTACTCAAGTCTCCTTTGGTGGGGAAGATGATGATGGTGGTGGTGATGAGGTAGTAGCGAGCTTATCCTTTTTCCTCAGCTTACGCTTGAGGGTGGAATTTTCCTCCCTCAAGTCATCAATCTCCTGCTCTAGCATTAATATCTTTTTGCATAATTCCTGCTTGTTCTCCTGCAGAAGACGAAATGGGATAAACTGGATCTTAGGATTCTTTGCTTTATTAGGGAGACTTGAGTTCTTGAATTCCACGTGCATGTCCCCAGGTTGGGGTAGTGGGACTTCCTCTTCATCTGAGCTTGTCTTCTCCTTCCACTTCGGATCATAGTCTTGTTCTTCCTCCGTGGTCCAACCATAATGTTCCACATCTCCGTAAATTTGGAGTTTGCAATATAATCAGCAACATAGCTCTCACCCACCGAGTCTTGAGATGACATAGTTTTAGATCTGTCGGAAAAATAGCACGAAACAAGAACAGAGGATTTCTCCATGATACGGTGGTCAATACGTTCAAGGGGTATATAAAGATTTTTTTTATCTTGGTAAACAAGAAAAATAGAAGGAAAACGGAGTCGGGGAGGTTCCCAAGGTGGGCACAACCCACTTGGGCGCGCCAGGCAAGGCAGGCGCGCCCTGGAGTATTGTGCCATCCTCGGTTGCCTTCCTGGTTATTTCTTATTTTCCTAATTTTTGTAATATTGCAAAACTGACATAAAATATTTTTGCGGACTTTTCGGAGTCCGTTTACTTACCGTATCACGTACCTCCTCTTTTTCAGGGTTCTGGAGTGTTCTGGAAGGTTTCTTTTATGTGTTCCTCCGGTGTCATGGTTTGGATAATATTTGTTTCAACATTAATAGGCGTACCTGAGATATAGTGTTTAATTCTTTACCCATTGACCACCTTCGGGTTAGTACCTTCGGCATTATTAATTTTGATAGCTCCAGAGCGATAAACCTCTTCGATAATATATGGTCCTTCCCATTTGGTGAGAAGTTTTCCTGCAAAGAATCTAAAATGAGAGTTGTACAAAAGAACATATTCCCTAACTTTGAATTCCCACTTTTGGATTCTTTTTTCATGCCATCTTTTAACTTTTTCTTTAAATAATTTGGCATTTTCATAAGCTTGGGTTCTCCATTCATCTACTGAGCTAATATCAAATAACCTCTTGTCACCGGCAAGCTTGAAATCATAATTGAGTTCTTTAATTGCCCAATATGCTTTATGTTCTAACTCAAGAGGTAAATGACAAGCTTTTCCATAAACCATTTTATAGGGAGACATGCCCATAGGATTTTTATATGTTGTTCTGTAAGCCCAAAGTGCATCATCTAATTTCTTAGACCAATTCTTTCGGGACCTATTGACAGTTTTTTGTAATATTAACTTTATTTCTCTATTGCTAAGTTCTACTTGACAACTAGATTGAGGATGATAGGGTGATGCAATTCTATGGTTAACATCATATTTAGCAAGCATTTTACAGAAAGCACCATGAATAAAGTGTGAACCACCATCAGTCATAAATATCTAGGGACTCCAAACCTTGGGAAAATAACTTCTTTGAGCATTTTAATGGAGGTGTTATGATCAACACTACTAGTTGGAATAGCTTCTACCCACTTAGTGACATAATCAACAGCAACCAAAATATGTGTATACCCATTAGAGGAAGGAAAAGGTCCCATGTAATCAAAACCCCAAACATCAAATTGTTCAACAACAAGTGAATAATTCATAGGCATTTCCTAACGCTTACCAATATTACCAATTCTTTGACATTCATCACAAGATAAAACAAACTTATGGGCATCCTTGATGAGAGTAGGCCAATAAAAACCAGATTGCAATACCTTATGAGCAGTTCTATCTCCCGCATGATGCCCTCCATAAGCTTCGGAGTGACATTTCTGCAAGATTTGTTCCTGTTCATGCTCTGGAACACAACGTATAATAATACCATCTACTCCTTTATAAAGATGTGGGTCATCCCAAAGTAATGTCTTAAATCATAGAAGAAATTTTTTCATTTGTTGGTATGTGAAACTAGGTGGTACATATATTTAGCAACAATATAATTAGCATAGTCAACATACCAAGGAGTGTTATGAGAAACAGTTATTGCAGCTAGTTGTTCTTCAGGAAAGCTATCATCAATAGGTAGTGGGTCATCAAGAATATTTTCTAACCTAGACAAGTTATCAACTACGGGGTTCTCATCTCCTTTTCTATCAGTGATATGTAACTCAAATTCTTGTAGCAAAAGAACCCACCTAATGAGTCTAGGTTTAGCATCTTTCTTTTCCATAAGATATTTTATAGCAGCATGATCAGTGTGAACAATTACTTTGGGATCAACAATATAAGATCTAAATTTGTCACAAGCAAACACAACTGCTAAAACTTCTTTTTTGGTAGTACCATAATTTTTTTGGGCACTGTCAAGAGTTTTGCAAGCATAATGAATAACATTTAATTTCTTATCAACTCTTTGTCCTAGAACAGCACCAACAGCATAATCACTAGCATCACACATAATTTCAAACGGCAAGTTCCAATCAGGTGGTTGAACAATAGGTGCAGAACTTAAATCTTTCTTAAGTGTTTCAAAGGCTTCGACACAGTCATCATCAAAAACAAATGGAACATCCTTTTGTAAAAGATTTGTAAGAGGCCTAGAAATTTTAGAGAAGTCTTTAATAAACCTCCTATAGAAACCAGCATGACCAAGGAAACTACGAATACCTTTAATATCTTTAGGACAAGGCATTTTCTCAATTGCGTCAACTTTAGCTTTATCAACCTCAATACCTCGTTCAGAAATTTTATGCCCCAAGACAATACCTTCATTAACCATAAAGTGGCACTTCTCCCAATTCGAGACAAGATTAGTTTGCTCACATCTCTGCAAAACTCGATCAAGGTTGCTTAAGCAATCATCAAAAGAAGTTTCGTAAATGGAAAAATCATCCATGAAAACCTCAACAATCTTTTCATAAAAATCAGAGAATATAGTAGTCATACATCTTTGAAAGGTAGTAGGTGCATTGCATAAACCAAAAGGCATACATCTATACGCATAAGTTCCAAAAGGGCAAGTAAATGTGGTTTTCTCTTGATCAGGTTGTGAAACAGGTATTTGAGAAAAACAAGAATATCCGTCAAGAAAACAAAAGTGTGTGTGCTTAGATAATCTTTCTAGCATTTGATAAATAAAAGGCAGAGGGTAACGATCTTTTCTAGTAGCTTTATTTAATTTTCTAAAATCAATTACCATTCTATAGGCAGTAACAATTCTTTGTGGGATAAGTTCATTTTTATCATTAGGAACAATGGTAATACCTCCTTTCTTAGGGACACAATGAACGGGACTTACCCATCTACTATCAGCTATGGGATAGATTATACCTGCTTCCAGAAGCTTTAGTATTTCAGTTCTTACCACTTCTTTCATCTTAGGATTCAAACATCGTTGGTGATCAACAAAGGGTTTAGCATCAGGTTCCATATTAATCTTGTGCTAACATAGAGTAGGACTAATGCCCTTAAGATCATGAAGAATATATCCGATAGCAGCACGGTGCTTCTTCAGAATTTTCAATAATCTTTCTTCTTCATGTTCTGAAAGGTTAGCACTAACAATAACAGGATATATCTTTTTCTCATCAACATAAGCATACTTCAAAGTGTCAGGCAATTGTTTTAATTCAAACACAGGATCAACTTTAGGTGGAGGAGGACCTCCTAGAGTTTCAATAGGCAAATTGTGTTTTAGGATAGGTTGTTGTTCAAAGAATATTTTATCTATTTCATTTCTTTCACGCAAGTGCATATCATTTTCATGGTCGAACAAATATTGTTCTAAAGGATCAGTAGGAGGCATGGCAATAGAAGCAAGACCAATTATTTCATCTTTACTAGGTAATTCTTTATTACGGGGTTGTTTACTAAACTTGGAAAAATTAAACTCATGAGACACATCACCAAAACTAACACCGACAGTTTGTTTTTCACAATCTATCTTAGCATTAATGGTTCTCAAGAAAGGTCTACCAAAGATAATGGGACAAAAGTTATCTTGTGGGGAACCAAGAACTAGAAAATCAGTAGGGTATTTTACTTTCCCACACAAGACATCAACATCTCTAACAATCCCAAGTGGTGTGATGGTGTCTCTATTAGCAAGTTTAATAGTAACATTTATGTCTTCTATTTCAGCGGGTGCTATATCATTCATAATTTCTTGGTATAAAGTAAAAGGAATAGCACTCACACTAGCACCTAAGTCACATAAACCATGATAACAATGATCTCCTATTTTAACTGAGACAACAGGCATGCCAACAACAGGTCTATGTTTATCTTTTTCACCAGGTTCGGCAATTCTAGGAGCTTCATCACAGAAATAAATAACATGCCCATCAATATTTTCCACCAGGAGATCTTTAACCATAGCAACACTATGTTCTATTTTAAATTGCTCAGATGGTTTTGGTGCTTTAATATTACTTTTGAGAAGCACAGTTGATACCTTAGCATGTTCCTTTATCCTAACAGGGAAAGGTGGTTTTTCAATATAAGCAGTAGGCACAACTGGATCAACATTGTAAATAATAGTTTCATCTTTAGCTATTACCGGTTATTTAGTTTCTTATTTAATGGGTGGATGATATTTAAACCACTTCTCCTTAGGGAGATCAACATGAGTAGCAAAAGATTCACAAAAAGAGGCTACTATCTCAGAGTCAAGTCCATATTTAGTGCTAAACTTGTGAAAAGCATCGGTATTCATAAAAGATTGAACGCAATCAAACTCAAGCTTAATACCTGACTCTTTACCTTCGTCGAGTTCCCAATCTTCATAATTGCATTTAATTCTTTCTAAAAGATCTCACCTGAATGCAATAGTCTTCTTCATAAAAGAACCAGTACAGGAAGTATCGAGCATGGATTGATCATCACGAGAAAGCCGAGCATAAAAGTTCTGAATAATAATTTCTCTCGAGAGCTCATGATTGGGGCATGAATATAACATTGACTTAAGCCTCCCCCAAGCTAGAGCGATACTTTCTCCTTCACGAGGCCAAAAATTATATATATAATTCTGATCCTCATGAACTAGATGCATAGGATAATTTTTTTGGTGAAATTCCAATTTCACTCGATTCCAGTTCCAAGATCCAATATCATCGCATAGCCTATACCATGTCAATGCTTTTACCTTAAAAGATAAATGGAAAACCTTCTTCTTAGCTTCATCTCCGGATAGACCTGCAAGCTTAAACAATCCACAAATTTCATCAACATATATTAAATGCATATCAGGATGTTCAGTTTCGTTTCCTGCATAAGGATTAGCTAGCAGTTGTTCTATCATACCCAAAGGAATTTCATAACCAATATTTTCAGTAGGTGCAGTAGGTTGAGGGGCAAAAAATTGTGCTTCCGGTCGAGGTGAGGATACCCCGAACAAACCCCTCAAAGGATGGTTTTCCATAGTAGCAAGTGACAATAAATTTCAGCACGTAGTAATAATTTTTCCTTACTAATTTCCACTTACCTAGAGCGCTTCACTCCCCGACAACGACGCCAGAAAAGAGTCTTGATGACCCATAAGTATAGGGTATCAATTGTAGTCCTTTCAATAAGTAAGAGTGTCGAACCCAACGAGGAGCAGAAGGAAATGACAAGTGGTTTTCAGCAAGGTATTTTCCACAAGCACCGAAATAGTCGGTAACAGGTAGTTTGACAGCAAGATAATTTGTAACGGACAAGTAACGGTAACGGTAAATAAAGTGCAGCAAGGTAGACCAATCCTTTTGTGGCAAAGG
Organism: Thinopyrum elongatum; assembly: GCA_011799875.1. Taxonomy (NCBI): domain Eukaryota; kingdom Viridiplantae; phylum Streptophyta; class Magnoliopsida; order Poales; family Poaceae; genus Thinopyrum; species Thinopyrum elongatum. The sequence continues at coordinate 369,421,828 of CM022298.1, read as the reverse complement.
ATAGGCCAAAACGGTCTCTTATAATAAGCAAAGCATTCTTGAGGGTGCACAGGAATTTCATCTAGTCACTTTAATCATGTTGGTTTGATTCATATTCGCTACCTTGATAATTTGATATGTGGGTGAACCGGTGCTTGGGTGCTGTTCTTACTTGAACAAACCTCCCACTTATGATTAACCCCCTTGCAAGCATTCACAACTATGAGAAAAGTATTAAGATAAAATCTAACCATATCATTAAACATTTGGATCCAAATCGGTCCCTTACGAAGTAGCGCATAAACTAGGGTTTAAGCTTCTGTCACTCTAGCAACCTATCATCTAATAACTACTCCACAATGCATTCCCTTAGGCCCAAATATGGTGAAGTTACATGTAGTCGACGTTCACATGACACCACTAAGGGAATCACAACATACATATCATCAAAATATCGAACACATATCAGGTTCACATGATTACTTCCAACATGACTTCTCTCGTGACCTCAAGAACAACAGTAACTACTCACAAATGATAATCATGCTCAAGATCAGAGGGGTATTAAATAGCATAATGGATCTGAACATATAATCTTCCACCAAATAAACCATATAGTAATCAACTACAAGATCTAATCAACACTACTAGTGACCCACAAGTACCAATCTAAGGTTCCGGTACAAAGATTGAACACAAGAGATGAACTAGGGTTTGAGAAGAGATGGTGATGTTGAAGATGTTGATGGAGATTGCCCTCCCAACGATGAGAGGGTTGTTGGTGATGATGATGGCTTCGATTTCCCCCTCCGAGAGGGAAGTTCCCCCGGCGGAATCGCTCCGCCGGAGGGCAAAAGTGCTCCTGCCCAAGTTCCGCCTCGAGACGGCGGCGTTCCGTCCCGAAATTCCTCTTCTTCTTTTTTTAGGTCAGAATGACCTATACCAGAAGATGGGCACCGGAGGTGGGCTGGGCTGAGCACAACCCACCACGGCGCGCTTGGGGGGCCTGGCGCGCCCTGGTGTCTTGTGCTCACCAGGTGGGCCCCCTCCAGTAGTTATTTGCTCCAGTATTTTTTATATATTCCAAAATAATTCTCCATAAATTTTCAGCTCATTTGGAGATGTGCAGAATAGGTAACTCTGACGTAGCTTTTTCAGGTCCAGAATTCCAGTTGCCGGCATTCTCCCTCTTTGTGTAAACCTTGCATATTATTAGAGAAAAGGCATTAGAATTACACCATTAAGCATTATTATACATAAAACATTATAAATAATAGTAGGAAATCATGATGCAAAATGGACGTATCACGCACCAGGGAGCTGCTGGCGAGGGGATGTCGGAATACTGCCCCCAGGAGGGATTATTAGTTTTAGTATTGTTCGTTTTCAATTTTATGCATTGTACATGGTAGTTAAGTATCATCCCGTATAAGTGATGATATTATATATATTCTGTGATGAACTAATGAACCATTAATATATATTATGAATTCCATTTTTCTATCTGTTTTCGTATACTAATTTTTATCTAGCTGTTATCATCCATATATACAGAATGGAAAGCATATACACACACATTGAAACAGAACATGTAAGAACGGAAAACATAGTACACACATTGAAACAGAGCAATAAACTGAGCAATATGATGATTGTTGTGAATACATAGCGATCCACGTCGAAATGAGTCAACAAAATAAAACGTGTCCATGACCAGCAGCCCTTTGCCTACGGTAGCTCTTGGCTCTGCCTGAACTCGTGCAGGCGTTCGTCCAAGCGGTCGACACGCTCGCATTAGATCTGGAGCGCAATCTCGAGCTCCAAGTTGGCTATTTCATCGGAGATCACCAGCTCGAGGATGCGACGGCCATGTTCCTCTACTGCGCCCAGGTGGACACCTGGGCCAAGGAGGCGGTCGAGCCTAGCGACCAGCGCGTTTGCATCGAGCAGGACACGGACAACGCGAACGGTGCGACCCATGCGAACGGCGCGGCCGATGTCCAGTGCAAGTACGGCGTGGCCAGCCTCTGGTGCAAGCACGATGCAAATGGCCTCTGCCTACTCCTGGCAAGGAATGGGGGTACTGACGGGACATGTACCTAGCTGTGACTCCCTTTCGACAGTAGGCAAGCACTGATGGATCCGCTCTTGCTGTGCGGCGTGCCGCGCCTCTCGCTCTGCGGCGCTCCAACGGTCTCGCTGTGCGGCGAGCCGCAGCCTATCGGCGGGACGTGCCTAGCTTGCTCTGCGGCGCACCATAGATCATGTTGTGTGGCGAGCTGCAGCCTCTCGGCGCTGACATGCCTATCTTGATCCGCGGCGCTGAAGCGCCTTGCGCCAAGGGTCTGCTCAACCCTGGCGATGACGCGCATCACGTCGTCGTTCATCGCGTTGCCAGGGAGCGCCTCGGCCTCGATGGGCTGTGGCGCCTTCTCATTTTCTTCGTCGAGGAGGTTGATGGCAGAGGCGGCGCTTTGGTGGGTTGGCATGCTTGGAAAAGGTGGATGTGCTACAGGCTGTGCTTGTTGCCTCAGTGCATCGCGCGCCGCCTAGGTTTATACGCAATATCGCTGGGTGGTGGCGGGAAACCGGTGAGGGAATGGCGGAAAACAATGGCGTGTTCATAAAATGCCATCAATTAATGGATACTTAGCATAGAAGGAACATCGAGCTAGCATGACGCGTGCTGGCACATTGCTCGCCCAAGGCTATGATCCATACACTTGTGTGCCCAACAAAGCACACTATTCACAGTAAAGAATATTGTTCCGTTTATCCTAGTAGAGCAGTGGCGGCAAGTGTCACAAGAAGAAGTAGATGATGATCAGATGATCGTTTATCCTAGTTAATTATGCATGTAATAGTTTACTTTGGTGTGTGGAAATGTCATGTGTGTACTAGCCACCTACGTAATTGGATGTTTGCCGTGTATCACACACATTTTGTTTACACGAAATGTTTCTGTTCTCTTGGCTCAACACAAACAGTTTATCAGAATGAACTGTATGCCCTCCATTGCAAACACCTTGATCTGGCTGAACTATTTCTGTTGCGTTGCCTAATCGAATACAGTTCATCCGAGTGAACCGTATGCCGTATATTGCACACATCTTGATCTGGCTGACCGTTTCTGTTGCGCTCCCTAATCGCAAACAATTTATCCGAGTGAACTGTATGTCGTGTATCACACACACCTTGATCTGGCTGACCGTTTCTGTTGTGTTGCCTCATCGCAAATAGTTCTTATGGATTAACCATATGCCACACATCGCACACGCAACTATAATCTGAACCTTGTTTGATGTCTCCGCCATCGCAAACGTTTTGCATCTTTTTTGATGGTTTTTTTACATCACCATTTGCGATTAATGCATCGCACACAGTTTCGTCGAAGGGTCTCTGATTGTAGTGTCGCGTTAGCAGCATCCTGCAGTAGTGTTGGGAAAATAACTTCTTTAAGCATTTTAATAGAAGTGTTATGATCAACACTACTAGTTGGAATATCTTCTACCCACTTAGTAATGTAATCAATAGCAACTAAAATATGTGTATACCCATTGGAGGAAGGAAAAGGTCCTATATAATCAAATCCCCAAACATCAAATGGTTCAATAACAAGTGAATAATTCATAGGCATTTCCTGACGTCTACCAATATTACCAATTTTTTGACATTCATCACAAGATAAGACAAACTTACCAGCATCCTTGAAAAGAGTAGGCCAATAAAAACTAGATTATAGTACCTTATGTGCAGTTCTATCTCCCGCATGGTGTCCTCCGTAAGCCTCAAAATGACACTTCCGTAGAATTTGTTCCTGTTCATGCTCAGGTATACAACGTCTAATAATACCATCTACTCCTTCTTTATAAAGATGTGGGTCATCCCAGAAGTAATGTCTTAAATCAAAGAACTTTTTCTTTTGTTGGTATGTGAAACTAGGTGGTATAAATTTAGCAACAATGTAATTAGCATAGTCTGCATACCAAGGAGTATTACGAGAAGCATTTATAACAGCTATTTGTTCATCGGGAAAACTATCATCAATAGGTAATGGATCATCAAGAATATTTTCCAGCCTAGAAGAGTTATCAGCTACCGGGTTCCCAGCTCCCTTCCTATCAGTAATATGCAATTCAAATTCTTGTAGCAATAGAACCCACCTAATGAGTCTAGGTTTCGCATCTTTCTTTTCCATAAGGTATTTAATAGCAGCATGATCGGTGTGAACAATTGCTTTAAAATGAACTATGTAAGATCTGAATTTATCATAGGCAAACACAACTGCTAGAAATTCTTTCTCGGTAGTAGCATAATTTCTTTGAGCACTATCTAGAGTTTTACTAGCATAATGGATAACATTTAATTTCTTATCAACTCTTTATCCTAGAACAGCACCAACAACATAATCACTAGCATCACACATAATTTCAAAAGGCAAGTTCCAATTAGGTGGTTGAACAATAGGTGCAGAGGTTAAGGCTTTCTTAAGTGTTTCAAAGGCTTCTACACAATCATCGTCAAAAACAAATGGAACATCTTTTTGCAAGAGATTAGTAAGAGGCCTAGAAATTTTAGAGAAGTCTTTAATAAACCTCCTATAGAAACCAGCATGATCAAGGAAACCTCTTATACCTTTAATATCTTTAGGACATGGTATTTTCTCAATTGCATCAACTTTAGCCTTATCTACTTCAATACCTCGTTCAGAAATTTTATGCCACAAGACAATACCTTCATTCACCATAAAGTGGCACTTCTTCCAATCAAGACAAGATTAGTTTGTTCACATCTCTGCAAGACTAGATCAAGGTTGCTTAAGCAATCATCAAAAGAAGTTCCGTAAACGGAAAAATCATCCATGAAAACCTCAACAATCATTTCACAAAAGTCAGAGAATATAGCAGTCATACATCTTTGAAAGGTAGCAGCTGCAATGCATAAACTAAAAGGCATACCTCTATAAGCATAAGTTCCAAAAGGGCAAGTAAAAGTGGTTTTGTCTTGGTCGGCTTGTGATACAGGTATTTGAGAGAAATCAGAATATCCATCAAGAAAGCAAAAGTGTGTATGCTTGGATAGTCTTTCTAACATTTGATCAATAAAAGTCAAGGGGTAATGATCTTTTCTAGTAGCTTTGTTTGATTTTCTAAAATCAATTACCATCCTATCACCAGTTACAATGCTTTGTGGAATGAGTTCATTTTTATCATTAGGAACAACAATAATGCCTCCTTTTTAGGGACACAATAAACGGGAATTACCCATCTACTATCAACTATGGGATAGATTATACCTGCTTCCAGAAGCTTTAATATTTCAGTTCTTACCACCTCCTTCATCTTAACATTTAATCATCGTTGATGATCGACAACTGGTTTAGCATCAGGCTCCATATTAATTTTGTGCGGACATAGAGTGGGACCAATGCCCTTGATATCATCAAGAGTATATCCAATAGTAGCATGGTGCTTCCTCAGAGTTTTTAGTAATCTCTTTTCTTCAAGCTCGGAAAGGTTAGCACTAATAATAACAGGATATATCTTGTTTTCATCAAGATAAGCATATTTCAATGTATCAGGCAATTGTTTTAATTCAAACACAGGGTCACCCTTAGGTGGAGGGGGACTGTAACACCCCATGTCATTAGCCACAGTAATCACTTTTGATAATGACAAGTCAGCATGTTTAACAGTGCATAATCATCATTAGCATCATGTTGCATTTCAACTCCTAACTCAAATTCAAATTTAAATGAAAGTGGAAAATAAAAGTTATCCAACATAGAAACTAAAATGTTCAATAAATAGCAAATATTGCAGAGACCATTCTAAAATTGTAACCAACAATAAATAAATTAATTAGGTGGCTCAAACTTTACCAAAATAGCTAGGATTAATGCATTTTAATTATTATAAAAGTGGTGTGAGATCCATTTGACTCCAAACCAATTTTTGAC